>BSUD01000003.1:15452566-15482963 GCA_033239045.1 Fagopyrum esculentum
TTTTTTTTTTTTTTTTAATAGGTTTTTGTTTTATTAAGTTGTTTTCACAAATCGGATTTCTAAAATCAATTTCCTTTGTATTAGTTTTATTTACTTATGTCTTTTTTTACTATTTTTGGGAGAATTTGACATACTAGTCCTTTTTTAGAATATGATTTAGTAAATGTACCCCATAATTTTTTACCACTTTCATTTAATGGTAGTTAAAAATAATTAACTCTTCTATTTAAAAAAAAATATTTGTTATTTATTATTTATTATTTGTTATTTGTTATTTGTTATTTGTTATTTGTTATTTGTTATTTGTGTTTAAGTTTTAAACTTTAATTACTAAAATTGTTTTTTATTTTATTGTCTTTTTATTTTCTTTATTATTTTTTTATTTTTTGGAATAAATTTATCGGTTTTCCTTCAGGTACGGCCCTATTTATCTGGTACGGCCGTACGGCTGTACCAGAGGGCGACACGTGTCCCGAAAAAAAAAAAAAAAAAAAAAAAAAAAAAAAAAAAAATTTTTTTTTTTTTTTTTTTTTTTTTGGGACACGTGTCGCCCTGCGGTACGGCCGCACGGCCGTACCGCAATAATGGGCCTTACTTGAATGGAACCTTAAATTTATCATACCAGAAATTTCTCATACCAGAAATTTTATCATACCAAAATTTTTATCACACTAGAATTTTAATCATATCAGAATTTTTATCATACCAGAAATTTATCATACTAGAATTTATTATACTAGAAATTTTTTTATACCAGAATTTTTATCATACTAGAAATGTTATCATACCAGAAATTTTTTCATACCAGAAATTTTTTTTTTGTCTTTTTTTATTTTTTATAATTTTTTGGTATGAGTTTCTTGTATGAAATTCATACCAGAAACTCATACTAGATTTTTTTTTGTTTTCTTTTTGTTTTTTTTAATAATTTACATACTGGAAATTCACATACTGGATTCACATACCAGAAGTTAAAAAAAATATAAAATAGAAAATTCAGCAAAATATAAAATAGAAAATTCAGCATTAACACCATTGGTACTACTGTCTTCCTTCTTCCTCTTGTCTTCTACTTACTTCTTCTGGTCTTTTTTGAAACCATTGGTCACAAATATCATACCAGAAGAGAATCAAACACAGTTTTGACACTACTCTATGCTCAACACCCTTGAACTTATCATTTGACATAAGCTACACCACAAATTAAGCATTATCATTTATCAATCAAACACAATTAATTAACATGATGAAGAAAATTATGAAGAAAATTCGACAGAAGCTACACCACTACATTCCTACCTCTTGTTAAAAATCTCTCCATCTGATTCCATCAATGGAACAATCTCATTGTCTAGCCTTTGCATAACGATCTGATTGCCCTACGTTTTCTACCTTCACCTTACTCGCGTCAAACCCACATCGACACACCCACTTGACTCGGTAGCCAATGAGTTTTTTCGAACCTCTGCCTTCGAGTTCTCATCCACCTCCAGCTCCGCAACTACATATTCATCAACTAGGCTTATTTTCAGCTGTTGAAAGCTTGGGGTAATTAGGAATATACAATATAACACTATAAGTTGATTCCATGGCTGATTTGAATAGTTTGATGTACGTACAGAGTTACGTATACTCCTTGGCAATCATGAAAGAAGAAACACTGAGTATCATTGGAGGTAAATTTAATATATATGCTGATACGGGGATTTGGCCCGTCGAGCCGGATCTAGCACCATCAACACGAGAAAGCTGAAAACGACTCCATGGGACTCATAGTTGCGGACTCTTGTAGACTCTTTTGTGGAAAGGGAAACTAAAGCTACAAAAGGGAAAGATAGGAGGGAGGCAAGCTATGCTACCCTTGAGCCAACCCATTGATACAACCAGCCAAGAACCGATACCACAAACGGTACAACCCATGGACTAGATCGATCAAGAACCGAATCCAAGAACGACACAACCCTCTCGTCTATAAAGCGATGGACCGATTTTGAGGAACCCATCCCAAACAATGCAAAGCACCCATGGCTAAAGAGCCAAAACACAATTGCAAATGATGTGATAACCCACTCATCGAGTAATCTAGGTCCATCTCACAAGAAAACATACAACTCAGGCTCCAATCTCCATTGGAGGGCGAGAGGGAAAAGACGTTCGTTCAAAACAAGAACTGCTTATCTATTGCATAAAAAGCTTGTTCTTACAAAGGAGAAGAAAACCTTAAATAGGCATCTTCCAAAAACTAAAACAAGGACAACTAAACCAACAATTAATAAACCTAAAATAACTAAGAAAAATAAAGCAATGAACCGGATCTTAAAATGCAAGTGAACCGGCCCCAAATAAACAACTTAATCCTAATCAAAACAAAAACAATTTAGGCAACTAATGATTACAAACTTCAGCATCAATCAGCTTCTTCGTTTCGGTTCCGTATCATTCTCTCCTTCTTGGAAAAGCTTCGACCCCGAAGCTTGTGGTAAGTCCGATGGAGGCAATACAGGGTAGAGGTACTCCGATGCAATGAAACGACTAACATCACCCTTATCATCTGGCCAGTTAACTATGTGCACATAACCAAACCCACGGGCAAGGACCCGAAAAGGCCCTAGACCGTATGGGTTCGCGTCAAGCCGAGGGCGGCCTCGCTGCGGTATCTTGACCCAAACCCATGTCCCGGCCGCATGAGTGGACCTCCTCCGAGCTTGGCGAGCGGTCTCAGCGTCGAGGCGTGATGGTGGCTTGCGGTTTGCCTTAGAACGTGGGCGTCCTCTACGGGCTGGAACACGAGCGATTGAAGACGACTCCATGGGAGGCCGATGTTGATACGGGGATCCTCGTCTTGCAAGGCCGTGGTTGAAGGCCGTAGACTAGGTGAGATGGTTGCGGCGCAGCAGCTCAACGGGAGAGAAGAAGGGCGGCGGTGGCGCTGTAGTTCGACGGGAGTAGAAGAGGGAGGCGTGAGGGTGCTGCAGCTTGACGGGAGTAGAAGAGGGAGAGGCGTGAGGGCGCTGCAGTGTGACGGGAGTCGAAGAAGGATGTGTGATGGCGCTGCAGTTCGACGGGAGTAGAAGAGGGAAAGGCGTGTGGGCGCTGCAGTGTGACGGGAGTCGAAGAAGGATGTGTGATGGCGCTGCAGTTCGACGGGAGTAGAAGAGGGAAAGGCGTGTGGGCTGCAGGTCGACGGGAGTAGAAGAGGGAGATGGTTATGGGTTAGCAAATCTTGTGGAGGCAAAGTGATAGGATCACACGAAGCATTAGCTAGAATTAAGGAGGTGGTTATGGGTTAAGATAATGTTGTGGAGGCAAAGTGATAAGATCACACGAAGCATTAGCTAGAATTAAGGAGGTGGTTATGGGTTAGGATAATGTTGTGGAGGCAAAGTGATAAGATCACACGAAGCATTAACTAGAATTAAGGAGGTGGTTATGGGTTAAGATAATGTTGTGGAGGCAAAGTGATAAGATCACACGAAGCATTAGCTAAAATTAAGAAGGTGGTTAGGGATTTAGCTAATATTGTGGAGGCTGAAACGTGTAGAAGGGAGGTAGTGGGCGGTTTTTTTTTTTTGGTCGAAAGAGTGGAGAGTGAACGTGGGCGAGTGGAGAGTGAACGTGGGCGAGTGGAGAGTGAACGTGGGCGGCAGTTTGGCTGAGGTTAGGGCGGCGGCAACACCAAGGACACCCGATGAACATCACGAACCGGAACGTTGACGGAGCGTATGGCTCTGATACCAATCTGATGCGGGGATTTGGCCCGTCGAGCCGGATCTAGCACCATCAACACGAGAAACTAGAGGACGACACCTTGAACTCATAGTTGCGGACTCTTGTAGACTCTTTTGTGGAAAGGGAAACTAAAGCTACGAAAGGGAAAGATAGGAGGCAAGCAAGCTATGCTACCCTTGAACCAACCCATTGATACAACCAGCCAAGAACCGATACCACAAACGGTACAACCCATGGACTAGATCGATCAAGAACCGAATCCAAGAACGACACAACCCTCTCGTCTATAAAGCGATGGACCGATTTTGAGGAACCCATCCCAAACAATGCAAAGCACCCATGGCTAAAGAGCCAAGACACAATTGCAAATGATGTGATAACCCACTCATCGAGTAATCTAGGTCCATCTCACAAGAAAACATACAACTCAGGCTCCAATCTCCATTGGAGGGCGAGAGGGGAAAGACGTTCGTTCAAAACAAGAATTGCTTATCTATTGCATCAAAAACTTGTTCTTACAAAGGAGAAGAAAACCTTAAATAGGCATCTTCCAAAAACTAAAACAAGGACAACTAAACCAACAATTAATAAACCTAAAATAACTAAGAAAAATAAAGCAATGAACCGGCTCTTAAAATGCAAGTGAACCGGCCCCAAATAAACAACTTAATCCTAATCAAAACAAAAACAATTTAGGCAACTAATGATTACAAACTTCAGCATCAATCAACTTCTTCGTTTCGGATCCGTATCATATGCTATCTAGCCTATGTCTAATCATCAAATATTCAGAATAATACACCATAAGATTAATACACCATAAAACACATCAGCACAATTCATAATCATCAAATATTCAGAATGTGTATGATATCTAGCCTCCACTCTTTATCAGCACAATGCTTATTATGTGATTGACCAAAACGAGAAACCCAACGAGAAATTGCAAGATCAGACTCATAAGCGGCTATACCAGAAGATGACATTGTCTGAACTAAATAAGAGCTCTCACAAAATCAATATTATTAGAGATTATCAAATTTCATCACCTGTATATGCTGCTTTGGGCTACTTTAGCTATCTAAAATGTCAAGAAACTCAGGATTTTCATAAGGTATAATCTAAGATATGTTCAATATTCACCACTTCTAGAAACAAAATCAATGAAAACAAAATTACCTTAGATGTAGAACTAACAGTAAATTGGCCCTTGAAAGTTGAAACTCTGAACTTCTGAAAACAACAACTGTAAAATGGCCCTTGATCTGTCCAATTTGATACCAGAGGATGGCGAGATCCGACCTGTATATCCTGTTTTCAACCGCGACTTCCTTAAGGATTTGAGCCTCGTAGGCGAGATCGAGTCTCCACCGTCGGTTTCCGAGGAGGTAGACTCCTCCAAGCCTCAGATTCAACTCAAAAACCTCTTCCTAGAAGATCGCGATCTCAGTTACGTGATCTCGGTCCTCATTCCTCATCTTCCTCAGATGCCGACGAAATGGAGGAAATCCCGCCAAGAACTTACTGCATTTGGGAGCCGAACATGTCTCCAGTGGCATCGTCGTCTCCAGAAAGGTGTAGGAAGAGATAGTCGGGAAGTAAACCTTGAACGGTAAAAGAGGGGTGGGGTATATTTTCTTAATTGAAAATATTTAAATGCCTATTTACTATCATGGTTTCTTATAATAGCTTAGTTACCAAATTTGCCCTTTTTCTCTTGTACCTCTAATCTTCGACCTTGTTTGAAACTTCCATCAAAACTGACCTATATGAACAATTGAAAGATTGAATTGTTATCCTGACCAAATCTATGATTGACCCCAAACCGACTTGTAACTAAAAATTATCTATTAACACCCGACCTTTAATTTAAGTTGAAGAACAACATGAATAAGAGTGAAACGACATGGTTTTCTTAAGTCATATATACTATCTAATATGAAGTAATCTGGTATACTATTTGAACAATCTTAAGAGTGAGGATATGTGGATCCTTCTTATCAAATACTTTTTCCTAGCCATTCTCGAATAATCAAATATATTCCTTTACCAATTTCGAGTAACCAATTATTTCCTTGAACAATCTTGAGCGGCTTATGCTCATATGAACAATCTTGAGTGTAATGCTCTAATGTCTAACTATGTGGTATTTTTACCTTTCTAGTGTCTCCCCGACTATTTTCTGGATTATTTGAGAATTTTAGGAGATGCAAACGCTTGCTTTGATGTCCCTCTTCGCCTTGATCTACTTGCGAATAAAATCCTTTTTACAAACCTTCAACTCTAAATTTGAGATATATCGACCCTATTGATAGATTTAAAAATGTGTTTATTTTCATGGAACTGAAATTGAAATTTTTAATTTTTTGTTGAGAAAAGTTGTTTGAACTTTTGAAAAAAGCATGAGGCTTTAAATAAATATCTCATAACTTATGAACAACGACATTGGTCAAACTACCTATGGAATCTGTTTTCTCGACCAAAAATCACAAATTTCGATCATTTTTTTGTTTAAGGAATCCAATTGGAATAAAGCTTTTAACCGATAAACTTGAAAACCGGAAAGGATTCTCCTTATTTGAATCAATCTTTAAAGTTGTGAACTAATTTGAGCGAAAATCTCCTTATGAATAAGTTCGTGAGTTTCGTTGAGGTGGATCTTGGCAAGTTCTTGTGTTCAAGCTATCCTACAGATTTCGGTGTATGTATAGAGTTGTGTCTAGATTGCGGTCGTGATGGTGTGTTTTCATGACGGTTTCTTTTGATGGGAGGCTCTTCCCCGAGTTCTCGATGCTTCACTTCCCCATGAGTTCGTGTTTTGCTCCCCATGAGTTCGTGTTTTGCTGTAGATGCATTTGACGGTGCTATTCCAATAGTGTTTGACTCACCCATTACCCGCTTCATCTTTGGGAGATGCTTTACATTTTCGTGGTTTGTCCTCATCCGGCTTCACCCTTCTTCTCATTGTCTCCGTTATGATCTTCTTGTACATCTTCTCCTTGATCTTCGGTTTTGATCAGCTCTGTGCTCGCCACTTTTTTCTGGGATTTCAACACCGTAGTGGATAGACTTGTGTTGCATGGTTTGACGTCAGCAGTTGGTGACGAGGTGCTACCGGAAGATGTTGAAGACCTCATCCGTTTAAATGCCTTGAGGTGGCCGGTATCTAGAGATTATTTCCTCTTTTGCTTACCCTTGTATCAAAAAAAAAATTACTCTTGAGGAGTCTTGTTCGGTTTCAAGCTAAAATATTTTGGGTGATTAAAGAGGAGATTGAATTCTCAAAAAGACAAGTATTGTACACTATTTTTATGATAAATTCTGGTGGGTCAAAGGAGGTTTCACATGCCCATTTAAACGAATTATGCACCAAAAACCCAACACTATAAAGGCTCGTTTGGAATTGCTATGAATCATGTCTGGAAACGGAATGATTTTAAATCAATAAAAAATTTATGATAAATTCTGCTCCGGTGATGACAAACACAACCACCCTCCTCCCAGTACCACCAGACAAACCCCCTGACCCAAGTCTTACGCCACCGCTGCTGGTAATGCTATCCCTTCAGCTGCTTCATTGTGTTGTTATGCGCTCATTGAATCACGGAGAATGAGGATCTCCTTTACGGATAAAGTTAAAGGATTGACGGTCGCTGAAATCGATGACGATGTGATCAAACTTTTGTCGGAGAAATGGAAAAAGGCAATCATCGTAAAGGTTCTTGGAAGGAACGTGGCTTTCCGCCTCCTTGAAAAACGTCTTTACCGGTTATGGAGGCCTTCGGGATTAATGACTATCCTAGATCTGCCTAATGGGTTTTATGTTGTTCGGTTTGATCAGGAGGAAGATTTTCTGAGAGCCCTAACTGATGACCCCTAGGAAATCTTTGGGCACTACATCACTGTGCGACCCTGGTCGGTGGATTTCAATCCGGACAATGATAATTTACGTTCCATTTGTGCTTGGGCCAAACTTTCGGATCTTCCCATGCAATTGTATGATGAAGGAGTTCTATACGGACTGACTTTGGCTTTGGGCACCCCTCTGAAGGTAGATCTCAATACGTTGTATACTACTAGAGGGAAGTTTGCACGGGTGTGCATCGAGATTGAATTAGACATACCCCTCATAGGGACAATAATTATCGGTGACACTCGAGTCCATGTGGAATATGAAGGTTTGAATTCGATTTGTCACCGGTGCGTTCTATATGAGCACGGCGTGGAAAGGTGTCCTCAACCTGCACCAAGTAATCAGCAAAGTTCTTCTACCTATATCCAAGTCAAAGGCCAAAACCAGGAACCTTCCAAAGAATCCCAATCGGCTTAGTCTGCAAACCCTAACGCCCAGAGTGCAAAAACGTCCTTCCACGGTCCTGGATGACAGTCCATCAGAATCCAAGAAAATTAAGAAACCATGTTACCAATACTCCATCGGAACAAAGAATAGCCCCCTCTCCGAATCAGTTTCAAGCTCTCGCATCCACCGAAGGCACCGTCGTTGCAACCGTTGTTGGTGACGTAGTTAATGTCATGACCGTTACAGAAAGAACAGTTAAAACCGTCAATGTCCCAGTGATTAAAAGCATTAACACCAATCATAATGCTTCTTCGAAGTCAATAACAGTCAACCCATTAGGAAACCCTAGTACATCACAGAAACATCCAAAGCGGGCAAAAATTGTGGGCCCGAATACCTCCTTCCAGCACAATGATCATCCTGCGGATCCAGTACCCACGCCGACCTCAACTACCACGAAAGATACCAATAGAGTTTCACCTAGGGTTACAAAATAGGCTATTAAAATCCACTCGGTGGCAATACCTCCTCCCATTGACCTTATCCTAGCCGGAAACAATAGCATCGATGCATCTCCTCATATGGATATCGAATCTGTCACACCTGCCTCCGGGTATGATCTTGTTCCTCCCGACATATCGGATATTCAGATGGGTGATGTGCCGTCGAGTTCTGCAAACACCATGCCACTTGGACCCATTACTCACAATGAATACACTTCTTTGGAATTGTAGATGTGCGGGAAATAGACGGTTCCGCAAAGCCCTGAATTATATGATCAACCGGCATAAAATTGATCTCTTATTTTTGTTTGAAATCAAGATCTCTGGTTTCAATGCGGATGAGGTTTGCCTACGGTCTAAATTCAGTAACTACGCAAGGATCGATGCTATTGGTTTTGGAGGGGGCATTTGGATGCTATAGAACTCAGCTACTCTATCAGTGACTATCAAAAACAAGGAGATAAACTTTATCCATGCTTCGATTCTTATTACAAATACACAACTCGACATGTTTGCCGTTTATAATCCTCCTACCCCTCGACGACCTGTTGGGTGCTGGGTGCAATTATCGGATGTTATCAACAGATGTGCTGACCCGGTGATCGTGGGAGGTGACTTCAATTGTGTGCTATCTCTCACTGAAGTTTGCGGGACGTTTCTTACCCTCTCTCCAGACTGAGATACATTTCAGAATTGGGTCGATGATTCCAACCTTATCGATATGGGCTTCAGCGGGCCGAGGTTCACTTGGAATAGGGGAAACAATCCGGAACACAAATTATCGAAAAGACTAGATCAAGTATTCATGAATGGTACAGCCTGTCAATGATGGACCGAAGCCTTTGTCCGTCACCTTCCTGCATTGTCTTCCGATCACAATCCGATACTTTTGCAATTCTTCCCCATACGGCGCTTCAACAAGGCTCATCGTCCTTTTCAATTTGAGGCTACGTGGGTCCTTCATCCAGAGTTTCAAAGTGTCGTTGAGGATGGATGAAGTAACAACGACAATAACCTTTACCGAGCTCTCTCGACGCTCAAATGCAGACTTTTGAGATGGAACAAGTCTTCTTTTGGGAGGATTGAGATAAAAAAAAATGAACTATTATTTGACAGACTTACAATAGTGTAATGTGAAATTGAAATAACTTGTCTCAAGAGCTTATCGATCTTCATTTCTCCCTACAATCAGATTTTGATTTGATTCTCAATCAGGAAGAAACGCTTTGGCAGCAGAATTCTCGGGAAAGGTTCATTGTGGAAGAAGATAGAAATATCACCTTCTTTCACATAAGTACTATGGTTCGCAGGAGGGCTAACCAGATCGAATGTATAAAGAATGATGATGGCACGTGGATCTCAAACTCGAAACTGTTAAACAAAACGCAAGGAAGTATTTCAAATACCTATTAATTCTCATATGAGCCTGAGCCTCAACCTACTGTCGGTACGTTCTTTGCTAACTTTTCGGCTCTTGAGCAGGATGATGTTTCTTTTCTATGAACACCATTCTCTGACCAAGAAATAAAGAAGTTCCTGGTTGACATGCCATCTCTCAAGGCTCCGGGTATGGATGGTTATAATGCTATAATTTTTTCAGCGGTCTTGGGACACAGTGGGTTCGGTTGTACAGGCTTTCGTCAAGCATTTCTTCGAGACTAGTTCCCTTCCAAGTGGCACAAATAATACTTTAATCTCTTTGATACCCAAAAGGAATAGCCCGGAGCACATGTCTAACTTCCGCCCCATTGGACTGTGCAATGGCAAATACAAGCTTATATCGAAGCTTCTAGTTTCCCGTCTCCAACCACTCATGAATACTCTGGTAAGCTCGTACCAAAGTAGCTTTATCCCTGGTCGTATGATTGAAGATATTGTTATTATCGTTCAAGAGCTAGTACACTCTATTGTTCGAAAGAAGTTAGGCAAAAAGTGGATAGTTATCAAAATCGACCTCGAGAAAGTGTATGGCAGGCTCTCTTGGGAATTTGTGGAGGAAACTTGTGAATTATTCGGGATGCTAGTTGTTTGGATAAGCTGGATCTCTGCTTGTATTAGATCGCAATCGATCTCGGTGTTGTGGGATGGGGAAATGTCGGATTGCTTTGTTCCATCTCGCGTATGCCAAGGTGATCCCATTTCGCCTTACATTTTTGTGTTATGTCTGGAGTGTTTGGGGTATGCAATCCAACATCTTGTAGACAATAAACTTGGCTTCCGATAAAAGTGTCACGTGGAGGTCTGGGTTTCTCTCACATGTTCTTCGCAAATGACATAGTTCTTTTTACTGAGGCTACTGTCAATAACATCAACGTCATACAAAAATGCCTTACGGATTTTTGTAATGCATCGGGCCTTAAGGTTAGCCTCTCGAAATCCCATATAACTGTCTCCCCGAATGTTGATACGGACCTCCGAAGGGCTATACAGGATGTTGCGGGCCGGGCTTTAATATAGTTTCAGATTTTGGCATATAACTTGGATTCCCGATTTTACATTCTCGACTAAGTAAGAATGACTTCAGTTTTTTGGTAGACAAGACGATGGCCAAGCTGGCTTCGTGGAAGGGGCATTTACTGAGTTTGCTGGCAGAATCACTCTTGTCAAATCCGTTTTGTGTTCCTTCCCCTCGTATATTTCAAGAGTCATTAAGCTCTCTAAGTCGATATGTAAACAACTGGATAGGTTATGTTGCTCGTTTATGTGGGGTGATAGTGAGTCCCATAAGAGAATACATCTCGTTGCTTGGAATGAAGTTTGCCGGACAACTGATCGAGGTGGGTTGGGTATTCGCTCTTGCGATACTGCTAACGAGACCGGGTTGGGTAAGCTGGCATAGAGATTCACGCAGAGTGTAGGATCCCCTTGGGCTTGTCTTATGGAAAATAAATATGGTCTCGAGAATATTAGGAGTTTCATGGATTGCAGTACACATAAGCGAGACTCTTTCATACTGAAGGGTCTGATCTGGGGTAAGTCACTTGTCCTAAATCTGAGGGTTAAGTGGGTGGTATCCAATGGTCTTTATAATCGCTTCTGGACCGATCATTGGTGTAGTGACACTCCACTAAGTTTTGTTGTTGATACACTGTCAACCGATTTCTCTCTGCCCGAAAATGTCCGGTCATACTGGGTTGAGGCCGTGGATGGGACTGGGATCGTATCGGTGCCTTCCTTCCGTCCCAAACCCTTCTTAATATGGCTAGCATCACAATCTCTAGATCGACCAAAGATCATGACTGCATCACTTGGAAAATTTCATGCGATGACAATTATACCTCTTCCTCGGCTGCTACTGCTACGGTGCTGAGTTTTCCCAGGCTCGATAATCTCGGCCCAATATTCACACTCATCTGGTCGTTAGCAGTGCCGGAACGGATCGGAATTTTCCTTCGGCTTACGGTTCATGGTCGTCTGCTCAAGAATGTGGAACGTGCTCGAATACATCTTGCAACTGATAGTAAGTGCATGATATGCTTGGATACTCCAGAAATTGCACTACATATTTTCAGGGATTGCCCTACAACTACCCATAGTTGGAACAATATGCTACCTTTTGAGCTTTCCGGCGACTTCTTCTCCAAAGACTTCTTGGATTGCCTTGTAAGTAATCTTTCTCGTACTAATATCTCTCATGAGGATATCCCTTGGAACATTTTCTTTGCAGTGAATACATGGTATTGTTGGAAATGGAGAAATGAATCCGTTTTCCGTGGTGCTACAGTCCCCAAAAACACAAAGTGTCCTTGGTAAAATCTTATATCAAATGTATTAATCAAGCCATGCAGAATTACAGAAGATCTAAAGATTCTAGAAATGTTACTGAGGTTGATATTCACTAGATTGCACCTTGCGAGGGGTGGATAAAACTCAACACCGATGGATCGGTTTGAAGGGTTGTTGGAACGGCCACTGCTGGGGGCCTCTTCAGAGACATGCATGGTCAGTGGTTATGTGGTTTCATGATGAATATAGGTCGCTGCTCGGTCCCTATGGAGGAACTTTGGGGTCTTACCATGGGACTTTATCAAGCTTGAGAAAAGGAATTTTGCAAAATCATCGTTGAGATTGATTCGGAGTTGGTCGTTAAACGTGTGCTCCATTTTGTTCCTAGTTATCATCCACTTTTTAGTCTAGTATGAAGGTGTCAAGGCTTCATTCGTAGGAATTGGATAGTCTGAATCCGGCACACTTATCGGGAAGCTAATGTCGCTGCCGATCACATGGAAACCATCACTTCAACATATCCTCTTGGTTATTTTTTATATTCAGAACCCTCCTGCATCTTTAATTCAATTTTTGAAAAACGATGCCCGCGGAGTTGCGACCCGTAGGGCTATCCCATGTTAACTTTCTTTATTATTGAATGATACTATGGTCGGGCCGGCTGGCCTCCGTATTCATTACCAAAAAAATATGTTTAGTGACTAAAATGGAGTGTTATAGAGCTTTTAACACGTGAAAGTAAACTAACCATTTTTATTTCATTTCCCTTAAGTGTTTTATTCCGTTTTTATTTCATCACTCCAATCAAATGGACACTTAGACTCCTTGAATTCCATGAGAAGAGATACATCTAGGTACACTTATCTTACCCTCTCTACTTTTAGGGTTTCTTGTCCCGCTATGGCAATTCTACACTTTTGTGGTAATATGTAGTCTATATTGACTTTTGTTTGCCAATTACGCTATTTTGTAGTCTATTTTGACTTTTGTTGGCCGATGACGGTATCTTCTTAGTGCAACCATGGAAGATATTGTTGTTGCTTGAGAAAATCGTACGCTTTCTGAAGTAGTTATACAAGTTCCTCAAACAATGGCATCATCATCAAATGGATGTGCATGATGCCTTCCTCCATGGCGATCTCGACGAGGAAGTATTTATGTCTCTTCCTCCAAGTTTGGTTTCCTCCGATTCTCGAAAGGTGTGTCGCTTGAAGAAATCGCATTCCGGTCTCCGACAAGCTCCGTGGAATTGGTTTAACTATCTACTACCCTTCGTCATTACGGTTTTGTTTCCTCACATGCTTATTCATCTTTATTTTCTTACATTCGTCCCTTGCTATCGATTCATGTGTTGGTCTACATTAATGATTTGATTATCGTTGGAAATGATTCTCATTTTATATCACGTTTTAAGCAATATCTTCATAATATTTTCATATGAAAGATCTTGACATTTTAAAATATTTTCTTGGAATTGAAATAATGCATTCCCCTGATGGTATTTATATTTCGCAGAGAAAATATGCCTTGGATCTCCTACAGAAAACTGGGGACCTTTTTCTCAAGCCTACATCCTTTCCGGTGGAAAAAGATCATGGTCTTGCTAGTGATGACAACCCATTGTTTGCACAACCCCATCGATATAGGTGTCTCGTTGGTAAACTCATCTATCTTACCATCACGAGACCCGACATCAGTCATGCCGTCCATCTTCTCTCTTAGTTCATACATGCACCAACAACCAACCAATGGCTCGCTGTTGTTAGAGTTTAATGTTACATCAAGTCAACCCTTGGACAAGGTCTGATGTTGGCTCGTAACAGTCCTCTCCAACTAAATGTCTTTTCCGATGCCGACTACGCTACATGTCCCATCACTCGTCAGTCCATTACCGGTTACTTTATACAACTTGGCCACTCTCCGGTTTCATGGAAGATGAAGAAACAACATATTATATCCCGCTCATCAACTATATAAATCAGAGTATTGTTCCATGGCTGCTACAACTTGAGAGCTTATTTGGATCGTTTCCCTCATGCGGTCATTCGGAGTCATTCTTCCATCATCGTGTAGTTTATGGTGTGATAACAAAGCTACTCCTCCTATTGCCAATTGGTTTTAGGATGGGACCTCGTCGGGTTTATGTGCTAGGCTTGGGCCTAACGTGCATGTGCGCTCGTATGCACACGACCCCCGATCCTAACCTATGGGCTTGGGCCTAACGTGCATCATGTAACTTACGGTCCGTCTATATCAAACTTTCTCATGGTATCAAAGTGGTTAACCTCAATTCGACTCGCGTTCCTAACATGTGCGCAAGTGTCAACTTGGTCTATACCCTAATTTCACTTGATGGGACATGTTGGAGATAATAAGTTCCCACATCAAAAATTGTGGGCACTCTGAGTTTAGTATATAAGGTCGATGAGATACTCCTTCTATTATTAATTGGTCTTAGGATGTAACCTCGCCAAGTTTATGTGTTGGGCTTGGGCCTAACGCGCATGTGCGCCTGTATGCACACGACCCCCATTCTACGGTCCGTCTATACGGACTTTGTCGTGGTATTAGAGTGGTTAGCCTCAATTCGGCTCGCGATCCTAACATGTGGGCAAGTGTCAACTCGCTCGGTCAATACCCTAGTTGCACTTGCGGCTCTTGTGGGGGCATGTTGGAGATAATAGGTTCCCACATCGAAAGGTGTGGACACTCCGAGCATAATATATAAGAACGGTTTTCCAATTGGTTTTAGGATGGAACCTTGCCGGGTTTATGTGTTGGACTTGGACCTAACACGCATGTGCGCTCGTATGCACATGACCCCCGCTCTACGGTCCGACTATATCGGACTTTGATAGTTTCAACTTCCTCTCACTCGATTGTGCCACTTATCCTAGCAGGGAAGGTACGGACTTCTAGACGGATTAACATCAATGCTCTCGAGAATACCTTCCTCCAGATTTGGAATCATAAACATAAACATGTAATGTTTGTCCTCGACATCGGTGATGGGATCACGTTGTTCCAATCTTTGATGTGGAGGATAAACAATTTGTGTTGCATAAAGGCTCTTGGTGCTTCGATGATTGATTGCTTATTCTTCACATCGTCTATGGATTTTAAAACGACCATGTTATGGGTCATTGCCAAGGACTTGCCTTTGGGAAATAGGACATAATTTATGGCTAGATTGATTGGCGGTCATATGTGATCTTAAGTTGTGGTTGATTCTACTGATTTATCGGGGTTCCATGAGGACTTGCGCATTCGAATAAATTTCCATGTCTACAAACCGTTGATGTGTTGTGTTTCCTTGATGATAGGTAATGCGCGTATGCTCGTACCCTTTTTCTGCTTCTCTTGTAGACTCATGGATAATTGGCCAAGGCATGTTCCACCCTTTCGGAACCAACGGGGCCCTTGGCTACGTGCGTCTCTTTCCCGGGAAAGATTTCAGCCATCTCAGGGCTTATTAGATAAGGAAAGGCAGTGGTATAACCAATTCTAGAAGATGAGAAATGAGCATATCGTTGAACCTTCTTTGGATAGATCTTGAAAAGTCAAGGAAATCAATCTAGTGTGGCAGTTCTGATGGATCTAGAAGATGATAACGAGGTCCAGATTATAGGTGATTGTCTTAATAGTGGTGCCCCTTCCTTCATCTGCGCAACTAAGCGTAAGAAGTTATGCTCATTGGGAGATAGGGATATGGCCGGGGATTCTCATTTGCTTGATGGGGGAGGCTTGTCGACTATTTGCAATGAGAGACTATGCTGGCGAAGAGGAATGAAACTATGCGTATGAAATTGATTAAAGAGATAATTAGATAAAATGCACTCCAACATAAAATTCCTTAACTAAATAACATGGGCCTATAATTTATTAACTAAATAACATCTTTTAACTAATAATACCAGATTTGTCCCTATTAACATAACTCAATTCTATCCAATTTAGTTACAAGAGAATCTGAAAATTATTAATACAAAATCTAATTTAAGAAGGTAAATAATTCCTAGAATAATTTATCAATATCCATGTTGGAACGTAATATTATTGAATTCGATAATTTTATAATATCATCGAAATGTATAATGTTACATGAAACTAGTATGTATACAAGAAATATACAAGAATTGAATATACATGATTTGCATTGAACTGTACAAGCATGTACGGGCCATATATAAAAGAATCTCACACGTTATTTGCAAAAAATTGATGATGCATGACTTACATGAATTCATAAATCTACCATCTTACAAGAACTACATAGATTAGTATAATATAATAATAGGGATTTTCAATGTTATAGGAAATTAGTACATGCACAAGAAAGCTACATGATTGCAGCTACAAGATTTACATGGAACTATCAAAATTAACGTTAATGTATAATTTTCAAGCTTTACATTGAAAATTAACATTAATAATAGGGATCTTCAATCTTGTAGCTGCAATCACTTCGCCCACCATTGGAAGGATAGATCCGCCCACACCACGTACTGGGCAAAGCTCCTCGGCATACACTTGTGATCTGAACCTCCGACTTTCTGTTTTTTCCTTGTTTTTTTGTCTCATGCTTCTGTGCCCATCTGTGTTTCGCATACCCCCCCATGTAAATTCTATCCTGATGCAATACAATAACTTTTCAAAAAAAAAAATTTGACTGGTTGGCATTAGGGTGGGAGGGAGGGACTACCAACCAGAGATCAAGTCTCCATGACTACATTTGTTATTAATTTTTTATATATATTTCTTGTAAGAATTATAAAATTACAGGAAAATACTTATCATTTACAAGAACAAGTTACAAGATATTTTGATTGAAAATTTATTACGTTAATTGAAATTATTACCATTAATGATTCACCTACTAGAATTAGAGTATTACGGTTTAAAAGGAAATAATATAAACAAAATCTTGTAATTAATTATATGAGGGCAATTTAGTCTAAAATTTTTAAATGATGCCATATTCTAATAAAATTAGTGAGGTGGACAATTACTAAGCAATATTAGTGAGCTAATGCTACATAGCAAATTCACTCTTGATTAAATTCAATTTCGTTTTTTCACCAAGTGTGGATACTACAAGTATATTATGTTCAAAAACATATATTAAGAAAAATATTTTTTTTAAAAATTGAACTTGGTTGAAAATAATTTTAGCAATCAAAGCTTCAAAAATAAATTATATCATACAAAAATAAAAAATAATTATTTTTCCACACATTCTCACATAAGAAGACTACAGTGCACTTGTTTCCGAGAGATGATCCTAGTAAAAGATTTAGGGTCCGTTTAGTTCCAACTCCGAATACGGAAATGGAAACGAGTCTAGTCCGTATACATTTTACCTGCAACCACAAGGAAATAAGATGAGGGAAACAAATACATTTTACCAACAACCACAAGAAATGATTCCAAAAAATATTAATGAATAAGGTAAACATATGGACTACGTTCATTTCCATTCCGTTTCCGAACTTATAACCAAACGGGATTAGTTTAATAAGATGAAAGGTAAAAAGATATTGCACTCAAAAAAGTATATACGAAAATATCCTTCGTTCCATTCAAAATAGTTGATATATGCACCACCCAACCCTATATCTCTAGCATCTGGACCATTTTATTCTATCATGTTTTGATTTGCCAGCCAATTGAAGCTCGAATTGTGAAAATATGAATTACATGTTACATATAACATCAATAAAGCATTGTCTTACGTGCCACATTACTACAGAGCAAAGCTTTGATGACCTGTTTTCTAAACTACATTGAACCTCTTAACTACTAGATGATTTGTTCTCGGAGTTGAGAGCCAACGTCTAAGATTCTTGTGAGTAATTCACACTGCTCCTCTCTTGATTCTGGATTTTCAGCTAGGAACTGCTGGAGCTGAGAGCAGAGAGCCGAGACTTTGCTATTAGCATGAGATTCGGCTATCCACTGAATTGCCTTAGCTTTGTAGTTCTGATTTGGCTCTGAAGGTACGTAGGTAGGTGCCGGTGGAACCAGAAACGGGTGTTGGAGAAGCTCCGGGATTCTCCACCTTTTGTTTCTGTCCCAGGCAAGACACTTACTCATTAGGTCAATAAGCCATGGGTTAGATACTGCATCATATGTGATCTCATGGTTGGGATCTGTTATGACTTTGAACTTGGCCCAAAAGGTTTTGTAATCTGCAAAGGGTGTTCTTCCATACACCATTTGATAAAGAATGCAGCCAAGTGACCAAATATCAGATGCCCGACCACACTTGATGACATTCCCATTCTGGTCACATTCATTGCACATGAATGCTTCTGGGGACATGTAACTGAGTGTACCCACCTTGAGAAATTAGGATCATAGACAAAATACAAAACAAAATTCAGGTTTCTCAATGGTATTTTTCGTGAATATCAGAATAGAAGAACGAGTAAAACACCTGTGCATCTCTCTGAATGTTGGTGGTGTCACTCATTATAGATTTGGCAATTCCAAAGTCAATGAGCTTCAGTGACCCTTTTACAAGAAGAAAATTTGCTGGCTTCAAGTCGGAATGCACAATACGTTCTTCATGGATAGTATTCACAGCCTGAAGTATTTGCTGTCAACAAAATTAAAAGAGACAAACTCAATTTCCACTTCCTAAGTTAAGAAACAATGACTGCAAACAAGCCAGTACAGCTTAAGTTTGAGATGAGCAGCTTTGAATAACATATATCCAAAAGACAACCTATAAGCATCAGACAAGCAGCACCAGCGCAAAAGCAGCTTGAGTTTCAGATAATATAATCAAGTGACTTGGGCATTCATACCTGCCAGTAAAATCGAAGCCAGTTTTCGTCTATGGTCTCACTCGATGTTTCCATGTCCTTCCACTTTTGTGAGAGCATGTGAGCTAAATCAATTTCCCCATATTCCAGAACCATGTATATATATCCGTCATCTTTGACTCTAGCATCTTTGTTACTGATTGAATCTTTCATAACTTCTTCAAGCAGTGCTTTGTCTGTCACCTGAAGGTATGCCGGTATATAAACAGACACTCAAACCTCTGATATTTATTATCAGGGGTGGGGGGAAATGCTTATTTAGTAGTCCTATATCGTAAGGTCTACAATGTTTGTCCATTATGTCTAGCAAGTTCATCATAAGGATCTAGATTAAACCAAAAGCATCATTATGTCAAGCTATATGTATTGTCCTAACAGGGACAGATAATGTCCTTTCAGGCATTTCAACTAAATATGGTATTTTCTTCAACAAGCAATAATCATACTAGCAGCAGTATGATATATATATATATATATATATATATATATATATATATATATAAACAAATTCTGGTTCTGGTGAGTAGGCCTCTTGTGGAGAGGAGGTGAGGAGAAATTTGATTCATTTTATCAGTAGTACCTGTTCACTTTTTTATGATAGCCGTTCATTTTATTTTTGAGGACATGTTCGTCTTTTCAAATTAGATGAATCAAACTTCTCCACACCTACCCTCCACGAGGAGCCAACCAGCCCTTATATATTTCCAACATAAAAATTAAAAACAGTATACCTCATAGTCGATCAGTTGTATAATGTTATTCTTGCCCTGCAGCCTGTTTAGATACAGGATCTCTTGACAAAACCCATATGCAGTTGCGTAATCACGCCCTTTAAGCTTGATTTTCTTGAGGGCGTAGATTTTACAATCAGATGAAATAACTTTGTGAACCTCACTGCTTCCACCAGTTCCTATCTTGCCAAGCCTTTGATACAGCTTTCCATTAACCTTAAAGAACATATCAGGATCATAATTCTTCTTGCGGGTTGGTTTACCACCTTTTTCGGTTTCAGGTTTTGCTCGTTTTTCTCTTGTTGATGGCTCATTTTTTACATCTAAAGATGAACTATTTGCTGGTATACCCTCTGATTGTGCATCCAACACCGCCCCCGCACACTCAGTTCCTTTCATTGGCTCCTGAGTGCATATAGAAGAAAACTTGGATACTTTTCTTTCTTTATGCACTTGATGAGTTTCCTTCATGCTATCGACAGGAACACCAGAGGTTGAAGCCTGTGCAACCATGGTTGCACAGTTTGTGTTATGGGTTGTGCTGAGGTTGGCTGAAAGATGTGATTGCTGTGCCATTCGCCCATGTGGTTGTTCTAGATGAGATGAGCAAATTGTTGTCAAACTTGGCCCAGGGGCCGATGTTGCATGCACGGATATTGAAGTGGCACAAACTGAAGATTGGGTCATAGGATGGGTCCCATCACTATGCAGAAAATTCTGGAGATGATGTAGCTGATCCTGGAGATTTGACCTCCTATCTCCAAATGATGAAGAAACTCCATCAGATCTTAAACCCCTATCCACGTCCAGATGCTGAGAAACATGCAGATTCTCTTCGTTGTGGGTCATATTTGCAGGCTCTGCTTGGTTTATGTTGTCCCATTCGGTTTCTGCCAATGCAAGTGAATCCATATGAGAACACAAGTTAGTCGTTCCAGTGGTCATTTGGTCATCACCCTCTGCATTGAAAACATGGTTGATTACTAATGTCCTCCCAACTCTTTTATTTGGTTACTAACAATGTGGTGGTACTTATTTAAAATGAAGAGGTCTGTTATATTTAAGAGTAGGACATTAGCTCCAAAACATACACCGCTAAGCATATTAGGCTTGGTGCATACGGTCATAAAATGCGCAATTTCAAATGATAAATAGTTGTACACAGAAGATAAGATATCATGGAGCTTTCCATACCTCGTGATGTGGAATTGCTTTCGGCCGAAGGACAGACCTTCCTTGAACCCTCAACCAGTGGAATGTGTTGAAATTTGTTGGTCATAGTACCTAAATCTGAAGGGGGTGTAATGGATGCGTCCTCCTGAGTTTCATTGGAATTGCCTGCTTTACAGGTAGTAAAAGGCTTCTGGTTGCGGTTGACCTCATAAGTATCAGTCATAGTACCTGAATCTGAAGGAGGTGTAATGGATGCGTCCTCCTGAGTTTCATGGGCTTTTAGAAACAAACTATTATCAGCGTTCTTAGGTGTCTCTCTTTGTGGGAGCATTATGCGCCTAGGCATCAAATTGCTCGGCTGCGATGAGTCTGCAATTTTTTTGCAAAAGCATTTCAGCCAATATCTCGATAGACATGTGAAATTTCATCACTATAAACACACTACTTCAACCCCGTAGACAGGCAATTGGTTTAGGAAATTGGAAGGCACAATAAGTTCAGTAAAATTTTAATGGTCGTCACTTTCTATATTCTAACGCAACTGATCGAAGAGCGGAAAAAGAATTTCCGGAAGCTAACTGGCAGAAGAATCGCAGCTATAATACAGACAAAGCAAAGGGATGCTATCAATTGAAGATCAAATGACAGAAGCGCTAATTACGGTCACCCAGCACATGAAACCCTAAAAGTTTGTAGAAAATCCAAGTCCACATCCAAATTGAAATGCGAAAAAGTAAATCAGGAAGAGTTAGAGGGAGATAGGTACTGATAGGCCGACGTCGTTTGAAAGCTGCTTGAACATGTCGAAGGAAGTCGGGGGAAGAAGTCTTTAAGGAAGAGGAGGGAGCAGGGTGGGGGCTGTCCTTGATGCTGGAGGGCATGTGATTGGTGATCTTCGCCTTCACTTGTGGGGCCGGAAGTTTAGTTTCCGCCTCCATGAATGGTAGAGCTCTGCTCGCATCTCTGAATCCTATAGACTAGAGACAGGTTTCAGAGGATTAACCGCTGTCATAGCGTTTGAGCACAGTAGCCGAATTGGGGAGAAGCTTCACCGGTCGATAGATCGAGAAATTTAGAGAGGGAAAGGGAGACGATGAAAGGAAGAATTTGGGGAAAATTCAAACTGTAGAATAGCGCTTGAATGCTCCGTTCAGAGTTGAGACCATAGAAGGCCCGTCAAGTTGGCTTATCTGCGATGGGCTTTACAGCCTTGGGGCTGAACATACAAGGCCTTGGGGCTGAACATACAACTACAAGGCCTTGTGCTCCGTTGAGAGTGCTCCATTTGTTCAAACATTTAGTTCAGTTTGGTTTTAAACTTTAAATACGAAAACGGAATGGAAGCGAATCTAATTCATACATTTATCTTTGTTCATGAAATTTTTTATAATTATAATTATTTCTTGTGGTTTAAAGTAATTGGAGTAAAATTGATTAGCTTTAATACTCGATAGCGAAACAAATGCATTTTGCATGAAAATTACAATGACTCATTCCAAAAAAATTTCTTAAACAAGGTACCCATGGACTATCCGCTTCTAGAGTTACAATCAAGTGGGGGCTTATATTATTGGTTCATACTCTTTGTATTTTTTTGGAGTTTTTTTTTTTAATTTATAATATTATGTTAAAATTTGCGTATCACAAGTTCGAACATTTGTGTTTTGCTTGTTCAAACAATGTGTTTTATTAGTTGTATACGTAAAAAATACATAAAATATGACTAATAAATATTAAAAAAATATATGAACTAATAATATAAAATATAGATATGATAGTATATATATAATAAATTTTAAACGAATTATAATAGTTTTAAACTAAAAAAAATAGTTATAAAAAAATCTAAGCAAATAAGTTCAGTTAACTTATTAAAAAAATTGAAGAAAATGTATAAATAAAATTTAACTAAAAAGATATCCGTGAGAAATTTGTCTAAACAATACCCATCTTCTAGGCTGACTAAACTTTAGTACCTCGTCATTTAAATTATCAGAACGGTACCTCATCTATTGAACCCGACCAAATATTAGTACATAAATTACCGTTCACACTTTAAGTTGATAGACCAATGTTAAATATCTATGATCGGTGGACAATTTTGCCTAAGTTAGGTGGACAATTTTGCCCCTGATATTTAACAACGATCTGTTAACTTATTGTGTGAATAGTGATTTAGGTATTGTGTGAATAGTGATTTAGATACTAATCTTTGGTCGAGCTCAAGAGGTGAGGTACTGTTCTAATAGTTTAAAAGACGTGACACTAAAGTTTAGTCAGCCTAAAAGATGAGGTACTAGACAATTTTTTCCAAAAATTATTACATGTATCAGTCGAACAACTGTCCTATTTTTGAACCGGATGAATATATATTAGGATATTTCAGAGGTAGACTTTTGAGACTAAATTTTGTTTATATATACTACTACTTTCATTTCATATCACTGTATCATCAGTATCATTAGTTAAATAAATTAATTAAGTGACATCAGTTGATTAATTAAAAAAAAAAGTTTTTTTTATTTACAATTTAACTTGCTACTCCATAAAGTGGGAAGAACGTGACATACTGCACAGAACGAGGTGAGTTGAGGTGGAAGGAGCCAAACGAAAACACCTTCATTGTGCATACAAAAACCTCAATCTTTAAATCCTCTAAATTAGTATCATAATCTCCTGCGTTGAGACACAACATAATGGGGAAATCGAGAAAACTCACAAAGGAAACATACAGAAGAAGCAGGAACAGAAGCAGTAAGGGAAGTGAAAGTGAGGAAAAGAAGAAGAAAGATGTGAACGCATCATGGGCAGTGATGAAGAGCATTCTTACTTGCAGGCATCTCCAAGTGGAAAACCCTAAACACAAACAAGATTATGATGACATAAGCACCAAGCTTTCTTCTTCTTCCTCATTATCTTCTTCAATGCTGTCAACCAGGTCCTTTGGTTCTACTAAAGGAGGGAGTGTTCGTTTTAAAGGGTTGCCCTTAGGTAAGCTTTCAGGCTGCAACGAGTGTCGAATCCTCGACGTTGATCCTCGTCTTGTTTTAACCAGAGATCATTCTCTTCGATCCACTGGTTATTCTTGTTCTCGTTGTGGTGACATTTTCATGAAACCTGGCCTTTTGGAGCTTCACCAGGCTACAAACCATGCAGGTACCTAACTTTATCTTCATTTAGATATATATATTTGCATTTTTTGGATGAAAGATTTATGTGTTTGACTATATTGCAACAAAAATACACTTTGAGCTCATTAATCATTTCTGGAAATGGAATGATTTCGAATCAATAAAAAAAATAGTTTGTTTATATGTTTTTTAACATGTGAAATAATTTCAAACATTTCCATTTCCTTACCCTATCTGATTCCATTCTTTTTCTATTCCAACGCTCCAACCAAACGGACACTTAGTATCAGAGCTAGGACCAGAGGACACAGGTAGAAACATAGCAGAGATCATATTCCAATCAAGCTGGCTCCACAAGGAATCTGCCTTGTGCAAGATAGAAAGGATCTTGAAGGTACACAACACAAGGCGCACAATTTCGAGTTTCGAGGAGTACCGAGACATGATAAAGGCCAAGGCAAAGCAGCCGAGGTGCATCGCTGATGGGAATGAGCTTCTCAGATTCCACAGCACCACTCTTATGTGCTCCTTGGGTCTCAACGCCTCCAACCTCTGCAACTATGTACCTAATTGCAGTGTTTGTGGTATCATAAGGGACGGTTTCAAACTCGGGCAATCCGGGCATGGGATCCTCACTACAGCCACTAGCAGCCGGGCCCATGACCTCCACCATGGACCAACAACGTCAAGGAGGGCAATGCTGGTGTGTAGGGTGATCGCTGGACGAGTATACAAGGGTGCCATATCCAATCCCAGTGGCTTGGACGAGTACGACTCGGTTGCCGGTGTGCAGGGGGTGTATTCTGATATGGATGAGTTGTATGTGCACAATCCAAAGGCTATATTGCCTTGTTTTGTTGTTATCTATAATGGTTAGCTGCAAATCTGCAAGAATGTATGTAACACAAGATGTTATGATGAGAAATTGTTAGTGTTGCTATTTGCTGAATAATGAAACTACTTTTGTTTCTTAACAGAGCAATAATAAAGCTGGTTAAGAATATAAGAAAAGCAAGCGTTATTGCATAGAAAGCTGTACAGAAAGTGAAAGAAGAAAGGCACGCCATGAAAATTTGAAAGCGAAGCTGGGTTCACAAAAATTATATCCTGCAAAGGCTGAGAGTGCAACAGACTGTTATGATTGCAAAATTTGCATGACATAAAGAATATCCAATTTTTCCTTTGCTTTATCTCATGTGTTGTATCATTACTCCATAGCAATGGCCAGTTAACATTCTTATGATCATGTTTTGTAACCCTAACCCATCATAAGATAACAAGTTGATAAGCCCAAGTCAAGATTCATGTAAGCCATTTAAGCAAGGCAAAAATCTCACCACACAGAACGACAGAAGATGGCATATTGACATGTTAAAATTATCTCAATCCAACAAAAGCATTTTTTAGCTTTTCATCTGTAACACTACAATGTTATTCATGAACACATAGTTCTGATACAGTCAGACTCAAAAACAACAGCAGCACCCTTCATCGTTCCTGTATTTAGAAAGCCCCAACTCTATCACGGGGAATCAAACGCAGATCAGACCCATGCTTCAGGAACACATTGCCTGAAATGATTTCAATGTTTCAATTTTCATTAGCATGAGCTTCTACTAACAGTATTCCAATCATACTTAATCAAGACATAATATGGAATAGATTACACTGCAAATTTCCAAAGGATTCGAATGTATACTATTGTAGTTTCTTGATTACACAGTGTAATCTATTCGATATTATGTCCTGATAATGCTATTAATTTTATTGACAAGCTCACCACAGGTTGATTCTTATACAATGTGTATATATTCAAAGTCAACTTACCAGCACTTTGCTGAGGATTGATTCCTACACCATCTGCATTGAAGAGGCATCAGTCAAATCAAACAATGTTCAATTAGCATCCAAATAAGATGATTAGCACTGAGGATCAAATAAATGACTGTCAAAGATATCGACCGTCTTTCAAACTCAAATAAATTACCCACAAATAGAGAATCAAAAAACGGTTCTATAATAAGTGATGAAGAATAGAATATATAGAAACACGAAAAGATTATTCAATTTCTCGATTTCTTTTGTTTTAAGTCTTGAACATAGTTCAGATTGTGAATCCATCCTTCACAGTTTATCCTTTTGTTGCTGAAAACCTTGACAAACTTGAGCAATCTCCTTATTGTGTTTCAGAACTATACAAGACAAGATCATATGGTATCAGGACATGTAGTAAAACATCTCCGCATAATTCAATCAGATTCCCCACATGAGTTAGCCTCAAATTACGATTATGAATTCCCTACTAGGAAAAGGTTATAATTAGATTATACTGAGGGGTGAACTAAAACTCAAAAATCTTAAGCAACTAGTGGTAAACCGCAAATTCTGTTAACAGTCTACCAATGTAGTTCAATATCAAATTAAACAAATTTTCAGAAGATCGCCAAAGTAGGGTACAACAGACACCGAACCCTAAAACACCAAACAACGCAACATGTAAAAGAAAAAGTCAAAAGGATAACCATTAGTGATGATGGCGCTTGTCTGGGGAGGAACCTTGAACTCTTCGGCGGCAAATTTCAGAACAGCAGTAAATGGGGCCGCCTCTGGCACACTGAACCTGTATTCAATTCAATCGCAGAATTTTAGACCAGGATATTTGACCCTAAACGAAATTCGATCAAAACTAAATGAAGAAGAAACGTATCAAAAGACAAAAGCTTACACTTTAAAAGGAAGCTTTGGGTCGGAGGTGAGCGTGATTTTGAAAGATACCTTTCCCCCGGTAGCCATTTTCACTCCCTTTTCTCCTCTCTGCTTGCGTACCTTCTCCGCTTGTTGATTCTAAAGAATTTGTGAGAAATATCGTTTGATGCTAAAAATCATTTCAACTTTCATGGAGTTTGACCATCGTTATTTCCACATCGCCGATGCATCAGAACTTAAATACATTGTCGTTTTGACTTTGGATAAACTAAAACGCTGCGTTGGGTGAATGAGATTCTGAAAGATCCTTCATGACTTTTGAAAATATTAACTTGGTAGACTTGAATTTTGGGCAAATTCTGCTGGAATATCCTAAAATATTTGGATTCATATAAACCAGTTCGGAAATAAAGTTTATACATTAAAAAAAATCAATAAAACACAGAAAAAAGAATCAAAATAACAAATGTTGAAATAAGGGAGACTCTCAGCAACGAGCGCAAGCCATCTGATGCACTGCAAACCAGCTTGTTATTATGGTGCAGGCACACTTGACTACTCCTGCATCACATGCCAAATCATTGACAAATTAACTAAAGATAGATCAAACGTGCGTATTGACAAAATTAAACCAGACTAACCTTGACGAGCAGAATTTGATTGCATAATCGGGTCCAGAGCAAGTGAAAATACTAGTAGGATCGTCGTAGGCGTAGCTATAAGCGGTGGGGCAAGCGTCCTTGAACTTATTGGAGTAGAAGGTTGGCTGACAGACGACAGGATTACCATAGACGCCTCTACAGCAGTATGCGTCGGTGTCATAGACGTCGCAGGCGCTTCTACAGCCCACGGTTTTGCCCGACGCCTTGAGCTCCAACTCCTTGGGGCAGGTCTTCCTGAGGTCGGAGTCGCAGCCTGCTACGGTGCAGTTTCCTTGGCCGCCGACAGGAGTGACCACCATGGGGAGGTTGAAACCATCGACGAGGCTGACATCGTAGTAATCGGTGGCTGCGAGGGTGAATTCAGCTAGGGTGGCAGGGGTCTTGCCGGAGGCCGTGCACTGGAGAGCAGTCCCGCATGAACCTTACTAGATGATAACAATATACAAGAATGATGAGTCACCTCTAGGCATTAGACTATTCTAGAATATACAGCTGTCAAGCACACATTGGCTGTACCTTGTATATATACCCCTGATGATCAATGAAACAGATGCAACAGTGAAAATGCAATTGCATAACAAACTCTGAATGGTATCAGAGCCTGCTGAAAGACAAACGTCTTCATCATGGCCAAAACTACCTCCTCCATCCATCTTCCTTCTTTTTCTTCCTTCCTCACTGTCAAATTATCAAATGAAAATTTCTCTATCTGGAAGGCTCAGATTACTCCATTCCTTAAAGCCCACAGTCTCTTTGATTATGTAGACGGTTCCCTTCCCTGCCCAACAAATAAAGAGGATGAAGCATACAAAGAATGGATCAAAAATGACCAACTGGTCATTGCCCTACTCACCTCCTCTCTCACTGAATCTGTCATGGTTCAAGTGCTTGACAGCCTTCACAGCAAGGACATGTGGGATAGACTGGCCGAACTCTATTCTGCCAAGTCTAGTGCCCAGATAGTGCACACTCGCCTGCAGCTAGCTTCTCTCAAAAGAGGTAACAACTCCATTAATGACTTTTTCAACAAAGCCAAGAATCTGGCCCGTTCTATCACCTTGGCTGGTGAGACCCTCACAGACTCAGAATTCACTGTATTCCTTCTTGCTGGCCTTGGACCTGAATATGACTCAGTAGTCACTTCCCTCACCACCCAAACTGTTCTTCCCTCTCCAACACAAATACTTTCCCACCTTCTTGTCCATGAATCCCGTTTGGCTCTTCAAAGCTCTACTGCACAGCATCAAATCTCTGCCAATCACACTTCCACCACAAACCCTGAAGCCCACTACACATCCACCAGAGGCAGAGGGCGTGACAGAAACAGAGGTCGCGGGAGAGACAATCAAGGCCAGCAAGGTCGCTCTTCCGACTCTATAGGAAGGGGCCGCTCTCAGACTTTCAACCAACAACCAGATAGCCGCCCTATCTGTCAAGTCTGTACCAAACCAGGCCACACAGCTTTGACTTGTTGGCATCGGTTCAATCAAGCGTATCAAGCTCCACCTCCATCAAATTTCCAAGCACACATGACCTCTGCTACAAGCTGGTTCCCAGACACTGCTGCTACTCACCACTACACGCCTGATATCAGCAACCTTCGGATTGACAACTACCACTACAATGGCACAGATCAGGTTTCATTGGGCGATGGTTCCACCATACCAATCCAAAATCATGGCTCATCTTCCTTTCAATCAAACAATCGTACCTTCTTCCTCTCTAATCTTCTTCATACACCTTCAATTACAAAGAATCTTCTCTCTGTTTACCGTTTTTGTGCTGACAATAACGTATTTTTTGAATTTCACTCCTCTCATTTTGTTGTTAAGGATTCTCAGACAATGGCTCCCCTCCTCCAAGGACCCGTTGATGGCGGCCTGTATGTTCTTCCCACTACCACTTCATCGTTGCAGCGCACACCGTTACCCAGCGTATCCCTAACCACAACAAAGCCGACACAAAGCGTCTGGCATTTTCGCCTAGGTCACCCAGCATCTCCAGTCGTCCAGAAGATTGTGGCCCAATTTGCTCTTCCTGTCTCACAAGGCCCATTACCTAAGTGTACCTCTTGTTCATGGGCCAAAACCCATGCCCTTCCTCATCCCCCAAGCCCAACCCGCAGCATCAAACCTCTAGCTCTTCTCTTTATGGATCTATGGGGCCCAGCCCATGAAACATCTACTCGAGGACACCGTTTTTATTTGTCGATTGTTGATGATTTTAGCAAATACTAGTTTATAGCCCGCACCTTGTGCGGGTATATGTTATATATTTGATATTTTTTTTATAAAATGTTATTATCACGGCAAAGTGCGGATATATTTATATAATTTATAATTTTTTATTAAAATGTCATTATAACATCTATATGTAAAACATATTCATGAAACATTAATGACATGATCCTAATTATGGTCGACTTTAATTCAATTATCATACAAGCTAGACACAACTTCGTTTTAGGTTGATAGATATGAGTATATGACTCTAAGTATGCCCAATGCTCACTCACATATTGATTTTTTTGCCTAAAAATTTACACAAACAAATAAGTTGAGTAAACAAATGGAAATATAACATAAACGAAAAAGTAAATCAAATTTAACCGAAAAGTTTAAAATCGGATCTAAAATTTGAAAGATATCGAATTCTAAAACCGTAAAATCATATAACAAACATAAAGATATCATAAGCCAAAAAAATAACAAATCGAAATATTCTTTTAAAAAAATTTTAAACAATTTGAAAGATAACAAAAACATAAATTTAAATAGTATTTTTTTATAAAAAAAAGAAACAGATTATAAAATAGTTAGAAGATGAATATAAAAAAGGTTTTAACAAAATTGAAGATTTATAAGGATAAAATATATGAAGAATATCAATAAATAGAATTTTAAATATCA
>BSUD01000003.1:15483382-15512524 GCA_033239045.1 Fagopyrum esculentum
TATTTAAAATGGAATATATATTAGATAAAAAAGAAGGAAAAATTATAAAAATCGGTTGAAAAAATTGGAAAAAAAAAAGAAACAAAATCACGTAAAATTGGAATATTCATATGGAAATTGAAAACGAAAACAAAAAAAAAACTATTAAATGGGAATATATTAAATAAATAAAATTAAAAAATTCATTGAAAAAATCAGGGAACATAAAGAAAAATCAAGTATTAATTTGAAGACGATAAAACAATCTGGATTAACAAATTGATATAACAACTCGAATATGATCAATGAAGAATTGGTTGAAAAAAATGAGATGATAATGAAAAATCGGTTAAAAAAATCGGGAATACTAAGAAGCAAAATCACGTATTAATTTGAAGATGGTAGAACAATCCGTCAAAAAAATTGGTATACAATTGGAATATGATCGATGAAAAACCATATAATATACCATGAAACACGTAAATTTCAAAAATCATTCACAAATTGAAAATGAAAGCAAAATCACCTATTAACTTGAAGATGGTCAAACAATCTGTTGAAATATCAGTACAATAATTGTAATATGATCAATGAGGAACCGTAAAATATATCATGAAACACATAAAATAGGAAATAGAAATTAAAACGATAGACAATGAAAGAAGATGAGAGGTGAAATATGTAAATACCGGGAGAAGATCATAAGAAAGGTTCAAAACTAAAAGTAAAAATGAAAGACGTCGCAACCGGTAAATATTTTCTCTGAGATTGATGAATAAGGTGTTCGATATATATAGCAAAAGTATGGAATGCTTCTCCGGAAAGTTTCTACCAAAATCGTATATGAGAAGTTTAACTTTTGATAATATCCTTTAATTTTTTAGTTTTGTTTTGACAATCGTAGAAGAATTTTGGTTTAGAAAATATTTAATAACAATTTTGTTAGAACTAAAATCAATTACTTACTATTCAACAAATTCATTTAAGTTTTTTAATCTATTATGTAAATTAAGATTGCAATTAAAACTTACGGTTAACAATCTAATCTTTTTAATTTTAAAACTTACAAAAGACCTTTAAATTTTAAGAAAAGATATTTTTTTTTAATTTTGTCTTTAAATTGAATTGCAATTAGTTTCTTACGAATTTTTCAATTTAAAATCCAAAGCTGTGAGATCCATGTGGAGTTTTTCAGCATTAATAATCAATTTGGATAAAGAATTGATTAATCGAATATTATGGTAAAAGTTATACGAATATCTTCTAACGAATTTTAAATTTTTATTAATTTTATTTATTAAAATCAGATTTAAAAAGCAATAAATAAACCAGTTAAGATATGGAGATAATTTGTTAAGGAGAATCAGGCTATATAAATTTAATTATTCGATTAATATAAATGGCAGTTTAATAATTATTTTATAAAAAAGCTGATGTGGCATCCCTCGTTGCTTGACACGAGCGTCCTTTGTTTTAGTAAGTTATATAGATATAGATATTGATTAATCGGAAGATAAAAGTTATAGTGTAAATTTACGTAACTGAATTCACCAAATTAAATTTATTAAAATACGAAACTATATAAGTAAAATTAAAATCAATTCCTTACTATCAAAGCTGAAATTTAAAAAAATAACAAAATTTACAAAATAAATAAAATTGAATGCCGTATTAAAAAATTATAAAATTATAAATTTATTAATTTAGCAATTAGTTAGTTATCATATATTTTTTTTATTTGAAAATTTACTTAGAATTTACGAAAAATATTTTAAAAGTATTTTTAAATTTATTAATTTAGCTAGTTAGTTTACAAAATCTTTTTATTTTAATTAATAAGATGAATAACACAAAATTTAAATAGAATGGCATTTTAGTAAATATTTTAGAAAAAATCCTATGTGGCATACCTAGTTGATTGACATGTGGACTTAGTGTCCTTTGTTTTAGTAAGTAATATAGATTTATGGCTTTTTCCGCTTTCTTCAAAATCTCATGTTTCCCTTGTTGTGCCCAAATTTATTTCCCTTGTCACTAATCTCTTATCCACCTCAATCATTGAAATCCAAACTGATAATGGTACCGAATTCAAGCCTCTAACATCCCTATTTGACAAACTCGGTATTCATCACCGTCTCACTTGTCCATATTCACATCAACAAAATGGCTCTATAGAATCCCGTCATCGTCGCATTGTTGACATGGGTTTAACCCTCTTAAAACATGCCTCTCTTCCTCTCACCTATTGGGACTATGCTTTTGAAACCGCAATCTACCTCATAAACCGTCTTCCTTCACCCATCACTCACCAAAAATCCCCTTTTGAACTCCTCTTCCACAAAACTCCGGATTACAAGTTTCTACGTGTTTTTGGTTGCCTTGCCTTTCCAAATCTACGACCATACAATCAGCACAAACTTTCCTTCCGCTCAACACCAACCATTTTTCTCGGTTATAGCTCTCAAAATAAAGGCTTCATTTGTCATGATTGGACCCAAAATCGAACATACATTTCACGAGACGTCATTTTTCATGAAGATCAATTTCCTCTTTCAAATATATTTACCCCACCCCCTACCGAACCATCTCACACCACTCTCCCACTTGTACTTCCTACCCACCAAATACAACATTTTTTAAACACAAATGACGAGCCCACCTCTACACCAAGCCCAATAACCACATCCCCTGGCCCAACAAGCCCAACACCTCCATTTTTCCCAGCTTCACCTACCAATACCCAAAATTCGGACTCCTCCATTCTTGGGCCTCCACCTCCACAAGCCCATCTTCCACCTACCCACTCAATGCAGACAAGGGCCCGTAATCAAATTTTCTGCCCCAAACACCGATCGGATGGTACTATACCCTGGCCGCCAAAACCACATTGCTCCTCCTCTGCCATTGTTCCAGATGAACCACAAAATTTCACTGAAGCATCAAAATTTCCAGAATGGAGAGCTGCTATGAACTTGGAATTTCAAGCTCTTCTTCAAACTGGAACGTGGTCTTTAGTACCTCCATCCTCTTCATCTCATGTCCTTGGTGTCAAATGGGTATATAAAACCAAACGTCACTCAAATGGCAAGATCGAACGCAGAAAAGCCCGCCTTGTAGCCAAAGGGTTCCACCAAACACAGGGCATTGACTTCAATGAGACCTTTAGCCCTGTAGCCAAACCATCTACAATTCGCCTCCTCCTATCCCTAGCTGCGATGCGACGATGGGTGGTACGCCAGTTGGACATTCAGAATGCTTTTCTCCATGGTGATCTTTCGGAGGAGGTATATATTCAGCAACCTCCAGGCTTTGCTCACCCCTCTCTACCTAACCACATCTGTAAACTCCGCAAATCCCTATATGGCTTAAAGCAGGCTCCAAGAGCCTGGTTTTCTAAGCTCAGTGACTCTCTAGTCACCATGGGCTTCACACCATCCCTTGCAGACACTTCACTCTTCACTTATCGCCATGAAACTGATTTTGTGTTCATTTTAGTGTATGTTGATGATCTTATGGTTGTTGCTTCATCTGATGATTTGGCTATGCAGTTTATTTCCTCTCTGTCTGCAGATTTTCCAGTCAAGGATCTAGGGCCCATCAACTACTTTCTTGGCATCGAGATTCAACGAGATCCCACTGGTTTTCATCTGTCTCAGTCAAAATACATCAAGGAAATCCTCACAAAAACAAACATGCTACAATGCAAGGCTGTTTCCACGCCAATGGCAATCACCTCCAGCACTGCCTCTGAGACTTCCCCCTTCCATGATCAAACACTCTATCGAAGTGTCATTGGGAGTCTGCAGTATTTAGCCTTTACACGGCCTGATGTCTCTTTCACTGTCAACAAATTAGCTCAGCATATGCATTCTCCAACAATGGCACATTGGCAAGCAACAAAACGCCTCCTTCGCTACCTCAATGCCACATCTGAGTTACAATTTCACATCAAAGCTGATTCCTCAACTCATCTTTCCACATACACAGATGCTGACTGGGCTGGCGACATTGGAGATAGACGGTCCACCAGTGCTCATTGTGTCTTCCTTGGACAGAATCTTATATCATGGACCTCCAAAAAGCAAGCCACAGTTTCCAGGTCATCAACAGAAGCGGAATATCGATCCCTTGCCTTGGGGACATGTGAAACCCTCTGGATCCAGACCTTACTCGCTGAGCTCTTTGTTTATCTTGATCAAGCGCCTACACTCTGGTGTGACAACCTCGGAGCTACTTACTTGGCCGTCAATCCTGTCCTTCATCACCGTATAAAGCATCTGTCCCTCGACTATCATTTTGTCCGAGAACGCGTTCAAAGCAAGACTCTTCAAGTGGCCTTCCTATCTTCAAAAGACCAAATTGCTGACATACTCACCAAGGCACTTGCAACTCACCAGTTTCTCCAGCTACGAGCTCAACTTTGCCTCGCCTAGTTGCTCTCGAGGGGGGATACTAGATGATAACAATATACAAGAATGATGAGTCACCTCTAGGCATTAGACTATTCTAGAATATACAGCTGTCAAGCACACATTGGCTGTACCTTGTATATATACCCCTGATGATCAATGAAACAGATGCAACAGTGAAAATGCAATTGCATAACAAACTCTGAAAACCTGTGTGGCAGGTCCCGTTTCCGTCGCTGTCAAAGCTGCAGCCGGTTCGTCCCCATATACGGCCCACCCACCCAACAGGGGCTGTGAACACCATTGACTTTCCTGGCTTCAGCTCAAAGCCTCCCCCGCCGAAGCTGTCCCCTGGGGTAACTGCTGGCCATATTGTCTCCTCACAGTCGTTTATTATGGTGAATACCCTGGCGGATTCAGAAGAGACAACAGCGAGGAAGATTATTACTGATATAATTGAGTTTCTAGCAGACATATTAGCATAGATCAGATAATGATGAAATTACATTACAGATGAGGTGAGATTTGAAGAAGCAAAGGGATGGAATTTAAGGAGGAAAAGTGAAGTCATGAGTATAATCATGTGAAAGGCAATTCCACTTTACAAGGATATTCCTTTTCCAAACCTAGGCTACCAAGTTCTCTTTGTTTCTTCTTCTCCCTAAACTTCCTGCTTCTTCACAAATTGTTCCTAGCTTACTCCTTACCTTTCTACAACGTGATTTCAACTTCCTAATGCCAAAAAGCAATACTGATTATCCAATAGCTTCATTCACAAACCCTAAACAACATTGCTTCTATCCGCACCTATAAGAAATAATCCGCATTACAATATTGAGCATGGTACCGGTTGTGGCGAAGAAGACAAGGGATGCCAAAGATTTCTTCCTTCTTATGATCTTATCAGAGCTCCTGCCACTTAAACGTAATTGAATTTAACAAACTGGGTTTCACTCAGCAAGCATCATCAGGGGTTATTTCATTCAGACAATGAAATTTAATCTCAGCTAGTCATTTATAAAAAGTCCAAAATGATCCCAAGTGCATCCCCATTCACCACCAGACGAGGCTACAGTGGCTACTAAACAGACAAAACGGTCAAGCAATTCGACTTTGCCTGTTTACGTATTTCCTTCAACAGCAAACCTCATCTTTCAGCCCACAATATCATTTGCAGTCATATGGAAATTTTCAGGGCAAAAAACATAACACTTTCCTATCTGTTATCCTCACCTATATTTTTGCTGACTATTTTCGTATTTATAATTAGGTATTTTGATTTTGATGGGTGAAATAATATGTATGTAACCGAATCATATGAATAATGAACCTAAAGTCAATCGTAAACTAGAACCCAAAGCAGGCCTACCGGATATTCCAAAGAAACAGTTTTGAGTTTCTCTGCATGGCGGGAAGCAAGGAGCAAGCAAGAAAAAGGGATAACTTGCTTGAAGCCTGAAAAGCTATACTTTACCCACCTACGTAGTACCTACCTTTCCTCATTTGCTTACACGTACAAAACCATATGAAATCTGTTGGACCCTAAATCAAGAATTCCCTGTACTTGAGGTCTGGCCATGTCTGTGGAGCCTCCCCAATCCAATCCATCAACTACCATATTGGAACCCCCGCCCAACAACCTGTATTGGTGCTACCGGTGCCGGCGCACTGTCACAGTCAACTTGCCGCCCTCGTCTGACATTCGGTGCCCCCGCTGCCTAGGAGGATTCGTGGTCGAATTCGAGCCCCCTCCCCTCATCTTTGACTTCCCAGAAGTGCCCCCTGAATCCAGGCTTCTGGAAGCCCTTGCGCTCCTCCTAGACCCTCGCTTCCCTATCCCTGCAGAGGGCGATCCTACCCTCCCCCGCCGCCGTATACGTCGCTTTCCGGCCCCCCAGCAAGACCGCCGATGGTTTGGGGGACGCCAGCGTTCCAGAGATGACCTCGATCTCCACCCCCACCCTCCTCCTCGCCAGTGGATCATTCACCTTCCACCTGGTAGACCCGAGAGGGCTGTTCCGGAAGTGGATGGGGTGGATCCTAGGGATTACTTTGTGGGGCCGAGGCATGGCCTGCAACAGCTGATTGAGGAGCTGACTGAGAACGACCGTACCGGTGCCCCACCTGCTACAGAGGTGGCGATAGAGGGTCTGCCGAAAGTGAAGGTCAACAAGGAGCATCTGGGGACATCATCGGAGTGCCCTGTTTGCAAGGAGGAGTTCCAGATCGGAGAGGAGGCAAGGGAGATGCCTTGTGCCCACCTCTACCACTCCGATTGCATCCTGCCTTGGCTCCGGCTACACAACTCTTGCCCTGTTTGCAGGCATCAGTTGCCCCCAGCCGATCAAGATGCAGGGAACACTGCATCTGCTGAGTTGAATGACAGCATCACAACTACGACTTCTACAAGCAGTAGTAGCGAAGAGGATGAAGATGCAGCAAGCCGCCGCCGATGGAGGTGCTGGAACTGGAGGAGGTTGACTTCCCTCTGGCCCTTCCGCTCTCCCTACAACCGAGTTTCCTCCCAGGCTGTAGACGACAGTAACACTCCCAACAGAGGTAATTTGTTACTTAAATTTGTCCAATATAAACTTTTACTTTAGATTTTCACTTGCTATATGCATCCATTTTTCAGCATCTGCTGCTACTACAGCAGGACGGCAGTCATGCCAGATCCTTTGATTACTTGTCAGGAATCTCTCTGTTGCAGCAAGAACTAGAAGCCAAGTACAAATGTCCTCAACTAGCATTTTAAGTCTAATACTTGGATTTGTGTTATGATCATCTACCTTTTCAAATTCACTTTAATGTCTGGTTCTTAGCAGCAAAAAATCCCTCTCTATGTGTTGTATTCTTGAAAATCATCTGCAAGAGATATGATTACAAACACAATCATTTATTGGAAAGAAATATCAAATTTCAGAATTTATCAAGCTCTATTAAGACATTTCATCCATTCATTGTTTACTGCTAAGCTTCTTAGATCTGAGCTCAGAGATTTCAGCCTAGAGTTTGCTACAGCACCTGCAAGTTCGTTTCAGTTGTGTTCAATAGTTTCTTTTGTAATGTGCGTAATACGGACATAATTTTAAAATGTGCAGCATCTATAATTGAAAAAACACAAAGAGAATGGGGCAACGTAGAACTTACTTGTAACAGAATAAGGGAGGATGTGTTATCTAAAATCTCTCCACAAAAAACTCGGTGTTGGAAAACGGTCTTGATGGCTGCACTGCATTTACTGATGAGAAAATTATCTAAACAGTACCCATCTTTTAAGGCTGACTAAACTTTAGTACCTCGTCATTTAAACTATCAAAACGGTACCTCATCTATTGACTCCGACCAAAGAATAGTACCTCGACCACTGTTCACACGTTAAATTATATTAACAGTGTTAAATATCAGGGGTAAATTTGTCCTCCTATCTTTAATATACTATTTATTTTTAATTTTAATTTTCTCTATTTTGAGGACTTTTTTGCAAAAGTCCAAATTCTCTCCAAACCTAATTTTTCCCTGTCCTCCGCCTCCTCCCACCACCGCATCTCACATCTGAGCACCATAGACAACCACATAACAACTTCAAAAGTCTTATAACACCGCAATTTTAAGTTTCGTTTTTCGATTGTTCCATTCGGATCTCAATTGGAGCTTTTCCCTTTCCGTAAGATGGAGATTTGGAAGCTGAAGTTGAAGATATCTCTTCTGCAACCATTGGTGCTGAGCAGCAACAAATTCAAAAGTCTTATGACACCGAGCGAATATCAGGTACCCCTCTTCTCACCTTTTTGCTGTCGTTGGTGCTTAATCGTAATTCGAGGTTTATGCTTCTTTGGCCGACTTATTTTCTGTATTTGGAATAGGATTTTGGGCGAATTTTACTTGTATTCTTGATTTTGACATGATCTATCTAGTTTCTGTGTTAATTTGAGGTTTATGCAAGGGAAAAGCTTTGCAGCAGCAACACATAACAACAACTCGACATGAGATATCGCCTCGACTTAATTGTTGCATTAAGTGAGACTTGAAGATCTTATGAATCTGAAACCAAATGAGCCAGCATGTTAACAAATGTTTAATGGTTTTTTTTTTTTTTTTGCAGTTTTGTGAACAAGGCAACACTGATCAACATAAGCCAATCGAATCATAGTACTCTAGTAACAAGTCAATGGAGATTAACCACGGTTGAGCAAGTAGAAGACCTCAAAACCCTCATCAAAATCTTCCCAATTTGGTCAACAAGAATCCTCCTATGCACATCATTACCCATCAACAACAGCCTCACAATCCTACAAGCTCTTAAAATGGACCGAACCATCACAACCGGGTTCAAGATCCCAGTCGGGTCTATGATCGTCTTCATGCTCGCATCCACAGCCGCCTCCTTGACACTCATTGACCGCCTAATCTATCTCGCTTTCAAGAAACTAACCGGCCATTACCCTACCCTCCTACAACGCATAGGAGTGGACCATTTAGTTAACGTCTCTACAATGTTCCTATCAGCAATAGTCGAGTCAAGAAGACTCAAACAAGGCAATGAAAGAAAATATCTCATGTCGGCTTTGTGGCTCGCGCCACAATTTGTGATTGTTGGTGTTGGAGAAGCCTTTCACTATGCCGGACAAGTAGCATTTTACTATAGGGACTTTCCGGCTTACTTTTGAAGCACATCAACGGCAATGCAGGCTGTGATCATAGCAATTTCATACTACTTGAGCATGTTTACTATCGGTATAGTTCGAAAGGTAACGAAATGGTTACCCGATATAAATGATGGAAGAGTGGATAATGTTTATTGGATGTTGAGTGTGATTTGCGGGTTGAATTTCGTATATTATGTTGTTTGTACATGGTTATACAAGTATAAGAGAAACAAGCAAGACAATGATGAATTGAATGTTGTTGATTAACGAATCACTTGAAATTCATTTGTTATGTATGCTTGCTCGTTCATAGATTGTTTCCCAATGTCAAACGCCAATTTATGCGGCTCCTGGCATGGAAACGTTGATCACACGAGGATAAGTATTTTTGCGGAAAGAGCATCTGTGGGTAGGGGCGGTCACCCACACCCAATGGGTATCCAAATTACTCAACTCATAAAAACGGATGAAAATCCAATAAAGCCAAATCTCTAAAGCAATGAGAATAAAACTAGCAAATGAGAAGACAACGAACATTAAACACTGTGAATAAGAAAAGGTACCTTGCTGTATAATTCCTATTGAAGCATACAATTTCTAGCAACAAAGACTAGGGTTTCATTGCTGTTAGTCTGAATATATGTGAATCACTAGAGCTGAAAAATCCTAAAGCTGCACTTGAGCTATGAACATCAAGAGCTCATATTTATAGCTTTACTAGTTACTAGTATACTTCTATCATTCTTTTTTCTTCTTTCGAGTCCGAAAACTTCCAGCATTCTTGAGAGTTTTAGAAGGATCAAAATTGTGCCTACTGCAATTTGTCAGGTGAATATCGAAGTTCAGCAAAACGGATGATGATGATGATGATCCGGACAGAAATTGCACATAACTCCCTAGCACCCTTAGCATTGTAGCAAACTCCTGTTCAAAATTGCAATGGTTATGATTTGGAGTTGTGAAGAAAGAATAGGAGTACAGTAGAATAATAGACCCTATGTTATAATCTCGCAAGGAAGATGACAGGAACCAGACCTGAAGATGTCTGAGAGCATATTGTGCATTTAGCTCGGCCACAGAAGCGTTAATCAACTAACATAAATGGGAAATAGCAAGCAGAGTTAGAGACTTCTACATGCACATACTAATGCATTCAAATTTGAAATTCTTTGCTTCAATCAAAACCAATTATATTCTCCAAATTGATATTTACTCTGGTTATTTGCTTTCTATATTTACAATGATAAGAACGTACCTTTGTGAGGTTCATACCCCTTGCATAAACCTCGAATTAAGATTAACACAGAAACTAGAAACTAGAAACTAGATAGATCCTGTCAAAATCAAGAATACAAGTAAAATTCGCCCAAAATCCCATTCCAAATACAGAAAATAAGTCGGCCAAAGAAGTATAAACCTTGAATTGCGATTAAGCACCAACTGACAGCAAAAAAGTGAGAAGAGGGGTACCTGAAATACGCTCAGTGTTATAAGACCTGTGAATTTGTTGTTGCTCAGCACCAATGGTTGCAGAAGAGATATATTCAACTTCAGCTTCCAAATCTCCATCTTACGGAAAGGGAAAAGCTCCGTATGAGATCCGAATGGAACAATCGAACAACGAAACTTAAATTGCGGTGTTATAAGACTTTTGAAGTTGTTATGGGGTTGTCTATGGTGCTCAGATGTGAGATGCGGTTGGAGAAGGCGGAGGACAGGGAAAAGATAGGTTTGGAGAGAATTTGAAAATTTTGCAAAAAAAGTCCTTAAAATAGAGAAATTTAAAATTAAAAATGAGATAATATATTAAAGGTAGGAGGACAAATTTACCCCTGATATTTAACACCGTTCATATAATTTAACGTGTGAACAGTGGTCGAGGTATTATTCTTTGGTCGGGCTCAATAGATGAGGTACCATTCTGATAGTTTAAATGACGGGTACTAAAGTTTAGTCAGTCTAAAAGATGAGGTACTGTTTAGATAATTTTCTCTTTACTGATTTATTCTTTGTCTTTGACAATTTGGTTTCGGTTCACAGCTTTAGCTTCAAGCATATAAAAAATGAAGTTAATTAAACAAAGGAACTGATGTCGTTTCAACATGATAAAATAAAGGATGCACCCCACTTAATGAATACACTCCAAAATTAAGGCCCAAAGAAAAACCAGATCTCAGCTTTGGTCAGAAGATTTATTTATTTTCAAATTGAATATCTAAAACTCTTTCTTGTCTGTTCCCCGAGTAAATTCTCAGTTCCAAACTTCCAATCAAGAAGAAAATCCATATCTAGGGTAAAATATTGATGACCAAACACCTTGGGATCACTACAAAATCCATGGAAAATAATCCAATTCTTGGGCAACCTAAAGGAAGCATTGACAACATCAAGATCCACATATGTAGGGTCTTTTCCAATTCACTTCAGAAACTTGTCAAGGTCATGGACATTAAGTGCAATCAGAAAACTAAGAAAACCATCTTATGATTTTTTTGGTAAGAAGATCAAAGAAGATATATTATAACGTTACTTTCTGGATTCAGTTCTTAGTAGTTGATTTATAATTAATACCTGGTCGACTCATTTAGTTATGCAAATGCTATCCCGCAATCCAAAGGCACCTAGAGGAAACTAGAACCAGCATTAGACAGCATACTACCCTATGATCCATAGTTATCGAAATTCATTGACTATTGACACATAAATCATAGTCACCCTAGTAGATTGAGCACATTTTAAAATCTACAGTACTAGGCAATCATTTCCATATAGGATCACTGAAGCTCAAAGTCTTTATCACGTCCCACTAACTATTCAAAGTAGGCCTCCTGAGTTACTTCTCCTACGGCTTCTACGGGTGACATCCTGACATGCTTAAGCCTCCCTTCCATAAACCGAGCCTTGGGGACCAAACTGCTCAACTTTAAAGTAACAGTTAATTTGATTGCGAATTTAAAGCTCCAGTGCATCCACGAGACGGATGATAGGGACACAGTTGAATTTGACGTTTCTGTAGAACAAAAATACGCGTACTGTTGAGCAATTAAAAAACAGGCAAAATTTTGATCTCTTACTCTCTTAGTATTTGGACCAAATCAAGTTTCAGAAGCTATAAAAAGAAATGAACGAATTTTGTAGACCCCTCTAATTTTTACACTCTAATTGACTTGCCATTATTACCCTAGTAGGCCTACTTAGTGAATTTGGCCAAAAGAAATTATCAAAAGAGTGGACAGATAATAGGAGACAAGTAAAGGAGAAGAACCTTGAAGAAGGCGGTTTCCTGTTAAACACCCATTCTCCCTAATCGCATTCGTTCTCAGAGAAAACTATTGGGGTTGAAGTTGAGGTTGAAAATGAAGATGAAGGGGGTGACATATAATGGTATGATGTTCGGAGAAAAGGGAATTTTTAAGGAGACTAAGGATATCATTGCGGGTAAAATCACGAAAATGGGTATGGAAAAAAAAAACATGTGCAAGGCACTTAAATATGAATATCAAAGTCAAATAAATAGAAGGCAAAGTATGTATAGAGAAAAAAATCAATTGAAACATAATAAAAAAACAAACCACAAATTGGCCATTAATGTTAGGATACGATCTGCCTACTCAGATGATACGATCTGCTTACTCAGATCTTATCTTTGTATATTCTGTATTCCTAGTATCTCTCTATTTGTTATGAGTTTGTTATACATGTTTGCTGTATATATACTTTATTCATCAATAAGAAAACTAAGGCCTTCAGATAATCATTCTATCACATGGTATCAGGCTTTTTTCCTTAACCAATCTTCCGCTCAAAATGACCACACCAACAGCTCTCACCCCAGCCTCACCCTATTACCTCCATCCTTCTGATAATCCAGGCCAAACAATCTGCCCCATCCTACTCACAAATGAAAACTATGCTGATTGGTCTCGTGCAATGTCCAATGCTTTCTCTGCGAAACGAAAGTTGGATTTTTTGACAGGCAAAATTTCAGAACCACAGGAGACATCTGAAGACCACCCCTATTGGCTAAGTGTCAATTCCATGCTTTCCGGTTGGATTCTTGCTGCTGTTGATCCATCCCTTCAGCCACAAATCTCGCTTATGCCCACTGTGAAGGAACTGTGGGATGATATCAAACAACGTTGTGATCAAGGCAACGGCCCTCGACTAATGCAATTGTGGGCTGATCTTGCCAAATGCTTCCAGGACGGACAAAAAGTAGCTGCTTATTTTGGCCGGATGAAGAAGCTCTGGGAGGAAATTGCTTCACACAAAAGCAACGCTTGTACGTGTAATTGTACCTGCGGCAACAAACTGAAGAGCAAAGAGGAAGAGGAGGTACATCAGTTTTTAATTGGACTCGATGATGAATACTTTTCCTCGCTTCGATCCAGTATTGTGTCCCAGGAGCTGCTGCCAAAACTGAACAAGGTTTACTCAATGGCGGTTCAAGAAGAACGTTTGAAGACCATAGCCCGTGAACGTGATACAAAGGCGGACTCTATTGCTTTTGCTACTCCTCGCGCCAAATCTAGTTACTCTAAACCAGATAAGAGCAAGTTTTTTTGCAAACACTGCAATAAAACTGGCCATGATACTGCTGCTTGTTTTAAGGTTATAGGTTATCCCGATTGGTGGAATAACGGCCGAGGTGTTGCTGATCCAACCACCGGTGCTCCTCCTCCAAATAAGGCCAAATCTGTTGCTGCTGTCTCCAATGCTGCAGTTACAGCATACGCCAGCAAGGCCACTTCCAGCAGTCCCCTTACGTTAACAACACAGGATCGTCATGCTCTAGGCCCATCAATTTCGGATGATCAATGGACTAATCTTCTATCAGCCCTCAATAATTATCGCACTCATACTACTCTAGATACGTCTGCAGGTAATCCTACGTTCCCTTGGATTCTCGACTCCGGTGCATCGTTTCATATGACAGGCAATTGCAGTCTATTATTCAATATCCGCAAGGTCATACAATGACGTATCAAACTTCCTGATGGCACAATTGTTGGTGCAGCTCAGTCCGGCTCTATTCTTCTTGCCAACAATATTGTCATTAATGACGTGTTATATGTGCCTGGCCTCCACTGTCATTTGTTATCTATCAGCCAACTAACGCTAATCCTACTTCTCCCTCTACGACCTCTCCCTCTTCTGAAAACCCTACCACCGAGCTCACTACTCCACCGCCTACATCACCAATCATCACGCCTGACGCCAATTCTTCCCCAGTTCACCCTTCTGCACCATTGAACCTTCCTTCCGTCAACTCCCAACCTGTAGCTCGTCGAAGCTCTCGACAAACCCAACCTTCGACCCGTCTCAGGGACTTTGTGTGTCAAACAGTGACTCCAGTAAATGCCGGTGCAAGTAAGGTCATTCCGTCATCAAACTTGGGTACGCCTCATTCATTTGCCTCTTATTTAACATATAATCATTTGTCTTCAGCGTACGTAAGTGCTCTCAGGTCTTTACATGATGAGTCCGAGCCTCAAACTTTTGGAGAAGCTGCTGGCAAACCTCAATGGCGTTTGGCTATGCGACAGGAAATGGATGCTCTTCAAAAGAATCATACCTGGGATCTAGTTGATCTTCCTCCCAACCGAACTGCTATCGGATGCAAATGGGTCTATAGAATCAAATACAGATTCAACGGCGAAATAGAGCGTCATAAAGCTCGGTTGGTAGTGTTAGGCAATCGTCAACAAGAGGGTCTGGATTACATCGAGACTTTCGCACCTGTTGCCAAGATGGTCACCGTAAGACTATTCCTTGCCATAGCTACTATTCGCCGTTGGGAATTGCATCAGATGGACGTCCAAAACGCGTTTTTGCACGGAGATCTCTCTGAAGAAGTATATATGACGCCTCCTGCAGGTTTTAGACATCCACAATGCACAAAGGTGTGTCGCTTAAGGAAATCATTGTACGGTTTAAAACAGGCTCCACGCAACTGGTTTCATAAGCTAACAAGTGCTCTACTTCAGTATGGATTTCTGCAGTCACAAGCTGATTACTCGCTCTTCTCTTATGCAAAATCAGGTATTTCTTTACTGGTTTTAATTTACGTAGATGATTTGATCATCACAGGTAGCAACCCCGCCACAATCAGCAGATTCAAGTCATATCTTAGTCACTGCTTTCATATGAAGGACTTGGGTTTGTTGCGTTTCTTTCTTGGCATAGAAATTGTACGCACTCCTGATGGTATGTGGCTCAATCAGCATCGGTATACGCTGGATATTCTTCAAGATGCGGGTTTATTGGCCTGTAAACCATCTACAGCCCCGTTGCTTCCAAATCACAAATTACAGCTTGATAGTAGTCCTTCCTTGACTGATCCAGAACCATATCGACGGCTTGTTGGCAGGTTGATTTATCTATCCATTACAAGGCCGGAGCTTGCCTATTCTGTACATGTCTTGGCACAACAGATGCAAGATCCACATCAGGGGCACTGGACAACAGCTCTTTGCATTCTGAGATATTTGAAATATGCACCAGCTCAGGGCATTTTTCTGTCGAACACTAGTGATTTATGTATCCGGGCATTTAGTGACTCAGACTTTGCAGCTTGTCCTCTCACCCGTCGCTCCATCACAGGTTATGTCATTTTCTTGGGCACATCTCCTATTTCCTGGAAAACTAAGAAACAAGTAACAGTGAGTAGATCCTCTGCAGAAGCTGAGTATCGTGCCTTAGCTGCTACAACCTGTGAATTGTTATGGTTACGTTCTCTTCTTCGGTCTCTAGGGTATGAGCATCGTCAACCTATGAAGCTATACTGTGACAACCAGTCGGCTATTCATATTGCAAACAACCCAGTTTTCCATGAGCGTACGAAGCACATTGAAATACATTGTCACACTATCCGCAACCAAATACAGTTGGGCACCATTCGTTTACAATTTACACGTTCTGAGCATCAGTTGGCTGATATTATGACGAAAGCATTGGGTCCATCTCGGTTTCAGACTATGCTACGCAAGCTTGGAGTTAGTTTTCAACCACCTCCAGCTTGAGGGGGAATGTTAGGATACGATCTGCCTACTCAGATGATACGATCTGCTTACTCAGATCTTATCTTTGTACATTCTGTATTCCTAGTATCTCTCTATTTGTTATGAGTTTGTTATACATGTTTGCTGTATATATACTCTATTCATCAATAAGAAAACTAAGGCCTTCAGATAATCATTCTATCACAATTAACTCCCCTAGACAGTAATTTTCTAGAGCAGCTCACAAACAGTGCAAGTTTCTATAACAACCAAAACAGAGCAAAAAACAGCCTCCAAACAGAACAAAAAGCAGCCCCTAAGCATTGCAATTTTCTTCTTCTTTTAAACAACAGAGTCTTCTATAATTTGTAAATCTCCCCTGCACCTTTTTTATTGCATCTACATTAAATTGACTATCAAAATTCAAATCCACAAGCAAAGCACACACTTGAAAAAATGCTTGTGTATATGTATGAATTCAAGAAATCATCATTTTGTTCAATTATCCTATCAAAAGTCTGACCAACAAATTCAAGCCTTCCACATTTAAAATGCATATTGTCGAACAGTTATTGAAGCATTTGCCCTACTATCCAGCTTTGCCCTATGTGAAAACAATGAAAATGAAGGATCCAAGATGGACCGCAATATGTTAACATAAATTGAAGCATTTGCTCTATTATCCAGTTCTGTCCTCTGTGAAAACAATGAAAATGCATTGCAGATAAGTCCTCGTCCAGAATATACGGCATATTGTCGAACAGTTGGTGAGCATCATGCAACTGCCACAATCGCAATACATCATTAACCATAGTGACAAATTCAAACAATTGAAGCATTTCCAATGGAATCAAAAAATGAAAAGTATAAAGTAAACAATAAAATTGTAGAAAGCATGAAATCAAAGATTCATCTTCTCTTGAGAATCGAACGAGAGAAGAAAACGGAAGGGGAAAGAAGAGAAGAGAGGAAGAAATACTTACCTGGAGCTTCTTCTGATAATCGATGTTGGAAAAAACTGTTTCATCCTCAATTTAAGGGGTGTTTAGTAGTAGTTTGTATTTTTATGGGTTTATAAACTATGGGTTTATATGGGTTTATGGTTTATTTTTGGGTTTATAAACTCGATCAGTTTATATATATTATTTCGATAAAGATATTTACTTAAGGTTGTTTTTTGGATTTATTTTAGTGCAAAATACTTTTTTACCCCTAAAAAGATTAAAGAATAATCCAATATATATATATGAATAGGAGGGTAATCGAAAAATCAAATCTCGAAGGTATAGTTGTGGACGACAATAATGGGGTTGTTTTGAATGAAAGGAATTTCACGGGTGTGAATGTTAGGGTCGAATTTGTAAAGATACGAATGAGGGCAATTTCGGGTATATGAAAAAAATAAACTCATCCAAGAAAATAACCTTGAATTGAGGAGGTTAATTTATAGAGGTTTATAAACCCGAATAAACTCATCTACATATAAACACCCACCAACAAATAAAACTCGGGTTTATAAACTAAATGAAGTTTATAAACCCGCAGGTAAACAGATCCTAAGTCGCTTCATCCTCACTCACACCGAACGGGCCACAATGGTTTAGACTTCAGTTTAGATAGGAGGCCGCCCGCCCTTCTACAACTGTTCATCCGGTCACCAATTTGCTCGAAATTAGGTCCTTTAAAAAATTGACATCTCGGTCCGGCCCTAGATCGTATGTTAAAATTTGATCCAGATATAAATCCGGTCCAGTAATAAGTTTCCGGTTCAGTCTAAATTTCCGTCCGGACCGGAATTTGAACAGTCCTACGCGCTTCAGATTTGAGTCAAATCGGCTACCGAGTTATACACTGTCACAGTGTCATCTACTGTGTTACAGGCTACAGCCCGCTTAAGTTTTGATTGGGCCTCAAAAGGCTGGCCCAATCCATAGTTAATCTACCTCACCTCCAACTCTCCAAGTGCGAAACACTCGAAAGTCTTGAGAAAAGGCGCGTCGCTAGGACTTATGTCAATTCGATCTGTATCATACGTGTCAGGATTTCATTGGTGTATATGACCCACACCATTGACGTGTTCGTTGGCGGAGGTTCCCAGAGACGCTTTTCCCACTCGCACTTTTCCACGCAACCACCCAAGTAAATTCAGTAAAGTTAAAGCCAGGATTCCCCATTGTCGTACAAATTTAGAAAGCAAAGCAAGAGGGTCTCGAGTTGAGAAGCCATGGCTAGGGGTTCAAATTTGCCGTTTGTTGTGGTTATCTGGAGTGTGTTAATCGCGACTTTGTTGCTCCCATTATTAACAGATGGGGTTTGGTTGAATCTCCCTAGCTCCGGTACCAAGTGTGTATCGGAGGAGATCCAGAACAACGTCGTCGTTTTGGCCGATTACGCCGTCATCAAGCAGGACGGTCAATCCACCATCACTGTTTCCGCCAAGGTTACTTCCTTTCTGCTCCTTTCCTCACCGGTGTAATTTTTTTCCTTCCCGTGTGTAAAGATTATGAAGGCTACGTTTGAATTTAGTTGCATAATTTAAGAATTCATGCAATCTCGAAATTTTATCTACTTTTAGGAGATGTTGAGCTCCATTTGGCTGAATTCTGCTCTGATGCCTATACTAACACAATCATGAACTTGATGGTAACATTTGACATGCTTCTTCATTTGTAGGGTTTGGTATACATATGTTGTTTCACAGACCTCTTGATGGAAATTTATTAGGTCGAATGAAAAGCCCAGATGCAACTTCATACTGTAGTTTATAGCTGTGGAGGCATTTGCATTGACTAGAGAAAACTGGAAATTTATTTTTTGTACACTTTTCAAGCCCTTATCGTGTGTTCTATCAGGTGACTTCCCCCTACGGAAACACTCTCTACCACAAGGAAAACGGAACATATGGTCAATTTGCATTCACAAGCAGTGAGGTTGGTAGCTACTTAGCCTGCTTCTGGGTCGATGGCCACGAAGGGGCATCTTTAAACCTTGACTGGAAAATTGGAGTTAACGCCAAAGACTGGGACTCTGTAGCCAAGAAAGAGAAGATTGAGGTTAACTAGTTGCTCATATGCTCTTCTCATTGAAGGATTAGGACAATGTACCCTACTGGAACTTTAATTTCTAGTTCTGCTTATATGTTTTCTTGCAATTCATGTAGGGGGTTGAGCTCGAACTGAGGAAACTGGAAGGAGCAGTGGAGGCCATACATGAAAACTTGCTCTACCTAAAGCACAAGTACCCATATTCATCTTGCTGCTCTACTTTTTTGGCAATTTTCAATCGGATTGAAGTACTGCTCTGTATATATTTGTTCATGCAACCTAGTCATCACAACACCAGTGTAAAGAATTAAGGGCCCGTTTCGTTTGAGATCCGGAAACGGAATGAAAACAAATCTAGGGCCCGTTTGGTTTTAACTCGGGAATCGAAAACGGAATAGAAACGAATCTAGTCCATATGTGCACCTTGTTCATGAAAATTTTTGGAATCATTCCTGGTGCTTTGAAGTAATTGGAGTAGAATTTGATTACTTTTTATACCTATAGGTAACAAAATGGGGGAAAGCAAGTGCACTTTGCACTAAACCACAAGGAATGATTCCATAAAATTTCATGAATAAGGATATGTATATGGACAAAATTCGTTTCCATTCCGTTTCCGTTACCGGAGTTGGAACCAAACGGGCCCCTAGTCTATACGTATACCTTGTTCATGAAACTTTTTGGAATCATTCCTTGTGGTTTGAACTAATTGTAGTAGTATTTGATTAGTTTTGATACCCCATAGGGAAACAAAATGAGGGAAACTAATGCATTTTGCATGAAACCACAAGGAACGATTCCAAAAAATTTCATGATGTATACATATGAACTGAATTCATTTCCATTCCGTTTCCGGAGTTACAACCAAATGGGGGCTAAGGGTTTGTGTCATGCCACCATGTGTTGAATAGAAATCTTGCTTCAATTGCCTAGCCGATAAGGACATATCACTAGGGTGACCTATGCATGATATTAATAAACCAGTCTTGTAGATTTTTGAAGATTAAACATGAGATAAACAATTTATGATGATTCATTTAATTTTTGGCAAGGCAAGGTAAAGGAGCATATTATTCATTCTGATGGCACCTGTTGCATTGTTGGTTGTCCCGTGCAGGGAAGAAGAGATGAGAGAAGTGAGCGAAAAGACGAATGGAAGAGTAGCTTGGTTCAGCATCATGTCTCTTGGAGTCTGCATCACTGCTTCCGGTCTACAAGTATTGTATTTGAGACGTTATTTCAGGAAGAAGAAGCTGATCTAGAGTAGACGGTTAGATTAAAACTAGATAGATTTCCAATCCCATGGATACTGTTTAAGCTAGAGACATGCTGTTGATATCTTGCAAATGGTTGATGTTGGTCGAATTCCTCATTTTGAGCCAATACAGTGTTAAGCCGTTCGAGGATCATTTTCCAATTATGTATCCACTCTAACATATAGAACATACTCATAGGTACTCTCGTATAGCAGATTTTCTTTTTGACTAAGAAATCAAAAACAGATTTTAACTATTTGTAGTTTGGTATGGTGGGAAAGATAGGATACAACACAAGTTTCTCGAGCATTCAAATAGGCTGGTGTTGTTTTCTGCTGCTGCTATCACATTGACCCAACAACATTAGGCCACCATATTGGTGTTGGGCTCTTTCGGAATTCCGAGTTACTAGTTGTTGACTTGCGACTGTCAATCACAATTTCACTCATACCGTCAGCCGCCCATCCAAAGCAAAGAATATGGTGACATCCGATAAAACGTGGGTGAAAATGGGTTAGAATGTGGGTGAAAGCGGGTGATGGATGAGTGTGATGGATGAGTGAATACAGGTTAGAATGTGGGCGAAGCGGGTGATGGATGTACCATTCAGCAAAAACCCATTTTCAAATTACCAATCAAGTGAGACTGCTGTAATAACAGTAGAACAAGTACAGCAAGCAATAATAATGCAGGGGAAATAAACAGAGCATTCAAAATCACAACACAACGACGTACTAGTATTACATTAACCTTCTTGTTTGTTGACTATTCCTTTACCACCTTCACAGAGGAGTCATTCTTCCTTCCCTTCTATAGGAATTTAGGGTTGAATTGAAATAATGAGGATTTTGATTTTTGCTTCTTTGTCTCATTTCCTTCTATGTCTTTGACATATTTTCAAAAATGTGATTGATACCCATTAATTAATACTTATATCTCATACCCATATTTTGTACCTTAAATTAGGTATCGATACCAAATGACCCTTATACAGATAACAAGACCAAATGACAATTCATGGGGAAAGAGTAATATCCTCGTTAAGCTAGTAATCAAACTCACTCTAATAAATTAGTAGCAGTAATTACATAGATAATGGCAAGTAAGTTATATATACTTTACTACAGAGATGATACTAATACAGTACTTACATCATAACATAGATAAACAAGAGCTAGTAATAACACTTGGTGAGAAGATTTTTAAGCTAGAAGCCAGAAGTTTTTCTGGAATCTGGTGCTAATAAGGTAACCTCCCATGCCTCTGCTCTGCTTTCTTACTCCAATAGTTAAACAGTCAGCATTTTGAATACAATGTTCCACAATGTCAGGACTGTTGCTCATCCTGAACAAAAATGAGAAATCCCCTATGAACAACAATAAGAGAAACACTCTATCAAAAGGGAAGAGAAGGCTTGTACCAGTAGCAGCTGATGAAGGGAGAGGGTTTTTTCTGGGACAAGACTAGGACTGATACCTCTAGCTTCTTAACTTGGTTCAACACTGTAGATAGCTTAGGGCCTTGTATAACAACAACCTCAACCTCTACCTGAGAATTAGGACACGTTTGGTGAAATATAAATCTAATATCTCAAATTTCTAACGAAAATTGAAGTACCTGAGGGTTAGAAGCCTTGCAAAGGGAGGCAAGAGAGGAAGTGTCGGTGTTAGTGTTCGAATTAGAGGAGATTACATGGAGGAGTGTTAGTATATCACCCTTGTTTGTAACATGGGTAAGTGCCCACATCATAGCATGGTAGGATCTTGAAGAATTGTCTACTACCACCATCACCCGTTTCTTTGACACTGCCATTCAACCCGAATTCTGGTTTTTTGATTCAGATCCAACCCTTGTTTCTTTAGACAAAAAGAAAACTTTCTTTCTTCTCTAAGATCGACAATGGCGATCGATCGATGTTGAGAAAGAGAAGAAGGAAGCAGTGGGCTGTGTTTATAGTGATGAGTATAATGAGACAAAAGATGGGTGACCGACGGATGGATGGATTGACGGGTGGGGAAGGTGGGAATCAACAAATATTGGCAGGGAGCTTCTGAATCCCTTTCCTGCTTTATTTACGCTCTACTCAGTACAGAGACAAAAGATTGGTGACACGGGAAAACTGTGCCAATGCATAATAGGGACTAGGGAGTATATATTATAAATTTATAATATACTGTATCTTTCAATAGGACTGTTTGGGTCGGGTTACATATGTTTCGGAACATTTTAGATTGACCCAATGATCAATCAGATTTATTCAGTTTGATATGGGTCACAGAGATTTTTTAATCTCTCTAAATTACGGTGCCTTTATTATTTTTTTTCCAAAAAAAAAAAAGCTCACGGTTTTAAATTACGAATTCCTTTAATATTCCAGTTAACTTAAAATTTTTATAGAACCCGCCGTTTAAAACTACGACTTATTCACGTACTCTGTAATTTAAACTTGTTGGGTCTTCATTTTCTTTATAAAAAATGAAATAAAGACTGCTCCGACCCTTACTTTTTTCTATTCTTTAAATTAGTTTTACTTCGTGCTTATTATCATAAATATTTTCCATTTTCTGATTATTTTGGAAATAAATCCGGAATTTGAAAATGACGAATCCGGTCCCTATTTTTGAATCTGGTTAACTATTGACAAACTCCATGTTATAAAGTTATGATCATCAAAGTATCTTAAGAGAAAATTTTTGGACACATTATTTCATTAATATATCTCATATTTTTGGGTGTATCTTATTTAATTTATTTATTTATTTAATATTATTTTATTATATTCTTTTTATAAATAAGTTACAGATATAATATAAACTTGTATGAGTACATAAAAATATATTATAAATGATACTACATTTTATTAGACTACGTACAATGGGGGTATCTAACCAATTTTACAATTTAAATCTCTTACAAATAGTTGAAATTTACTTCAAAACTAGTATATAACCCGCACCTTGTGCGGGTATCTTTATAATAATAGTTGTGCGAACTAAAGATATATTTATGAAATTTTATAGTAATAATTCGGATTTGATTATTCTCAAAACGAAAAAAATAGTCACAGATAAAGAACTTCTTATTATTCTACACTTCATAAATTTAATCCTTATACAATGCACAATTTTCTTAAAAAAAATACAATGCACAACTCCGTTATAGACTTATAACAAAATTACTTTAATGTATTGTAATTATCTAAATGGAACCAGAAATATAATTTTGTAAAAAAAAAGAATTTGAAACGAAATGTGTGATAAATAATAAAATAAAAACTGGAAGTTTTTTTTTTTAAAATACACAAGAATTGAAATAAAGTTTCAAAAGAAAAAACAAATTATTGGATGAACGAAATTTAAAATCTAAAACTTTATTCTTGTAACGACCAACATAATATAAAAAGAATACTCGTATTTTATGATTAAAAAACATAATAGGACAACAGGAAAAAAAAGGATACCCGTAGAGTAATATTTTTATTTAAAAAACATACATTTTCAATAAACCAGTTATATTTAAAAAATAAGAATTTGAAAATTTGTAAATGAAAAAAACAATTTATAGATGACGATAAAAAATTCTATAATATAAAATTAAACAAAATCTCATACAATAACGAATAAATTAATATTAATTTATGGAGACAATTATAAACGTTTTTCAAGTTCTCAAAGCATCAGTCTTACTTGATAATCGATGTGGGATAACAAATTCGCTAAAAACAATAAGTAAACGACCCATAAAAAAGTAGGCCAACGACCCATAAAACATATATTAATCCGTTATGAATAAAAATTATAGCTCAACTTAACCAAAAGGCCAAAAAATATATAATTTGTTTAATCTTCAATATCCGTTATTAACCTCTATTTATACAAGTTCTCAAACCATCAGTCTTAATAGGTCAATGACTCATATAACGGATATTAATTTATGAATAAAAATTATACTTCAACTTAGCCAAAAATCCAAACAATCTATATTAAACCTCTATTTATACAAGTGAAAACCAATGTGGGAAAGCAAAAACATCGCTGAAAATACTTAGCGACCCACAAAACAGTAGGCCAACGACCCACAAAACAGTAGGCCAACGATGACCCACAAAATAGTAGGCCAACGACTCACAAAACAGATAATAATCCGTTATGAATAAAAATTATATTTAACTTAGCCAAAATGCCAAAAAATGTGTGATTTGTTTAGTATTCAAACCGTCTATTTATACAAGTTATCAAACTATCAGCTTTATTTATAATCGATGTGGGATAGAGAATTCCGTAATATTTTTTAACGTAAATAGATTGAACTTGTAATCCTTGAAAAATAAATTAGGAAAAAAAATAAAAATCTTATAAATTATTTAAATTTCGACGGCTTAAAAATAAAAGAAATACGTAAACCAAGTTATTTTTAAAATATTTAGGAGATCTTCGTTAATTTTACAAAATTTTATTTTTATTTTTTGATTAATAAATAAGATTTTATGTGTTAATAAGTTAGTTAAAAAAAGATTTAACCCTACAAAATTTGTAAGAATGACACGTCAGTTTTAGTGTTTTTTGTTTTAGTATATTGTAATTATCTAAATGGAACCCGAAATATAATTTTATAAAAAAAAGAATTTGAAACGAAATGTGTGATAAATAATAAAATAAAATTTGAAAGTTTTGTTTAAAAAAAATACACAAAAAATTGAAATAATGTTTAAAAATACAAAAAAAAACAAAAACAAATTATTGGATGAACGAAATTTAAAATCTGGAACTTTATTCTTGTAACGACCAACCTAATATAAAAAGAATACCCGTATTTAATGATTAAAAAACATAATAGGACAACATATAAAAAAGGATACCCGTAGAGTAATATTTTTATTTAAAAAACATACATTTTCAATAAATCAGTTATATTTAAAAAATCGGAATATGAAAATTTGTAAATTAATAAACAATTTATGGATGACGATAAAAAATTCTATAATATAAAATTAAACAAAATCTCATCCAATAATGAATAAATTAATATTAATTTATGGAGACAATTATTAACATTTTTTAAGTTCTCAAAGCATCAGTCTTACTTGATAATCGATGTGGTATAGCGAATTCGCTGAAAACAGTAAGTAAACGACCCATAAATAAGTAGGTCAACGACCCATAAAACATATAGAAATCAGTTATGAATAAAAATTATATTTCAACTTAGCTAAAAGGCCAAGAAATGTATCATTTGTTTAATCTTCAATATCCGTTATTAACCTCTATTTATACAAGTTCTCAATGACTCGTATAACGGATATTAATTTATAAATAAAAATTATACTTCAACTTAGCCAAAAATCCAAACAATCTATATTAAACCTCTATTTATACAAGTGAAAACCAATGTGGGAAAACAAAAAATCGCTGAAAATACTTAGAGACCCACAAAACAGTAGGTCAACGACCCACAAAACAATAGGCCAACGACCCACAAAACAGTAGGCTAACGGCCACAAAACAGTAGGCAAACGACCCACAATACAATAGGCCAACGACTCACAAAACAGATATTAATCCGTTATGAATAAAATTATACTTAACTTAGCCAAAAGGCCAATAAATGTGTGATTTGTTTGGTCTTCAAACCGTCTATTTATACAAGTTATCAAACTACCAGCCTTACATATAATCGATGTGGAATAGGGAATTCCGTGAAATTTTTTAACGCAAATAGATTGAGCTTATAATCCTTCAAAAATAAATTAAGACAAAAATAAAAATCTTCTCAATAAATAAATTATTTAAATTTCAACGGCTTAAAAATAAAAGAAATACGTAAACCAAATTATTTTTAAAATATTTACGAGATCTTGTTAGTTAGTTTTAAAAAAATTTGTTTTATTTTTGGATTAATAAAAAAGATTTTATGGTTTAATAAGTTAGTTAAAAAAAGATTTAACCCTACAAAATTTGTAAGAATGACACGTCAGTTTTAGTGTTTTTTGTTTTAGTATATTGTAATTATCTAAATGGAACCCGAAATATAATTTTATAAAAAAAAGAATTTGAAACGAAATGTGTGATAAATAATAAAATAAAATTTGAAAGTTTTGTTTAAAAAAAATACACAAAAAATTGAAATAATGTTTAAAAATACAAAAAAAACCAAAAACAAATTATTGGATGAACGAAATTTAAAATCTGGAACTTTATTCTTGTAACGACCAACCTAATATAAAAAGAATACCCGTATTTAATGATTAAAAAACATAATAGGACAACATACAAAAAAGGATACCCGTAGAGTAATATTTTTATTTAAAAAACATACATTTTCAATAAATCAGTTATATTTAAAAAATCGGAATATGAAAATTTGTAAATTAATAAACAATTTATGGATGACGATAAAAAATTCTATAATATAAAATTAAACAAAATCTCATCCAATAATGAATAAATTAATATTAATTTATGGAGACAATTATTAACATTTTTTAAGTTCTCAAAGCATCAGTCTTACTTGATAATCGATGTGGTATAGCGAATTCGCTGAAAACAGTAAGTAAACGACCCATAAATAAGTAGGTCAACGACCCATAAAACATATAAAAATCAGTTATGAATAAAAATTATATTTCAACTTAGCTAAAAGGCCAAGAAATGTATCATTTGTTTAATCTTCAATATCCGTTATTAACCTCTATTTATACAAGTTCTCAATGACTCGTATAACGGATATTAATTTATAAATAAAAATTATACTTTAACTTAGCCAAAAATCCAAACAATCTATATTAAACCTCTATTTATACAAGTGAAAACCAATGTGGGAAAACAAAAAATCGCTGAAAATACTTAGAGACCCACAAAACAGTAGGTCAACGACCCACAAAACAATAGGCCAACGACCCACAAAACAGTAGGCTAACAGCGACACACAAAACAGTAGGTCAACTACCCACAAAACAGTAGGCAAACGACCCACAATACAATAGGCCAACGACTCACAAAACAAATATTAATCCGTTATGAATAAAATTATACTTAACTTAGCCAAAAGGCCAATAAATGTGTGATTTGTTTGGTCTTCAAACCGTCTATTTATACAAGTTATCAAACTACCAGCCTTACTTATAATCGATGTGGGATAGGGAATTCCGTGAAATTTTTTAACGCAAATAGATTGAGCTTATAATCCTTCAAAAATAAATTAAGACAAAAATAAAAATCTTCTCAATAAATAAATTATTTAAATTTCAACGGCTTAAAAATAAAAGAAATACGTAAACCAAATTATTTTTAAAATATTTACGAGATCTTGTTAGTTAGTTTTAAAAAAATTTGTTTTATTTTTGGATTAATAAAAAAGATTTTATGGTTTAATAAGTTAGTTAAAAAAAGATTTAACCCTACAAAATTTGTGAGAATGACACGTCAGCTTTAGTTTTTCTATTTTAGTATAGTATAAATATAGATTATTTTAATAATAAAAGTTTTTTGGTTCAAAATATAGTGTAAAAATAAAGATATACTGATTTGGTTTCTATAAAATTATTATTTTAATAATAAAAGATTTTATGGTTTAAAATATAGTTTAAAAAATAAATATATACTAATTTAGTTTCTATAAAATTATTATTTTAATAATAAAAAATTTTATGGTTTAAAAATAGTGTAAAAAATAAAGATTTATTGGTTTTAATTATGAGAGCCTCATTTCAAAAATATTGTGTTCACAGCGCGCCACGTCATCGACCCGTGCTCTGTTTTAGTAAGTATAATAGACTCTTGATGAAATATGGAAGATATATATGCATTAGAAACGATGAAAGAGAAGAAAAGTGCCCACCTTTTGTTAACTCTTGCATTAAACTTGTGCCATGTGTCAATAATTTATTGGTAGAGTGTGGTAAATTTTGATCCATTGGATCCAAGCTTGATCAATGGTTCAGATTTTTTTCTGTTTAACATAATTTTATTAACCATATATGGTAGTTTTTAGGTTTAACTAAATATATTTTGATAAATTTTATTTTTATAAATATTTATATTTTATTTTTATCTACCCATAGAGTCCACTATTGATTATATTTCGAAGCATAAAATATATTTTTATCTATTATAGAATCAAAATAAAATTTAGTTATAAATAAAATTAATAATATTAAAATGTATTTGTATGCTTTTAATTATTAGGTAAATGTTCAGGTACGGCCCTTATATTGCGGTACGGTCGTACGGCCGACCGTACGGGCGACACGTGTCCCGAATTTTTTTTTTTTTTCTCTTTTCTAAAACGATTTTTTTTCCCCGGAAACTAATGAAAATTTATTTGAACTACCATGTTATAATTTATTCACTATTCTCCTATAAACTTTGAACTATTCCCATATAATCCATGAACTATTACTTTTTAATATAATCCATGAACTATTCTATTATAATTCATGAACTATCCCATAATAAGTTTTGAACTATTACTTTCACTCCTTTATAAATTTTTGCACTTTAAACTATTCTATTATAATTCATGAACTATTCTATTATAATTCATGAACTATCCCATAATAAGTTTTGAACTATTACTTTCACTCCTTTATAAATTTTGCACTATGAACTATTCTATTATAATTCATGAACTATCCTTTTAGAAGTTATGAACTATTACTTAATAAGTTTTGAACTATTACTTTCATTCCCTTATAAATTTTACACTATGAACTATTCTATTATAATTCATGAATTATCCTTTTATAAGTTATGAACTATTCCATAATAAGTTTTGAACTATTACTTTTACTCGTTTAAAAAAAAAAA
>BSUD01000003.1:15512596-15638283 GCA_033239045.1 Fagopyrum esculentum
AAAAAAAAACTCGTTCAAAAAAAAAAAAAAAAAAATATTTTCCGGGACACGTGTCGGCCGTACAGACGGCCGCACGGCCGTACCGGAATAATGGGCCTTACTTGAACACTTCCCTTAATTATTAATGAAGTGTTTTTTAGAAATCTCATTTTTTTTAATTGTTTATATTTATTATTTATTTTTTAGAAATAAATTTAGTTATAAATAAAATTAATAATATCAACATTTTAAAAAGAATATAAATAGGGTGGGTGAATAAATTTAGAGTTAAGAAATTGAGAGTTAAAAACTATAAATATAGATAAAAAGTAGATGGAGTTTTATAAACTGACGTTGCGAAGAGAGAGGGTTTAGAGACTTTGTTTATATACCCACCATCGTGGGTGGTCTTAGAGTTGTTTCTAAAAAATGATATTAATTAAAGATATTTATCTTAAGACAACAATTTTTTTGTGTATCAACATCTCCACATTTGAGATGTTACTCCCCCCATCTTGATAAGAATATCTTCACCCGTTGATAATATTTTATCATAAAAACTTTGAAGGTCTCTTTAAAATCCCATAGATAATATTTGGGGCATTTCCATATATCCGATCCAACAATTTATAAAGTGTGATCCGAATCCGAACTCGATCCGAGTGAATCCGAATATCAGACAGTTTTATCCGGATCGGATATCTGATCCGAAGTCCGGATATCCGATACGAGTATTTAGTCTTACACTATTTGGATATATCCGATCCGGTCCGACTTTTTTCCCTCCAAATCTCGATCCATATCCGATTCAAAGACCTAAAAAATATCCCCGGCTCGGATCGTACTCAAATCACCAATTGCTGGATATTTCGGATTCGAAATTTTCCGGATCGAATCTTCGAATTAGCGGATAAGATATTTTTACTCACCCTAGATAATATGCCCTCGTACACGACAACCTCTCCGATATTTTTTTTTTGAAATATACCAATTTTTCCATACATGTCTCGCGGAGGATTCGAACTCAAATCTCCGGGCTAACACCTAAGGAGTCTAGCACCACAACCATTAGACCAACTGAGTATTGGTTCCTCTCCGATATTTGCGAACCCTATATCATATATTCATATGTAGCGGGAATGTTCATTCAGTCCGGACCGGATATAGACAAAAAAATTATTATTGAACCGGACGTGAACCGTATATTTAGGTCCATTCTATTCAATTTGGGCCATACTCCACTAGCCCAAAGAAAATATGGGCCCGTGTTACCCAATTTAATAAGTTTTTAAAATTAAAACAAACCATCATGTGGGGAAAACCTAGTAAACCCAAACAAGAGAAAAGCCATTCGGAGACGGGTAAAAAAAACTAAATAAATTAGTTGAAAATAAAGAAAAACATGGGTCATTGGGCCCTATGTTTTCCGACCAAATTCAGTAAAGTATAAAAGAGTTCGGACTCCAAGTTACGTAAACACCCCCACAACCATGAACAGAGGAGGCCATGCATTGACATTATGACAGGGGCATAATTGTCAAATCATGTAATTGTTTAATCTCCTGGTCTTTTACAGAAGACCTCCACTCCCGTATATTGAGATTCTGGCGTGGCATTACTCCACTCTCTCTCTTCGCCGTTGCCGCTTCTTGTCGTCGTCGAATACAGCCCTGTCATTCTCCTACATTTCAAAATCTGTAGCCGTTACATACATTCTCGGCGAGATCCTTTGGAAGAGAAATCCCAAGTGATAATGGCGAGGGGTTGTTCTTATTCTGCGCACAGGCTCACGCTGCTGCTGCTAGGGATTCTATTCGTGGGGCTAGTGAGCTCGAAATCGACAATAGAGCCTTGCTCGAACTCCGACTCCTGCAACGCCATGGTTGGCTACACGCTCTACACCGACCTCAAAGTCTCAGAGGTTGCCACTCTCTTCGCCGTCGACCCAATATCCCTTCTTCTCGCTAATTCCATAGATATATCCTACCCAGACGTCGAGAACCATATCCTCCCTTCTGGTCTCTTCCTCAAGATCCCCATCTCCTGCTCCTGCGTCAATGGCATCCGTAAATCTGTTTCCACCCACTACAAGACCCGCCCTTCCGACACCCTCGACTCAATCGCCAACTCCGTCTACGCCGGCCTCGTCTCCTCCGACCAGCTTCAGGAGGCCAATTCCAATTCCGTTTCCGATCCTTCCGTTTTGGAAGTCGGCCTAAATTTGCTTGTTCCTTTGCCCTGTACTTGCTTTAATGGTACCGATAATGGCCTCCCCTCTGTCTATTTGAGCTATGTCGTCAAGGATGTCGATACTCTCGCCGCCATTGCTTCCCGTTATCAAACCACTCTCACCGATCTAATGAATGTCAATTCTTTGGGCTCTTCTTCTATTGATTCTGGCGACATCCTCGCCGTTCCTCTCTCTGGTATGCTCGTTTTTAGGGTTTTTCTTTCTTCCAGAATATTTACTGATTCGTGCTTGTAATGTTATAATGTTGATTGATATACAGCTTGTGCTTCTAACTTTCCGAGTTCCTCCTCCGATTTTGGTCTGATTGTTCCTAATGGGAGCTATGCCATTACTGCTAGCCACTGTGTTCAATGCAGCTGTGGACCTGGAAGTCGCAAGTAAGTTGCTGATGTTTTCTGCTTTCTCTTGAGAGTTGAGATATCTAATTCTGTGAGTTATTTTCTACAGCTTATACTGTATGCCATCATCACTAGCAGTATCTTGTTCAAGTATGCAATGTCGCAATTCCAATCTTATGCTTGGGAATGTAACCACGAAACCAAGCAGTGCTGGTTGCAATGTCACTTCTTGTAATTATGGAGGTTTCGTCAATGGTACCATAATGACAGTGTGAGTAATTGAGTATTTCCTTATCGAGTTGATGAATCTCTAGTTCATTTACATTGCTCAGATCCAATATTAATGTATTTCCTTATGATTGTGTACAGGTTCACAGCATCCCTCCAGCCTCGCTGCCCCGGTAAGATGTGTTAGATTTATATTTGGTTTGGAGACAACAGAAGAATGCATTGATGAGTTAATTTAAGGTTCAAAATGACGGTGCAGGGCAACAGATGTTTCCGGCACTTTCAGCGCCGCCTACTACAGTCGGGAAAGAAGCCATCTACTCTCCTTCACCAGCCCCTTCGCAGATGGGTGGATTGCAGTCTCCAACCGGATCTCTTCCTGGGTTTACCCCGACTGCTGCTGGCCCTACTGGGGCGCTACCTGGGACTGGAACTGCAGCTTCATCGATTGTGGCTCCACGAACTGCCTTCGAAGCTGCTATTTGCATCCTGTTTGTATTCATCCTAATGTAATCCACTTTCTGCCCCTACTAGTCCATGGTTTGTGAATGTATTTTCTTTTGGAACATTGATCTGAGATTTGTACTGCATCTATCATTCATTTTGATCCCGGCTTCATTGTTAGCTTGTTAGAGAATGGTAGATTGTTGCTTGTTCTTGAACTAGAGAATGAATTGTGTTATCAACATCGCTGTTGTATGTGAAAGAGTTGTGTAATATCCTGCTGCAACATATTTTCCATATATTGGGAGGATTCCTTGGCAATCAACAATAGCTTTGTCTTAATAGGATTCAGAAACAAGAAGCATATTATTAGGGATGTGAAATCACTGAAATGGCAGGAATATTTAAACAGATACAGAAACAACAATAAACTTGTTTTCAAATGAAATTCTAGGTACATAGCACAGCTTAAGCAAACACAGTAAGTGGTACTCCATGTGCACAACTTCAGTAGCCAATCACTTTATTTACAATATGTACATTTGAAAGCACAATTTGAAAACACTTGATTAAAGAAGAGATGCTGCATACGAGATCCCCCTCAAAGAGCTCTCAAAATAAGTTTACCACTGGTGTGGACACCCTTGGCAGCAAGTTTTAATACTGCACGGCTTCTGTATAACCTACATAGTGCAATACAAAATAGGGCACTGTCAAACAACAATTATCACTGGAAGATCTACCCAGAACAGTCATTTTCAAGTTATAAACAAATCTAAAGGGTCAGTTTTACACTATAAACAGGTCTAAATGCATACACTCTAAATGTTTATATGACAATAGACAAATCATTGTCACGCTATAACATGGCTTGAGGCCACAGCCATAAATGTTTATGCCACAAAACCACTTTTCACGAGATTAGCATCTTTTGTGGCCACGAAATTTAAAAGAACATCGTATACAAGTTAGAATCCAGGCAATGATAATAAAGAAAAAAAAATCAAGATTCCAGATTTGATGAGTGAGCATGAGTAGAAATCAACTTTCCTACATGCTAAAGTAATTTAAGATCAGAGTATCGAAGTTTAAGTTTTGAAAATACAAATGCTGCTTTTACGAAATCAAGTAGAGGGTTTCATAAAGAAGTAGAAGATCATAAACTTCCTCGAAGTGAGAAAGAAAAGGACACTAACCCTGCCAGAGTAAGTCCCCATGTGGACAAAGCATAAAACATCTTTCCAGCATGCCATATACTCAACATCTTCTCGAACTTGTTCACCCCGGCAAGTGATTGTGCCACAGCTGCAGTTTAAATCATTTGAAGAAAACATTTTTCAGTGAAAGTAATAGCACAATAGGGGCATACAGGTTAGAATCCAAAGCTGCAGGTTCATTCTTTGAATATCAAAGACATGATTACAATTTACAAACTACACAAAAACTTTGTAGATGACAACAACAAATTTAATTTGAATTTATAGGTTCAATTGTCATTAAACAGTAGGCTTTCACTATTCCACTCCTTTGATTCTTAACAGTGAGATTTGGTTTACACAACTAAATCAAAAGTGAAATCGAAATTGTTATAATCAATTAATCATAGGGTAACCAGTCCAAATCTACAGACTTACTCTTTTGCAATTCCTCGGGACTCAGTTTCTGCAATGAGAGTAAGTTTGATCAGTTTGGATATAAAATGTAACAAAAGAAGCAACTATCCATGAAAGAGTTTGAAATCTGAAAATATACCTGGGCGTTTGGATTGGCGATGATAGACCTAGCAATGAAGTTAGCAACTCCATCCACAACATGATCCTCCCAAACAATTACATAACTGTCATCATCTATTCCACTGTGCTCCTCAACCTTGCCGGGCACCATTTCATCTGTCACCCAAACCCACCAACTCGGGTCTTCCTTGTCAACATTAACCAGAACTTCAGCTGCATCCAAGTCAGCACCTGCCAAATATCAGATATCAAGAACCTAAAACCAAAGGAAACTTAATCATCAAGAAGATTGCAATGTAGATATTCCGAAGGAGAAAAACCAGTTGGCTCTTTGAAAGGAAACTCTTTTGAACTTTCATTCATGGTTGCGTCCTTGAGTGATTGCAGTCGACTCAGAAAGCTTTTCGAATCCACAGCAGCTACAAGGCGATCATGTAGCTGGAGAGAAAAAAAAAATACAATACCCGGCGTAATCAATCAATCGGCAACTCAGATAACCAATAGCACACAATTTTCTAATTCAATCGAAGAAAGATAAGGTCCTAGTATTTGGATCACCATTTTCCATTTCCAGACCTAACCTAATTTCCAAAGAATTCCAATTCCGCAAACAATTTAACAGGCAAAATTAGGGCTTCTGATATAACCATTGACAAATTCAACATACATCAGTAGGGCAATCGTTGAACAAAGTAGGAGACTCATAGAGCTTCTGGAGGAGTTCCAGATTTCGCTCTAGCAGTTGGCGGAGGCGCTGATTCTCAGACCGCAAATTAGTGACATCTTCCGGAGATAGGCAGGAGGTTGAATTGCCGGCGCCGGAGACTTCGTCATGGTGGGGGTGGTTATGGACGTGTTCGACGGCGAACCAGGCCAATTCAGCCACCTCCACCACCGTTTTTGCCACCTCCACCGCGTGGTGTACGTGCGACATTGTGTGTGCTAGACGGCGTTGTTCGCGGTCTCTAGTTCTGTTTCTTCCGCACAAGGTTGCCCAATAACCCAAGGAATCGTCAATTCGCCTAATCATATAACTATATACATTATCATATTCTTTTTTTTTAAAAAATAAAAAGTAAAGATTATAATACGTTTATTTTTCAATAAAATATTTCTTTAAATTGATTCAAATTAACATGAATTATTGTTATAGTAAGAAGTACCCATTTTGTTTAGATGCGAACTCTGGTATCGTATAAACCTTTTCAAATCCGAGCAGCCCGCCCGGCTCGTTTGTCCGACAAAACAGGCGAGTATGAACATGTAAACAAGCCCGATCGGACCGAAAAATCTGGCCCGTCAACCTGGATAAAAATTAAAAAGATAAAAAGTAAATATATTATAATTATAATTATAATAAATATTAAGTATTAATATAAAATATCTAGTATAAATCAATAAATTTAATATATTTTACATAAAATATCTTAAATATAATTTATTTTTAAAAAAATCAAATTAAAAAAAATTGAAAAACAGGTACCCGCGAGTCCGGCCCGGGTCCGGCTAAACGGTCTCAATATTTTATAAAAGTCTGGCTCGGTCTGGATATGAACATGTGTAGTATCGTAAATATCAACCTCTACAATTACGATTATATACTCGAAAACCTACAAGTTCGGTTTACTCCATTTTATTGTTCTTGACAATCCGTTATTTTCAAACTTCTCTAGAAGTAAAATTTAGGGGTATATGTAGCATATGAAATATGAGTTTCAAGTATGACTAAAATTTACCCATATGAGCCATAAATAATATATAGGCTAGCTCATACAGATAGCCCGGCTTTACAAACAAGTATTCGGTTTCTATCCTAAAACCAATCAATATTAAGAGTAACCTAGGATTTATATGCTTGGTTCGTATATTATCATATTGTCGACCTGAGACATTTACACACTCAACAAAAAAAACAACGCATCCTTCTTTGTAGACATAGGAAAATGACCAGGGTATGGAACTGCAGTTTGTTTAGCACAGATAGCTGAGTAAATAGTCAGATTCATACAATTGCTATCCAGGGTAACTCCGGCAGCATTACTGAAGCAATTTTAGTGTTTCAATGGCAGGTTTTAATATTGTAATTGCAGTAGTTGTTCATCAAGGAGTTGAATCCTCAATTCCAGAAAGCCTAAGCATGAGAAACAATGGTCTTATGTATTCTTTGGCTCATCTGTAAGAAGTTTTCTTACTTCATCTGCTAGCCCCATCACATGTGCATCCTCACAGCCTACAAAGAAAGTGTTACATTGATAAGAACTAAATCAAAAAATGAGAAAAAAAGATACAGAAATTAAACACACCCATCTGAAGAAGAGCCTTTTCTAGGTTAAACAAATAGTCCTTGTTAGGTCCCGACGGCCCTTCAGCCTTGACGATTTGCCTGAATTGTAAAAAGCAAGTTCACTGATTGAGTTATATGGATCTCAATTACATTTTTGCATTTGCAGCAGACAAAATCAATGACATACTTGGCAATCTCGTCCATAGAGGCCGGCCCCAAGTAATTCGGGTTCAGCTTCCTGTTCGGGGATGCTATGTATCTGAAAAATTCTATAACTCATCAAAATAAGCAAATCCATGTCAGAAGATGTATTTCCAACAAGTTTTGGTTCCATTGGCTTACACTACAACTCCAGAGACTGTTGGTGTGGTTGATGCTGAATCCTTTGGTCCCATCAAGCATGGCATCACCATCAATAACTAACACTAGTTTTTGTAACAAAATAGAAGAATAACAAATAAGCTTACAGTGTAGAAATCCAAATAACCCTTCTCGTCATACTGCTTCTCCCTCACTTCTAGATACTGTTTCAAATTACACCATACAAGCGTTTCAGTTAGATCAATGGAAATGTATACCCACTGTCAGAATGAGATGTTTGTTTCCAAAGGCTTTTCAAGATCATACTGTTATAGCCGTCTGTATATCTTCTTCATTACAGATCTTGTAAGCAGCTCCCCACTGTAGATACATAACATTTAACTATATAAACACCAAACTTGATTCTAGCAAAGCCAATGTACAGTTGAATCAAGTCATATCTTCAGAAACAATGGGATATCCCAATTCCATATGAATTTGATCTTTTGGTATATCAGAAACACAACAACTATCGGCGATTCTTTCAACCAAGAATAGAAACAAAGCATTAGCTATTCTCAATGCTTAAAGCGTCCATTAGTATCGTTATCAACAAGCAACAGCTACTGGCTGTTCTTTCTACCAAAAACAGAAACAAATTGGGCATTCAACTACTATTCATAAACCCCTAACCAGCATTTACCTAATTCTTAAACATCCAAAACGCACACATTGTTCACTGTTCAGAAAAACTTCGAAATAGCATTTGGCAACAAAGGAACGGAAAATCAAAACGAAGAAAAATACTTACACAGACCTCGCCGTCAGCGGGTTCCAGTGTGACTGTTCTTCCAGGGTACTCAGGCGTACCTCTGTGGTCTGTGCTCCCTGCAATCATACTTACAAAATCAAACATAAGTTCAACTGGATTATAGAAAAATCGAAGGAGTGAAGAGAAACCCTGGTAGAAAACACGGCGGTATCCTTTGATGAAACCAACAAGGCGATCATCGTAGTTAAAACCAGCTTTCCAAATCAAAGATCCATAGCCAAATACCCATAATACCATCTCTATGCCCCTTTTCCTCTTCTAAGCCCGGGAAACAGTCAGATGCCAAGGTAATCGGAGATTGGTTTTACACCCAGCAAAAGCGAACGCCGGACGGCTGTGCTTGGTGGAGAAAGATCTTATGATTGGTGAAAGAATCTTCAATCCGCGAATCACATTCGATTTTGTTTTTCGATTGGTGCTTTTTCTGTCCGATATGCTATTTTTCTAATTTTGTTTTTCATAGAGCACCAATTTTTAAGCATTGTTCATATTAAGGCTCCGTTTGCCGTTTATAATACCATGATTAAGATAACGCGAATTAAAATAGAAATAATTCTAGTAATTTTATTTAGTAAAAACTTAAAAAATTAAAAGATTAGATTATTGTCATTAAAAGAATTAGATTATGAGAATTTTGTAATTGTATAAAACTTTGATTAGGGATGAGGATTATTGAAGTTAAAATCTCTTTTTTTTTATCCTTTTTTTTTCCAACTCTTTCATCTATAAAAATATTTAACCCATACTTTTCGTAATTTTATGTACAATCATATTCATTTTACCAAACACTCTTTTCACTTATTTTCATACTCATCCTCTTAAACAATTTAATCTCCTTAATTATACATCTAAATAATTCTCTTAATACTCATTTCCATCTACGTAATCTTACGTTACCAAACGAGCCCTAAATTACTAATAAATGTTATACTTTTTGTTGAACTACTGCTTACCACATAACTCCTTAAAAATCAATAACCCATTTCACCCAATATAATTGCCGTATTTTATATTTTATTCAATTAAAATGATATCCAAAAAACTACCATAGTAAAGTTAGATATGATTTTGGGTTAATTGGGTAAGTAGGCACTTTTTGTGTATTTAGTATTAAGAGGCCCTTTTTATATTTTGTAGACAAACTAGGCCCCTCTTATTTATTAATAAAGATTAATTGAAAGGGTTAATTGGTAATTTTACATGAGTCCAAGCCCAATCAATTTAATTAGGCCCAAGTTCAGTTCAGGCCCACACGAGTTAAGCCCAAGTTCAGTTCAGGCCCACACGAGTTAAGACCAAGTTCAGTTCAGGCCCACACGAGTTAAGACCAAGTTCAGTTCAGGCCCACACGAGTTACATACATAAGCCACAACAGTTACGTACTCAATCCAAAACACAAATGTTGTAGCTAGTGAGTATTGAACTCTGGGCAACAGGCCCTCCCTCCCACCCTTATACCAGCTGGACTAACTGAACTTCCAGTATTCTCTTGTAGATACACGATATTAATACACAATTTCTATTACATAAATTCAATTACACAAGTCCGTCATTTCTCAATTACACAAGTCCGTCATTTACACAAAGTCCGTCATTTACACAAAGTCCGTCATTTACACAAAATCCGTCATTTACACCGTCCGTCTTGTAGATACACAATATTGTGTGTCCTTGTGTATTGTCTAGCCGATAATTCCTTCTTTTTTCCATTACACAAGTCCGGTCCTTTGTTTACATAAGATTTACTACACGAGCTCAAATGAGTTGTACATACCCAAAATGCCATCATTTACGCAAGTCTGATCCGTTGTTTACACAAGGTTGAATTACGCAAGCCTCAAATGAGTTGCACAATCCAAAAAAATCAGTCACTTACGTTATTTCCGTCGTTTACACAATCCCGTTTACACAATCCCGTTTACACAATCCCGTTTACACAATCCCGTCGTTTACACAATCCCGTCGTCTACACAATCCCGTCGTTTACACAATCCGTCACGCACATATGATTCTCTGAATTTAAAGAAACTATGAAAAAATGCCAGCTAATTCTCTGAATTTAAAGAAAATCATGAAAAACTATGTTTCTCCAAACAAGATCAAAGTACTTCATCCAGTAAATCATCAAACATTAACAGTAAAACCCAAATTGATATTATTCACGGAATTCATAAGAGAAGAGAAACACCCAACGCAAGTTAAAAGCGTCATATACGAAGTTCAAATAAACTCGATTCATCTAGACAACTAAAAACGTGTAATTACGGATAAATCTGGCAACAATTTTCACTGTAATCAGAGTCCGAATATGAACTCTCTCTAAAATCGAAAAGAAATTCAAACTGAAAACCTACAACTACAAGAAACTCGAATTGGGGGAGAATCAAGAAATCAGGAAAAATCAAGAAGATGGAGATCAGTTTATGGATCTGCAATACCATTTTGATTTGATCTTCTAGAGAACTACAATCAATCTTCCCTCTATCAATGAAGTGACTTTAGTTCACCTTGCCGGCGGAACAAACCGGAACCGATTTTTGACGAGGGCTGAGGAAGAGGAGAAGTGGCGGCGGCCGGAACCGATTTTTGACGAGGGCGGAACAAACCGGCGGATCTGCTTGCCGGCGGTTTACGATGTGAAGCGGCGAAGCAATAGGCGGCAGATCTACTTGCCGGCGGTTTACGATGTGAAGCGGCGAAGCAATAGGCGGCACCGAAGGTGGATTTGGGCGGCGATTTTGTTTCCTTGGTTGTAGCGTTTGCAACTCGCCAACAATGGAGGTTTGGGAAGAACCTGATCTGGATTGAGAGAGTTGAGATCTGAAATATGAAACTGACGCAAAAAAACCCTAACCGAATGATTTTATAGGCTTTATATTTTACATTTACCCTTATGCCCCTTTAACTAATTTATTTTAGATTAAAAAATTTAGGCAAAAAATAGAGGGGCCTAGTTAGTATCTGATAAACAAAAAGTGCCTCATTAACTAAATTTTCTCTATGATTTTCAATTGAGCGTATTCTCTAACAAAATTATTCATTGTACACAATAAATAAACAGGAAACGCTTACACAAGCAATTTCGAAAGGCCAATGTTAGATGTACCGGTGAAAATCTTTATTCTTCACCGGAACTACGCACCCCATATGCGTAGTTGATTTTTGTTAGATAATTTACGATTCCGTTTCAAAGTCAAAATATTGTAATGGATCTAGACTTAATCATGAATCAACCGATATATCTGTATATGAATCAAGGACTAATCTTTATCCGTAGGAGTCTTCATTACAAATCGATCGAGTAGGCGCAAACGAGTAGTCTTCTCCTTCCTTAATCTTCACTTTTAGTTAATCTCTAATGGATGAGATTAATCTTAATTAACCCACTTCTTACTAATTACTTTTAGTTTTCAATGTCCAGTAGCGTCACTTTTCATACGCAATGCAACCATTTCCTTTTGTTAACTTCCTTGTAAGATGTCCTTGGTAATTGAGAAAACTGTCTTTTTTTTAACTGCCGCATGTTGCATTTATATATATATATATATAGATTACGGTTTAAGTGTGGAGCACCCTTGTGGATAGGAATTAGAAAAGTCGTGGTGATGACACGTGGCATGTTACGTCACCGTTTTTTTTTCCAAAAAAAAATAAAACGGTGACGTGACATGCCACATGTCACTACCACAAAATGAACAGTTAATAATAAAAATATGAACACTACCTATAACAAAAAAATGAACAATCATTAATAAAATTATAAACATTGACTCTTAAAAAAATGAACATTTACTCTGAAAAATATGAACACTGTAATTGTAAAAATGAACACACACCTGTAAAATAATAAACATCATTTTTTTTACAAGATTTGAAACAAAAAGAAAATTTTTACAAAAATAAACATTTAGTGTTAAAACATGAATAGTTAGTGTTGGGAAAAAATAACAGTTATTAATAAAAATATGAACAATGACTTTTAAAAAAATGAACGCTTACTTTAAAAACCATAAACACCATAGTTAAGAAAAATGAACACATACTTGTAAAATATGAACAAAGTTTTTTTTTAAATCTTTAAAAAAAAAAAAAAATTGTGACGTGGCATGACACGTGTCACCATCCTACCTCTCCTCATTCCTATCTGGAAGCCTTCTCCTCACCGGAACCGGCCTCTATATATATATATATAATCCTAATGAGAAGAGGTGTATTTTATATATTAGATAAGGAAGGAAGGATTATATTAATCCCGTAATTCTAACGTCTTTAATCGATACCAATCAATTACAGTTTCGACTTTATATTAAAACTACAAACTATACTTTGGACTTAACTGTATATATTAAACCTATACACATTTGCCATATAGAATATATATATCTTAACTGTATATATTATAATAGCAAGGTCTTATCTATGACACTCATACGTTCTACATGGCCATTGAGCGCCTTAGGTGGTTAACCTTTAGTTAACGGGTATGCAACCATCATGTCCGTTATAGTATGCTCAAAAAACACTCTATATTTCTTCACTTCATCTTTAACTAACAAGTACTTTAACTCCATGTGTTTAGCACCCTTAGAGTACTTGTCGTTCTTCGAAAAGAACACGGTTGTAGAGTTATCGCAATAAATTTTCAACGGCCTAGCTATACTGTCAACAATTCCAAGCCACGAGATAAAATTTCGCATCCACAATGCGTGGTTAGTGGCCTCAAAGCATGCCACAAACTCAGCCTCCATAGTAGAAGTAGCAATGATAGACTGCTTCCCACACCTCCAGGAAACAACTCCTCCCACTAATAGGAACACATATCCGAACATAGATTTCCTACTATCCACACATCCGGAAAAATCTGAATCTGAATATCCAATGACCTCTAGATGATCGGATCTCCTATGATACGCCCCCGGATGGCGATGCCATCCGTGTTTCCGGCTAGAAGGACCCGCACATTTTGAAGACGTTTATTATTATGCGGCTATTTAATAATAGGCCTTTTATATTCGGAACTTTAATTTCGGAACTTAATTCTGTGAATTAAATTTCGACCTTTCATATTTTAGGCTTTTCATATTCGGAACTTAATTCCGGCTTTTAATTCCGTCATTTATGTTAAGACTCTTTGTATGGCCTCCATCCACTATATAAGGATGACTTGGCTCATTTGTAAAAATATGTCTAAGTTGAATACTAAGTATTGAGAAGGAAAACCCTCTTACTGAGTTTAGGCATCATCTCTTCTTCCACCCTCTAAATATTCTATCTTGGATCTAGTCTTTGATTCAAGCATTCAAACTCGAGGATCCTTTTGAAGGATCAACCAAACGCTTCTGCCACCCAAATTCTAAGTTTGATCCAGAACTCGAACGATCAAGAAGAAGTAGTTGAAGTTTCTCCTCGATCTAGATCCGCCCGTAATTCTATCATTGGTATCAAAGCTCGGGATCGAGGTCAAGTTCTTTACTTGTGTTCTTGATTGTTCATCAAAATTTTTTTCTCTCTATTTGGTGTTCTTTGAAGATCTTCATAGGTATCTTCAAAGATCTTCAAGTGTTCTTCGTTGTTCTTCGAAGATCTTCAAGTGTTCTTCGGTGTTCTTTGAAGATCTTCAACCGTTCTTTAGTGTTCTTCGAAGATATTCAAGTGTTCTTCGAAGTTCTTCATCCTTCTTTAAGTGTTCTTCGGAGTTCTTTGAAGATCTTCATTGTGTTCTTCAGTGTTCTTCATCATTCATCATGTTCTATGATGATGAAGATCAGTTTGATTTATATGGAGAATGGTTGCCTTCGCCACATGAATTAAAGCTCAAGGCGGCCAAACAAACCTCCCGAAGGTACCGACGGAGACAATATTATGAGGACGAGGAGTGGTTGCCTCCTCCGGACCCACCTAGGCCTACTTTTTCGATGAACGGGCACCGACGATATCCACACCAGCAAGAATATTACGAGGATACCTATGATGCTCCAAGACAAAGTGCCTATCTTGAAGAAAATCCCTACAAGAAACAACAAGAAGAGAATAATTCTTTAAGGGAAGAGATTGCAAAATTGAAGGCACAAATGGTTTCCCTCATGACGGCCGCCCAACAAGAAGAACCTGAAGCGGTGTCACAACCACGAAGTGAGTTGGTTGTCCAACCATTGTGTGATGAAGTCAAAGACATGGCAAAAGTCATCATTCAAGAGGTCTCCCGGGCAATTCCGATTCAATTGGTCAATCCATTACATGACAAGTTCTTTGAAGATGACAAAGACGAAGCCATATTTAAGAGTGAAAAAGAATCCAACCCCGACAACGGTACCATTTTGTTGATGGAACACCAATTTGAGCCGGCCGATTCGAGGTTTGTCTTTATGATGCCCACTCACTTATCCCTCATCTTGCTGTTCCATATTTTCAACATGGCTCCGCCGTTCAAAGTCAAGACTAGTTACGACATAAGAGACAAACTCCATAGCACCGCCACCTTGAGGGATTACATATTCAAGAAACGCCGCAAAGCCACAATGTTGAAGGACTACAAGTCCAAGCCTCTCGACAATGTGCATTCGGTGTTGAATTTCAAGGGTCTTGTTCCTCAAGTGGCTCCTTTCTTTTTTTACGGTGAAACGAGGACGTTTCACATTTAAGAGGAGGAGAATGATACGCCCCCGGATGGCGATGCCATCCGTGTTTCCGGCTAGAAGGACCCGCACATTTTGAAGACGTTTATTATTATGCGGCTATTTAATAATAGGCCTTTTTTATTCGGAACTTTAATTCCGGAACTTAATTCCGTGAATTAAATTTCGACATTTCATATTTTAAGCTTTTCATATTCGGAACTTATTTCCGGCTTTTAATTCCGTCATTTATGTTAAGACTCTTTGTATGGCCTCCATCCACTATATAAGGATGACTTGGCTCATTTGTAAAAATATGTCTTAGTTGAATTCTAAGTATTGAGAAGGAAAACCCTCTTACTTAGTTTAGGCATCATCTCTTCTTCCACCCTTTAAATATTCTATCTTGGATCTAGTATTTGATTCAAGCATTCAAACTCGAGGATCCTTTTGAAGGATCAACCAAACGCTTCCGCCACCCAAATTCTAAGTTTGATCCAGAACTCGAACGATCAAGAAGAAGTAGTTGAAGTTTCTCTTCGATCTAGATCCGTCCGTAATTCTATCATATTTCTTTATATCATGTAACATGCCTATGTTATTTGCAACAAGCAAGACATCATCAACATATAGGACTAAAATAGTAAATTTACTCCCATTGACCTTTATGTAGATACACCGATCAATGGTGATCTCTACGAAACCATAAGACGTGATTATATCATTAAACTTAAGATACCATTGTCGGGAAACTTGTTTCAATCCATATATTGATTTTCTCAACTTACACACCATATGTTCTTTGTTTGTGGTCAAGAACCCTTTAGGTTGATCCATATATGCTTCTTCCTCTAAATCTCCATTTAGAAAAGCGGTCTTTACATCCATTTGGTGAAGCTCAAGGTCATAATGAGCCACCAAAGCCAAAACAATTCTCAAAGAGTATTTCTTTGACACTGGAACGAAAGTCTATGTGTAGTCAATGCCATCTTTTTTAGTGTATCCTTTAGCAACCAATCTAGTCTTATACCTTTCAATGTTGCCCGTGGAGTCCCGTTTGGTCTTAAAGACCCACTTGGAACCAACTATCTTGGAACCCTCAGACAACTCAACTAAATTGTAAGATCCCAATTTTGACCTTCACCGCCCCGCGGTGAAGAAGGCCGTCCCAACGGCCTTAAGGTTTGTCACCGCCCCCGAAGTGACAATGAGCCACCCCTGCGGCTGAGGCAATCCGCCCCTACGGATTTTTTGCAGATCGAGCCCGATCTATTTTTGTTCGTTTTATCTTTCTTCCATAGATATAATATTCAATATTCTATCTTATGGGCCGATTTCTTTATCTTCTTTCTAACCCTTGACGTCCTTCCTTTTTATCTTTCCAGCCTCTCCTATATATTCTGTCTTTTCTTCTTTTCCCTGTTTCTTGCTTACGTCTTCTTCAACCCTAGAGTGCTGCTGCCTTGCCCTTGTGTTATTGTTGAACGTTTAAGTTCGTCCTCCCTTATTCTTCATCACGTTCATATGTTGCTGCACCTTGCTTCTCTTTTGTTTCGTTTCTTCTTCGTTCTTCCCTTTTCTTCTTCTCCAAGGATCAAACTTGAGCCTTGATTCTTGGTAGAGAGTTCCGTTGTTAATTCCTAGTTGTTAACAGGCTCTCTTGGTTGAGTTGTGACGTGGTTGTGTGTTAAGAAAGGCAAGCTTTGGCCTTTGGTGAAGTTCCTTGTTGTTGAAGGAGAAGTCGGCGTTTATGTTGCAGAAACTGCCCCCGCGGATTCCCGTCCCTGCGCCTGTCCAACCGCCCTTGCAGTTTACTCTGCAATAGCTCCCATCTTTGGTGAGCTGGTTCCTTCCTTGCTTTCCTCATCCCTTTCTTGGTTTCTTATGGTTGTTCCTTGCCCCCGAGTATGTTGTAAGATTAGGGTTGAGCCCTTAGCTTGTGGAGATCTCTTAGAGATCATTGAGACTAGAAGTTATAGACTTTTAACAACCGTTTCATTCCTGATTCGTGATGCTTGTGTGAACAGGCTTTCCTTGCTCCTTTCTTGAGGGAAACTGAGCCATCTTTGAATTGTTTGTTGAGATTTGAGTTACCTTCGAGTGAGGTAAGTCCCTTGGACTTACTTAGCTTCATTCCGTATATTGGTTTGAGTGTTTTGGCTTGTTTGTGTTGTTTTTCATGTTTATAACGGATAACCGGAGTAGGATTTACCCTTTTATAACCTTAATTGGCCCAAGTGTATGATAACCGGGCGATGACGACTTGTCTAGTTCTACAGGAGACTAGAATGTGCTCTTGCAACTCAGGCCCGTAGGTAACGGATAGTACTGATCTATCCCTATTGGTAGACGGAAGCGGAGGCGAGTTTCGGGAGATTCTCGTGTGACAAAAGAAGTTGAATTAGTAATGGATAACTTTAAGAAAGATAATAACCGGTTGTGTGCGAGAATGCTATGTGTTTTCTTTACCTTATGTGTGTTTGTGCCTTTACGCTCTTGCTAGTATCTAGAATGTTAGCTAACGGTTTATGCCGTCATTGTAGATGTTCCGCAGGTTCAGGATGCTGCTGAGTGATCCGGATGGTGTGGTCAGCCGGGGTTTCCGTACATTATAGGACGTGATCGGGTTTAAGTTTACGTTGTTGTTTCCCCTTTTGTTTTGAACTCGATTGCGAGTTTTTTTTACGTTTTCTTTTGTTCAAACCTTTGGTTTTTATATTGAGTTTTGGTTTTCATTCGTCTGTGCCTTATGTAAGATCCGTTGTGCTATTGCTACTTTGAGGGTCGGGACCCATTGTGCGGTCCTAGCCCGTAGCGCTTCGAATTCTCAGAACTTGGGGTGTTACATAAATCTCATACTTGGTTGTCACTCATCAATTTCATTTCTTCTTTCATGGCAATTAACCAATTTTCAGAATTGTCACTTCCCATGACTTTCTTAAATGAAATTGGAACTTCATCAATGCTTAAGTCACATTCATTTTCAAGAGAATAAACCACATAATCATCTGGAATGGCAAATCTTCTTTCTCTTATAGACCGCCTTAATGATTCACGTGGTTCATTTGTCTCTTCTTGTACTATGACCGGTTCATTTATTTCATTTTCAACTAATGGATTTTGGACATCATTTTGTTGTTCCAAGTTGTCATATAACTGTGATATGACAATTGGTACAACAACCTCAAAAGAAACCACAAGTGAAAGATCTTCAACCTAGATTTCTTGAATGTCCACTTTTCGTGGATCACCACTCCCACTAGTTTGATCATTCTCAGTGAACCTAGCATTGTCAGTTTCTATGATTCTCGTACTATGGTTAGGGCAATAAAATTTATACCCCTTTGACTTATCACGATAGCCAATGAAGAATCCACTAACTGTCCTTGGATCAAGCTTCTTTTCATGTGGATTATACACCCTCACTTCTACAGGACAACCCCAAACACGGAGTTATCTCAAACTAGGTTTCCTTCCCGTCACAGTTCATAAGGGATCTTCGGAACTGCCTTACTAGGAACCCGGTTCAATAAATATGTTGCAGTCTTTAATGCGTGTATCCACAATGATAAGGGCAAAAAAGAAATTACTTAACATGTTCCTAACCATATAAATTAATGTACGGTTCTGCCTCTCAGCTACACCATTTTGCTGAGGTGTAGCGGACATTGTATACTGTGTACAAATGCCTCTATTTTCAAGGAACTTTGCAAATGGACATGGACACTGTCCATTTTCATTATATTTCCCATAAAATTCTCCACCTATATCAGATCTCACAACTTTTATTTTTCTATCTAATTGTCTTTCCACCTCAGTAACAAATACCTCTAAGGCATTTATAGAATGAGATTTTTCATGCAATAGATAAATATATCCATAACGTAAGAAATCATCAATAAAAGTGATGAAATACTTTTCACCGCTCCATGAAGGAACGTCAAAATAACCACAAATGTCGGCGTGAATTAACTCAAGAAGTTGAGTGCTTCTTGTGGCGGCTTTCTTTGTAGTGTGTTTAGTTTTCTTTCCTTTAATGCATTCTATACACACATCTAAGTTACTAAAATCCAATTGAAGTAGGATATCATTTTTCATCAACCTCATTAACTTTTCCTTAGATATATGACCTAATCTTTGATGTCATAAGAAAGCTGAATTTTCATTAGATGTACTACGCTTGATGATCACATTAGCTTCAACATAACAAAGATTCAGAAAATTAATATCAAGATTAAACCTGTAAAGTGAATCAATCAATGTACCACTACCATAAAAGTTATTATGTTTGTACAATGAAAATTCACCATGTCCAAACTTAATAATAAAACATAAATTGTCCAATCTACTAATGGAAACAAGATTTCTAGCACATTCAGGTACATAAAGACATCCTTCAAGATTTATATAACAACCAATGTCCAAGATCAATATGTAAGTCCCAATGCCTTCTATCTTTGCCTTTATTCTGTTTCCCATGAACAAATATTGTTCAGCTCCTCTTATGGGCCGGATCAAACTGAATCCCTGTTTAATATGAGACACGTGAGTAGTAGCACCAGAATCTATCCACCAGGTATTATTAGGCACTTCTATAAGATTTGATTCAAAGAAAACATAACTATAATGTATACCTTTCTTCTCAAACCAAGCCTTCCTTATAGGACAATTCTTCTTAAAGTGTCGTGTTTTCTTGCAAAAGAAACACTTCACTTTCTTCTTAACATGACCCTAATTGACTTTCAAAGGGTTCTTGTTCCTCTTGTCCTTTTTACCCGATTTATCCTTACCGCTGCTAGCACCATCATGACTTGTAAAATAGACAGCTTGATTTCCTTTATCTTCCTTAATCTCCCTTCCTCTTGAACAAGCATGGCCTTTAATCCTGAAAGTTCCATTTGTCTTTAACGGTGTTATAGTTCACCTAAAACTGACCAAACTCAAGAGGTAGAGAGTTAATGATAAATTGGACCAAGAATGTTTCATTAACGTCCATTCTCAAGGTCTTTAACTTTGCTGCCAAATTAGACATATACGTCACATGATCATGAATAGGCTGAGACTAGTCAAACTTCTTCGTAGTCAGCTCACTCATAAGGCTTCCTACAAGTGACTTGTCCGTCAAATCCGACTGTGTATACTCCTTAACTTTTAGAAATAATTCTTTGACATTCTCTGTCTAGGAATTGATGGCTTATTCAAACTCAACTTGTTAGAACACTCTCAATCCTCATAAAGAGACTTTCAGCTTCAGAGCTATCCTCTGTAATGGCTGCTGGTAGATTATCCATGAGTATAGCAAGATCCAACGATATAATGCCCAAATTAAATCGGACTTGTTCAGACCAATCATCATAGTTCTGCCCATTGAACTTGACAACAGAGTTTGCATATGCAGAGAAATTTCAACAAGCTGCAATAATTTCTACATGCTTACCTATTATTGCTTTGACTATAATACAAATTCAAATCATATATGTAAAATTTAAAGCATGCATCCAAGCAACCTTTGGGCAATACTTAAACACACACACACAATCATCGATGCTAAAATATACATTTAGTAGACAATCATGACATACATAAATTAAATAAGCATGTTATCTTTGGATATACACACTATTCAACTTAAGTAACATGATCAATCTCTTTAATATTATTGATTATTTTCAATGATCCACCTTTGGGTGATCTCCTAGAATCATAACCAATAAATCAATTGTTCAATCAAATCATTTCATAGCATCTATTTAATCATGAACAATTAATTTGATTAATTTAAATGTCTTAATCAAAACATAATAAGGCCAATTTGGTGACTAACAAATTATGCATAATTTGAACATTAAATTATATTACTCTATCGCCATATAACCACTCTTTATACTATACGTAATATAAGTTAATAGATTAAATCATGTAGTGCATAATAAATAAAGTAATGTACTTTATACTATACTTCCATATTTACTGTAAACCAAAATAGAAGTATACCACTATGTATAACTCATATGGTAAAAGCAAAATATATTTACAATCAAAGCATATATCCATTGTGAATCCAATTACCGTCATAATGCAATTAGTTAGATATGGTTACTAGAAAGAAAGAAAAAATTTGCACAATTGGATTCTTCTCATCTGTGCAACAGAGGATGTAAAAACATAAGACTTGAAAAACAAAGCACCGTACATTCACAAAGACACCGGATAAACATTGATATACAATCTGGATTTGAATACGAATAAATCGGTGAATCAAGTAAGTCTAAACCTCGCTCTGATACCAATTGTTAGATAATTTACGACTCCGTTTCGAAGTCAAAACACTGTAATGAATCTAGACTTAATCATGAATCAACCGATATATCTGTATATGAATCGTAGACTAACATTTATCCGTAGGAGTCTTCATTACAAATCGATCGAGTAGGCGCAAGCGAGTAGTCTTCTCCTTCCTTAATCTTCACTTTTAGTTAATCTCTAATGGATGAGATTAATCTTAATCAACCCACTTCTCACTAATTACTTTTAGTTTTCAATGTAGCGCCACTTTTCATGCGTAGTGCAACCATTTCCTTCTGTTAACTTCCCTGTAAGATGTCCTTGCTAATTGAGAAAACTATCTCTTTTTCTTAACTGCCGCATGTTTCATTTATATATATATATATATATATATATATATATATATATATATATATATATATATATATATATATAATCCTGATGAGAAGATGTATATTTTATATATTAGATAAGGAGGAATATAGATTTTTACCGGTACATTTAGAAATCACGTTTCAAAAAAATATATCTTATAAATATTTTTACAGGTTTCACCCAACTATGCACGCGAAGTGCGTAGTTCTGGTGAAAAATAAAGATTTTCACCGGTACATTTAGAAATCACGTTTCAAAAAAAACTTCAAAACAATTATAAAAGTAGTATCAAGTTAGTAATTACACAAACAATTTCACAAACAATATCTAAAAAACTCACACGAAGAACATGTTATCATTTATTTATTTATTTATTAATTTTTTGAAAACGGAAAGTGGTTAGGAATGAACTATCTTCTCGAGGTAGTCCATCATAAAGCATCCTTGCGGATGAGAACACGAAGTTCGGGGTCGTCAGAAAAGGGTGTGTTGGGGCTTGAAATTCCCAAAATCTGTCAGCAACACAATTGATTTCTCTGAACACATGCCTGATCTGGACTTCCTCAAAGAAGCGAAGATCCAGTAAGGATTCGGATATGATCATCTTGATCTCCCAGGGACAACTCCAAAGTCATTGGAGTGCCTTGATAACACATAAGTTATCACCCTCAATTTCAATCTTTTTTATATTTAGCCTTATCGCTTCTTTTAATCCCGCTTTCAGCGCGAAGGCTTCTGCTTTAACTACCGAGTTAAAGTTAATTTTCCAAGTGTCTAAGCTAATTACTTCACCGTAATGATTTCGTATAAACAAAACCAATGGATGTAATTCCTGAATCAAGTTTTGATCCATCAAAATTTAGATTGTGGAACCCAGGTTTTGGTTTATCCCATTTAATATTATTTTTCTTTCTTATGTTGGGTAAATTGTTCTTTTGGAATATTTAAATTCGTATTCGTCTGGTTTTATGATTTTTCCAATTCTGAACTTGTTTTTAATGAAATTTAGGATATTGTGATCCGATCCGATTTCCTCATAGTTAAAAATGATTTTATTCCTGAAGAACCAAATACTTCACCAAATGGTAGCAAGACATGAGAACTTGGTTGTTCCAATCTTGTTTTTTTATTTCAAGTAAGAGTTCGTGTGGTCTTTTATTTTATGTTTTAATGGTATTGAGATTAGTGCTGATAGTTAAGTCACATTTAGTGATTATATTTTTACTAAAGGGACAATCAATAAGAAGATGTATAAAATCTTCGAGTTGGTGGTCACAAAATTCGCAGTTAGAAGGAACCACGATTCTTCTTTCGATAAGTTTTGCCTTGGTTCGGATACCGTTTCTTGAGATTTTCCACATGAAGTGTTTAATCTTTGGTTGGGTGTCTAATTTCCAAATCCAATCGCAAGAGTAGTTAAGAAGCCATCCAGACTCATTCTCAATCATATCCGAGGCTGATTTTGTGGAGAACCAGCCGTTCGAGCTGCTTCTCCAATACAACTTGTCTTCTATTTCATTTGTTGAAATTATTGTTTCCATAATTTTTTTCCTAATTGTTGGGCTCATAAAGTTTTGCAGCTCATTTTCAATTTTAGTGGTGTCCATTTCATTGGAATTGATGAAGTGACTTACTTTAATTTGAGTATTGATTAGGTTAGTATTTTGTACTAATTTAATAAGGGGAGTCATTGTGACCCAATTATCCTGCCAGAAGTTAATTGTTTTACCATTGCCTATCTGCCAAATAATTATGTTTTTAAATTCGGATTTGAGTTTTATAAGGTTTTTCTATTGCCAGGACGCTGGTCATTTTAGATGATACTGTAGTTAGTATATTAGTATTTCTCAAATACTTTTCATTAACCATTTTTACCCAAATATTTTCCGGTTCTGCAAGAATTTTTCATAATAGCTTCATTTGAAGGGCTTTATTAGTGGTAAGAGATTTTCTAAACCTGAGACCACCGTTTCTTTTTGGTTTACAAATTGAATCCCAACTAATCAATGGTCTATGATTGTCGTCTTTGTTCCAAAAGAACTTTTTATACGTTTTATCGAGTTCGTCCTTATTATGCCTTGGGAGCATAAAACCTTGCATAACAAAAGTTGGTTTAGATGCTAAGTTGTGCTTTATGAGTATGTTTCTCCCTTCTTGTGAAAGGGAGTTTGCTTTCCATTTACGGAGTTGTTGCTTTGTTTTATTATTAATGTTACTAAAAGTCTCTTTATTAACACGTCCATTAATAATAGGGCAACCAAGATAGTTATCAAGAGAGGTTGTATGTTATATTTTAAGGATCTTTTTTATTTTTGTGATACAGCTCATGGTAGTATTTTTAGTAGTTTGGAAGGCAGACTTGTGGTCATTAATCTTTTGTCCAAAAATGGAGCAATACATATCAAGAATTTCTTTTGTTCTAATGCAAGAGTTCGGGTTTAGTTTGGTAAAAATGATCATATCATCTACAAAGGATAGAAAAGGGATTGGTGTTGCATTTCTACAAACAAAGAATCCAATATGGTTATCATAGTTATTGCAATCATTTTGGATAATTTCTGTAAGGATTTCAGCTCCTAGTAAGAAAAGGTAGGGTGATAAGGGGTGTTTGTAACACCCCGAATTCTCATAACTCGGAACATTACTGGTTAGGACCTCACAATGGGTCCCGACCTTAGTTTGACAACAATTTTACTAGGATCTTGCAACAAGACACAAATAAGAAAAACCGAAATTCATAAAATAGTATTTTAAAGAGATGAATGCAACAACGTCTAACAACCCACATTACTTAAACAACGTAAAAGTCTAACTGTCTTAATACGAAGAAAGAAACAACAAAACAAACACCCAACCCCACTCTAAGGAGTACGGAGACCCGACTGACCACTACTTCCAGATCACTCAATTGCTGCTCTAACCTGTGGTAAAACTAAACAACACAACAGAACAACTGTTAGCTAGCTATCTAAACGTTAGGTAAATAATAATAGAACACACACACATCATAGCAAAAGTAAACACTCATCATGCTTTCAGACAATCCATTTATCATCTTTACTTAGGTCATTCACTCTTACTAATGATACTTATTTTGTGACACGAGGGGTTCCCAAACCTCGCCTCCGCCCCCCGTGTAACCATTAGCAATGGATCCGATACATCTCACCTTGTACCTGTATGGTTTGGGTATAGAGAACCTCCCAGTCTCCTGTCAGAGCTGGGCAGTGATGTCACGGCCCGTTATACATACACTTGTGCCTTAAAATATAATAATAACAGTCGTCCTATCAAGTTATTATTATAAACACAAATCACACACACCACTATTGCCATTCTACTAACATCCAGAAACTAGCTAAGTAAGTCGCAAGGACTTACCTGAATCAAATTTCAATTCTCGTTATCACAATTCTCGTTATCACAACTCAGTCTGCAACTGTAGGAACTCCACCGCCTGAAGAAAACAGCAAGTGGTTCAAAGATGTATCCGGAGACTTCCAAGAGTTTAATAAGATTATTGAAAGAGAAGAAACAAGAAAAAAATTTACCCCTATACGGTAAAAGACGGTGTCTAAAGCCAACGCGAAAGGACTATAGAGTTTGAAAGGTTTTCTCTAATTTCCGAGCTTCTTAACCAACTAATTAAATCATCCTTAATCTAAAACCACACATTTCTCTTAAATCTCCAAACTCCGAGGGGAATTTAGACATCCTGTGCCCGGTCGGATTGATCCTATCTATCCTCATATAAGTGCCCGATAACCCAACAAGACATCCGTTCGTGTCAACTACATCAACGTGCTAATGAACCTTTATTACGTGATATCCGGTTTCATGCCTAATAAAGCACAACCACAACGAGGGTCCCATGCTAACTAAAAGAGTCTAACTTATACCCTTCATTACTGTAAACCCACTTCACTTTCAGACCTTGGTAGCTACAAGGTCTACCCCTAACTTTACAATTCAACTAGTTTCTCCAACCCATACGAAGTCCCCTACATTAGCCTTACCTCCGCCATCCATGTATGATCGAAACCTTCCTATATCAAAGCACAATACTCTTGCTACAATTATACCTACATCACTACTCTACACTTATACATACATAACCACTCCACCCTTATACGTACATCACTCCTCACTTAAACATATATATAAACTTATATACACACCGCAAGGAGGAGGCACTCACCTGCCAATACAGTCGTCACGCCTCCTGTAGGCCTCGGTGCCTAGTTCGCTCAGCACAACCTTCGTGTGGAACCCACACCATACTTCTATGACGAATCAAAGACGGCAGAAGGCGGGCGGTACTCCGGCTGGTGGAAGGAGACAACCAGTCGGAGTTGCGCTGCTTGGGTCGTGAGAAGAAGCGTCGCAGAGGGCCGGTTGGTTAGATGTGCAGAAAGTTAGGGACGGAATAGGGAGTGGAGATAATCAGGTCGGAACTTACTGGAGGTCCGTCTGCAGCCGATTGAGCGATGTCTCCCTCCGGTCTGGTGTAGCGTTCCGGCGTCCGAGACGAAGGTCCAATATCGCGATCAGAAGGGGAGTGCAAATCGGATGTTTGTTACTGCACAAACTGGATGTGAGGTCCCCTGGGTTCTCGGTGAGGACGAAGTGGCGGTCTTAGTGGCGTCTCCGGCGAGGCGGTGGTGGTGGTTGGGCTAGACGTGCGGCGGTGGCGTCGATTTTCCAGGGACATGATGGAAGGCGTGTATGCGGTAGAGGAGATGGTATACTTCTCACGTAGCAGCGGCTAGCACTTAGGTTTAAATTATTAATTAGGCTAAAACAATAGGATTAGGGGAAGGTTAAGGAAATGGGCCGGCAGAAGGTTACTGGGCTAATTATTGGGCCTGCTCCTCAATTTAAAAGATGGGCTAACTAAATGCATCGTTACTCGTACGATACCGCTCTTCGAGTTTTAAAATTATACGAATTTCTATTCGTTTGACATTTTTTTCATTTTATGTGAATTGAGGTCACATAAAATGATAAAATCTAATATTGTTTTATTTTTTTTAACAAGAATAAAGGTTGGCAGATTGGAATCCGGTTAGATCGAGTATTAAACGGAAGCTAAAATTTTTCGGGTATTACATCAGTACCCCCTAAAAAATTAGTTTCGTCCCAAAATTAGAATATTGTATCTAATCAAACGACTTTCTTGTATAACTTGGTTCCATTAAGTCTCATTTTCTAACATGTAACTACTCAATCATCATAATCATGCACACATCAAAGAAAACACAAACACTCAATCCAAGGTAAAAACATGAAAAGTCAAACAACACAGCATCCGAGTACTAACTCGTCGGTACAAAAGTAGCAGCTAACCCCGCAAAGAACTCTAGGTAATTACGTCAAATACTCTCCTCTGTCTCTCAAGTGACCTCATCAGCTCCTCGTCTAGACCACTGGATCCTCAACATTGGTATCTCCTTGGACCGCAAACGTCTAGTACTGCGCTCCAGGACAACTACTGGGTACTCCACAAATGTATGGTCGGGCTCAACTATCAGATCCTCATGGCTGATGACGTGTCTCGGGTCCAGGATGTACTCTCTCAACTGAGATACATGGAAGACCGGATGGACACCCTCTAGTCTCGGCGGTAGTGCTAATCGGTAGGCGACCTCTCCGACTCTCTCCAAAATTGCAAAAGGTCCGACATATCGGGGACTCAGCTTCCCCTTAATGCCGAAACGCCAGACTCCTCTCGTCGGTGACACTCTCAACCACACTTGGGCACCCACCATAAACTCCAAGGGTCGACGCCTTTTGTCGGCGTAGGATTTCTGGCGACTTTGAGCTGCTAACATCCGCTCTCGGACCAGGGCAATCCGAGCGATGTCATCTTTTATATGATCTGGAGCTACTCCATCAGCTCGGCTAGGCTCATCCGAGCACAATGGCGTGCGACATCTCCGCCTATACAAAGCCTCATAAGGGGCCATCCCAATAGACGAGTGCCAATTGTTATTATACAAAAACTCTACAAGTGGAAGGTTGTCTGGCCATACCTGTCCCCAATCCAGTACACAGGCCCGCAACATATCCTCTAACGTCTGGATAGTCCTCTCAAACTGACCGTCGGTCTGTAGGTGATAAGTAGGGTAAAGTGGAGACTCGTCCCCAAGGCAGTATGTACCTGCTGCCAAAATCTCGAGGTGAAACGTCCATCCTTGTCGGAGAAGATAGTCCTCGGTACTCCATGGAGTTTCACAATATGTCTGGTAAACTCCTCAGCTAGACGACTTACTGGCCACGTTTCCTTAATCGGAATGAAACGTACGGTCTTCGTCAGACAGTCTACTACCACCCAAATAACATCAAAACCTCTGCCGAGTCTCAATCCCGTGACAAAATCCATCGATATATCCTCCCACTTCCACTGTGGTACTGGTAGTGGGTGGAGCTCTCCTCTGGACCTGCGATGCTCAATCTTGACCTACTCACAGGTCGCGCACTGAGCTACATACCGAGCCACGTCGGGCTTCAAACCACTGTCTGATGGCACACAAACGCGGTCCTAACGTCTCATCACTCCATCAGCACCAATAGCGAACTGTGGTGCCTCATCTCGAGACATCCTGTCTCGGATCCTGGTCAAAGTCGGGCAAGTCTCTTGCTTCTGTTGGATCTCACTCAACAGATCAGGAAGTAACTCCAAAGTATCCAACTGACGAGCTGTATCTGGAAACTGAATCTCTACCTCTGACCAAGCCAAATCTCCTTGCAACTATGGTTGTACCGTCAAACGGGCTATCGCCCTCTCCCGAGGCGTCTTCCGGCTCAAAGCGTCAACTACTACATTCGCCTTTCCGGGGTGGTAGAGAATATCAAGGTCGAAATCCTTGATCAACTCTAACCACCGCCTCTGGCGATTATTCAACTCCCGCTGAGTGAATATGTACTTCAGACTCTTATGGTATGTGAAGATTTGACATGTCGCTCCGTAGAGATAGTGACGCCAGATCTTAAGAGCATGGACTACTGCAGCTAACTCTAAATCATGTATGGGGTAGTTCTCCTCATAGGTCTTCAACTGTCGAGACGCATAGGCTATGACCTTACACCTCTGCATCAAAACACACCCCAAGCCTAGCTTGGATGCGTCACGGTATACCACAAAGTCATCTGTACCCTCAGGTTGTGCTAAAATCGGAGCAGACGTCAATCTCCTCTTCAGCTCCTCAAAACTCTGCTGACACGGCTCAGACTAGACGAACCGAGTAGTCTTCCTCAGAAGACAGGTAAGTGGTCGGGCAATCAAGGAAAACCCTTCCACAAACCGGCGGTAATAACCTGCCAAACCTAGAAAGATGCGAACCTCCTTAACATTCTTCGGAGGTTGCCAAGAACACACTGACTCAATCTTCGCCGGATCGACCTTAATCCCCTCAGCAATCACTACATGGCCTAGAAAAGCCACCTCTGACATCCAAAACTTGCACTTGGACAGCTTAGCATAAAGCTGGCTGTCCTACAGAATCTGTAATACTGTCCTCAAGGGCCCTGCATGCTCCTCTCGACTCCTAGAGTAAACTAAGATGTCGTCGATAAAGACCACTACAAACTAGTCTAAGAAGTCGATGAAAATCCCGTTCATCAAGTCCATGAACACGGCTGGCGCATTAGTGAGCCCAAATGGCATCACCACAAACTCATAGTGACCATACCTAGTCCGGAATGCCGTCTTAGGTATGTCCTGACCCCTCACCCTCAGCTGGTGGTAACCTGACCTCAAGTCTATCCTCGAAAACACAGACGCTCCATGCAACTGGTCTAACAGATCATCTATGCGAGGCAACGGATACTTGTTCTTGATGGTGAACTTGTTCAACTCTCTCTAATCGATGCACAACCTCATCGATCCATCCTTCTTCCTCACAAACAACACTAGTACTCCCAGGGGAAACACTAGGGCGTATGAAGCCCTTCTCCGCTAACTCCTCTAACTGCTTCTTCAGCTCAAGCAGTTCTATCAGTGTCATACGGTACAGGGCCTTCGAGATCGGTCTCGTGCCCGGCTCTAACTCAATGTTGAAATCAACACTCCTCTGTGGGGTAGCCTTGGCAGGTCGTCACTAAATACCTCTGCAAACTCGCACGCAACTAGTATCTCCTCTACTGGTAGACTCTTGCGTTCCTTCATGGCATAACACCATAAGGCCTCGCAACCCTGTGCTATCAGTCTCGTTGCTCTCACTACGCTGATAACTGTGCCGGACTTTCCGAGGTCCCAGCCTCAGAATATCACTTTGTAACCCTTCTCAGTGGCAACAATCATTGTCCTCCTACCAATGTCTAATACTGCTCCATGTCTCTTCATCCAATCTATCCCCAAAATCACGTCCTCGTGTGCTAAGGGCTTGACTAGGAAATTTACTATCCAATCTCGGTCTCCTAAATGAATGGGACAACCATAGATCTCTCGGGTCCCTCTGACCTTACTCCCATCAGGTAAACCTATCATAAATGGTATCCCCTCTACAGTAGCTAAGGGCAATCTATCTACGCATGCATAAGAAATAAAGGAGTGCGTAGCACCCGTATCAAACAAAACTCGTACGGGTAAGTCATGGATCCAGATAGTACATGTGGTCGTCGGTGCCTCTGTCTGATCAGCACTCCTTAGCTCAAACACCCGTACAGGGGCTCCTCTGGTATGAGTTGTACTACACGGTCCCTTGCCCCAACCGGATCCCTGCATAGAACTCTGTGAGGAAGGATATCGTGGAGCCTTGTAAGGTTGTTGTTGACCTAGGGCTCGGTAATGCTGCTGCTGACTCGGAGCTCAGTATTGTGGTTGCCTTTGTACACCCCCTCATAGATCTGCAGAGGAAGAACACTGCTGAGATGGAGCCTTGCCCTGGCGGCAAATACAACTTTATGTCCAACCTTGCCGCACTGAAAGCAGGTCACTAACGGCTTCGTGTAGCTCGATCGGATGTGTCCATAGCCACTACAGTTATGACACTGTAAACCCCCAACTAGAGTCTGGACTGTAGCGGTGTGACTATGTCGTCCCTGAGTATGTCCCCGTCCAAAACCAGCTACTCCTATACTACCACTAGCATATCCGGTCCTCTGTCGCTTATCCGGCCTATTTGACTGAGCAACTCTCCTCGAGACTTGCCTATCTCTCTCATATGCAGAAGCCCTATCCTGATAGTCTGACAGAGACTCGCAGCAAAATCCTGCCAGATAAGAACGAGTACTCTCTCTCAATCTCCATGAAAAGAGGTACACATGCTGCTCCTCAGGAGGTGCAGCTGGTCTAAGTAGAGTCAGTTCCTTCTGAAACTTCTTGACGGCCTCAACAATCAGAATATCCTCAAATCCCGCCTCAATAAAGTCCTAAAATCTCTCTCTCCTCAACGAGGCAGGGCAGTACCTCTCTCTAACAATACTCCTCATCTGTTCCCAACCGGTGGCTCGGCTACGAATGGTCCATCACCAGGAATGAGCATCCTCCGTGAACAATGTCTGCACTAACTCTACATGTTGATCCTTTGGGAAACGTATCGTCTCCAGTACAGTCTCTACGTGTCCTATCCAATGCTCCATCTCCAACCCTATCTCTCCATTGATGAAGGAACTTTATGGGAGTTGAAAGCCTTCAACCACTCATCCGGTCTCGGTGCTCTAGACCCAGTAGGAGCTCTGTCAGCCTCAACTCTCCTCTCAAGTACAACCGGCACCTGAGTCACTCTCTGTGTCACATGTACTAACCTAGCCGGTACTGGTGGTACCTGGGTAAGTCTCTCAGCCTCCTCCATACGCTGGACGTATGCTTTGTACTCTCTGTACTCAGATGCCCCAATAGAAACACGTCCTAACTCAATCGAACGTGCTTCCTGTGCTCCATACCTAGCAGCGGTCTCATTCCCGACCTCGGGAACCACACTCTCAGCCACCTCCTCCACTCCAGCATCTGGTATGATCACTACTGGTGGATCCACTCGAGGAGCTCGACCTCGACCTCGCGCTAATGGAGATCTACCTCCACGACCACGTCCTCTAACTATAGGAGTCCTATCACCCCTACCCTGTCCAGCTGAAGGGAGAGGTGGACGACCTCTACCTCGACCAGTAGCTAGCGTAGCCCTAGTACGTGCCATCTGCGCGAGTGATAACAACTAAAGTTATAATCTAGCTAATAAGTCCAACTAAAGTAAAACCTAAAGTCCTTACTAAGCATACTGAGATCCGTGGTAGTAGTGGTGGTTAGCCGTACTTTTCTATTCCCAACCAGACTATGCATGCATTTGAAAACCAAAAATCCTTTTTAAAACTCAGATCCCTTTTCGGGTTCTGCTCAAGTACTTATTCGGTCTTTCAGAAGATTTCAAGTGCCATTGTTGCCAACCTAGAGCTCTAATACCATGTTGTAACACCCCGAATTCTCAAAACTCGGGACATTACTGGTTAGGGCCTCACAATGGGTCCCAACCTTAGTTTGACAACAATTTTACTAGGATCTTGCAACAAGACACAAATTAGAAAAACCGAAATTCATAAAATAGTATTTTATAGAGATGAATGTAACAACGTCTAACAACCCATAGTACTTAAACAACGTAAAAGTCTAACTGTCTTAATACGAAGAAAGAAACAACAAAACAAACACCCAACCCCACTCTAAGGAGTACGGAGATCCGGCTTACCACTACTTCCGGATCACTCAGCTGCTACTCTAACTTGTGGTAAAACTAAACAACACAACTGAACAACCGTTAGCTAGCTATCTAAAAGTTAGGTAAATAAGAATAGCACACACACATCATAGCAAAAGTAAAACTCATCATGCTTTCAGACAATCCATTTATCATCTTTACTTAGGTCATTCACTCTTACTAATGATACTTATTTTGTGACACGAGAGATTCCCAAACCTCGCCTCCGCCCCCGTGTAACCATCAGGAATGGATCTGATGCATCTCACCTTGTACATGTATGGTCTGGGTATAGAGAACCTCCCAGTCTCCTGTCAGAGCTGGGCAGTGATGTCACGGCCCGTTATACATACACTTGGGCCTTAAAATATAATAATAACAGTAGTCCTATCAAGTTATTATTATAAACACAAATCACACACACCACTATTGTCATTCAACTAACATCCAGAAACTAGCTAACTAAGTCGCAAGGACTTACCTGAATCAAATCTCAATTCTCGTTATCACAATTCTCGTTATCACAACTCAGTATGCAACTGCAGGAACTCCACCGCCTGAAGAAAACGGCAAGTGGTTCAAAGATGTATCCGGAGACTTCCAAGATTTTAATAAGATTATTGAAAGAGAAGAAACAAGAAATAAATTTACCCCTATACGGTAAAAGACGGTGTCTAAAGCCAACGCGAAAGGACTATAGAGTTTGAAAGGTTTTCTCTATTTCCGAGCTTCTTAACCAACTAATTAAATCATCCTTAATCTAAAACCACACATTTTTCTAAAATCTCCAAACTCTGAGGGGAATTTAGACGTCCCATGCCCGGTCGGATTGATCCCATCTATCCTCATATAAGTGCCCGATAACCCAACAAGACATCCGTTCGTGTCAACTACATCAACGTGCTAATGAACCCTTTATTACGTGATATCCGGTTTCATGCCTAATAAAGCACAACCACAACGAGGGTCCCATACTAACTAAAAGAGTCTAACTTATACCCTTCATTACTGTAAACCCACTTCACTTTCAGCTACAAGGTCTACCCCTAACTTTACAATTCAACTAGTTTCTCCAACCGATACGAAGTCCCTTACATTAGCCTTACCTCCGTCGTCCATGTATGATCGAAACCTTCCTATATCAAAGCAAAGTACTCCTGCTACAATTATACCTACATCACTCCTCTACACTTATACATACATAAACACTCCACCCTTATACGTACATCACTCCTCACTTAAATATACATATATAAACTTATATACACATTGCAAGGAGGAGGCACTCACCCGCTAGTACAGTCGCCATGCCCCCTATAGACCTCGGTGCCTAGCTCGCTCAGCACAACCTTCGAATGGAACCCACACCGTCCTGCTATGATGAATCGAATACGGTAGAAGGAGGGCGGTACTCCGACTGGTGGAAGGAGACAGCCAGTTGAAGTTGCGCTGCCTGGGTTGTGAGAAGAAGCGTCGCACATGGCCGGTTGGTTAGATGTGCATAAAGTTAGGGACGGAATAGGGAGAGGAGATAATCAGGTCGGAACTTACCGGAGGTCCGTCAGTAGCCGACTGAGCGATTTCTCCCTCCGGTCTGGTGTAGCGTTCCGGCGTCCGAGACAAAGGTCCAATATCGCGATCAGAAGGGGAGTGCAAATCGGATGTTTGTTGCTGCAGAAACTGGATGTGAGGTCCCCTGGTTTCTCGGTGAGGACGAAGTGGCGGTCTTTGTGGCGTCTCTGGCGAGGCGGCGGTGGTGGTTGGGTCAGACGTGCGGCGGTGGCGTCAATTCTCCAGGGACGTGATGGAAGGCGTGTATGTGGTAGAGGGGATGATATACTTCTCACGTAGCAGCGGTTAGCACTTAGGTTTAAATTATTAATTTGGTTAAAACAATAGGATTAGGGGAAGGTTAAGGAAATGAGCCGGCAGAAGGTTACTGGGCCAGTTATTGGGCCTGCTCCTCAATTTAAAAGATGGGCTGACTGAATGCATTGTTACTCGTACGATACTGCTCTTCGAGTTTTAAAATTATACGAATTTCTATTAGGTTGACATTTTTATCATTTTATGTGAATTGAGGTCACATAAAATGATAGAATCTAATATTGTTTTATTTTATTTAACAAGAATATAGGTTGGCGGATCGGAATCCGGTTAGATCGGGTATTAAACGGAAACTAAAATTTTCTGGGTATTACAGTCTCCTTGTCTGAGTCCTTTTCCAGGGAAGAATGCGTTATCATTTAACCAAAATAATTACACAAACAAGTTCGAAATAGTAATTACATTAAACAATTACACAAGTAGTTTTGAAATAGTAATGGCGTTTTTGATGAAATGGGCCATTTTGCCTATAGCAGTTAATAAATTCGCCCCCACCTTTTCCATCTTTGTAATTTAGGCCCAAAAATAATCATTGCCACTAACTTTTGCATCTCATCTGATTTGGCATATGTGACATTTGATATTTATCTCCACCTACTACACAAATGCACAATTCTCAACATGCACATTTTTCCACCTTCTACCCAAAAATTCGTTTATCTAGAAACGTCACTCTCATACCCAAAATAATTTTGTCAAACTACACAAACATACTTGAAAACACACATACCCAAAACCCAAACATACCCAAAAAACTAAAATATCAAAAAACATCATACCATAAATTGGGTAGTATTTTATTTTGTAAAATATTCATACCCAATGTATACATACTCAATCCATTTTTTTCTCTTCAGTTTAAGTCACATTTAATACTAAAAGCATACCCAATTTGAATTTGTCATACCCAAATTTTACACAAATCGATATTGTACACAAATATCAATATCAAATGATATTTGAGCATTATAACACAGTTTGGGTACCCATAAAACATACCAACATTTCACTTTTAACATACATAACAATAAGAAACATACGACAAGAATAATAAACATATACTCAATAAAATAATCATATTCATAAATTGGGTAACATTTAACCAAACTTCAATAATACTGTAAGATTAAATCCACATGCCCAAAACGTATCAATAATGCTCTAACAGTATACTCAATTCATCAAACACATACACAATACTACTTAACAAAACGAATCAAAATCATACCCAAAATTTAGTAGAAATAGCCTACCAAAAAAATACATATCTGGTTCCCGGCAGCGATGGAGCATCAATGACGAAATCCAGACTGAAGGACGGCGGAAACCCTAGCATCATCCGCCATGATAGCCTCGCCGGCAATCCTACGGTCCTCTGCCTCGATTACGGCCTGAGTAAACCATAGAATGAAGGACGGTGACGGAACCTGAGAAGAAGACTTAGAAGGGAGATTTACCATTTTTTATTCAAAGAATTGGGGAAATGAGTTTGGTTCTTGTTTTTGGCAGAAATACGTTCTTCACAACCCAAAAGTGTGGTTCTAGTTTTCACTCTCTCTATTTAAAAAGCCTAAAAAGATTAAACATCTAATCAAAATTTAAATTTTGTACATTAAAAGCACCTACCACCCATCCATCAACAGTTGTACATTAATGCACCTGCCACCCATCTATCAGCTTTTTAGTGGGTCACAAGTACACCTACTAATTTTTTTAATTATTTTATATAGTGGTCCATTTTACAAAGTTGAAACATTTGGGGCCTATACCGCCAATTCTTTCAATAGTAATTACACAAGAAGTTACACAAGCAATTACACACAAGATACCCATGGACGATACCTGTATCGAAATTTTGCAGATTTTTAATTATCTTGAAGAAGATAAATACACGATCTTTTAATCGACGACCGAAACTCGATTATTGTTTCCAAATTTGCAGGAAATCGGAATGTACGAAAACACTAGTGGAGAGAAAGGAGCGTTGATTGCTAGTCACTTAGTCACGATATAGATTAGAGGGGCCTATTTTGATACTTAATAAACTAAGATGCCTAGTTGGTGCTTCAATAAGAAATAGGAGCCCAATAACCCATTTCACCAATACAAATTGTGTGCTTTATATTTGAATGGTAATATATTGGAATGAATGATATATCCTCACTTTTATTTTATGAATCAAGTTCTTCTTTACGGTTGGAGTGAATCACTACGTAAAATTAGTTCCACTCGAATTCAAGTTTTACCAAACATGGGGTATGAGTGTGATTCACTTCAATTCTAATTCTTGATTTCATGAGAATAGTACCAAACAAGTGACATACTTTGTTGATAAACATGTCCCTAATTTTATTAAGAGGAAACTACATAAAACCACCCTTAATAATCACTCTTCTACAATAAACCACTCTTTATAAAAAAATTTAGCATAAAACGACCTTTAATGTTTAACTATTTGCAGTCTACCATCCTTTATAATTTTTAGCATAAAATTACCCTTAATTTTTAAATATTTGCAATTAACCACCCCATACTAATTAAATTTACTTCAAATAATTATAAAATTGAAGTATTGACAAAAGTAAATTTTCATTATTTTTAAAAAGAAACATTGAGAAATTCTTTTATTGGTGACGGTTCGAGCGTTTGTCGAGCAGATGACCTGTTTACTGAATCATCCTCGTTGTTACACGTCCGCTTTCCATTTAAAAAAACGAAAACCAATGTCACATAAAAATAAAAGATTTATGTTTATTTCATAATTCAAAGTTAATGCGTAAAATAAACAAACCCTATCTATAGTACAAAATTTACAAGAAAAATTGGCTTTCATCAAACCACTTCATTCCACCACCACCCATCTGTCGAGGCTCAAACCTACCACCACTACTATAAAACGCCGTCGGCTGAGCCACCACAACTTGTCCATGATTCTCATTCGACGGCCCGACTTGTTCGTGATATAAATTAGACCCCGTGAACTCATTAGTATCATAACTGAACCCAGTCGAGCTACCCCTCCCGCCGCTAGTCGAACCACCGGCCGTCGGATCAAACATCGGCCATGGCATCTGCATCTTAGCATCACATCCAATAGCATTATTATAAATCCCGAAACTACCCCTCAAATTCCCAATCCTTTCCTCAACAGCATTAAGCTTATGATCCAAATCCGAAGCCAACTTAGCAAGTTGTTCTCTACTTAACCCATCAAGATCACTGAAACAAGTCGGGTAACCATTCATCGGAGCCTTCGATTGAAGCTTAAAACTCGGATCATGATCGACTTTACTTTTCTTGCCTTCTAAAGCTTCTTGTAATCCAAGGCTCCTCTTGATATTCTCTTCCTCGGGCATCGACAAATATCGATCAATCACGGTTCGAACCTCGGCTTGGTTTGATGGGTATGTCTCGGGCTCCGAGTTCGGACCCGGGTAGATGATGACGCAGAATGGCACGTCACATAGCGTAGCGAGCTCGTAAGCCTTCTTCTTCAACCCCTTCTTGCGCTTATCAAAGGTTGCCGCTCTTGCTTTGTCTTTCTTGATGTACTCCATTGCTAATTTTGCTCGTCCCATAGTGAATGCAAGTGAGAATATAGATTTGAGAGAATGTAAGAGAAAAACTATCGTATTGAATGTAATTATTAAGATAAGTTACATAGGTTTATATAATTGTTTTTTACTACAAAATAATTTATTTCCTAGTTAAGTTTACCGTATAAAATTTGTTACCATTTATAAATGGTACCGTATAATAATTCAAAATTGTGGATGGTGTATATATTTGGCAATCTTTAGAAAAGAAATAAGGAAATATATAGATACCCAACTCTTCACCGTTTCTGAGAGCATACATTTAAGAAAAAAATAACCTTAAAATAATAACATTCAACACAAAATTATACCAATATTAAATATTAATGAAAATAATACAAGCTATAATATTATTTTTTTGAGAAAAAAATTCTTTAATAACGTGACAACCAATTTCTTACCTGTCATAAAAAACTATAAGATTAGTTATATGGTGTGAATTTTTATTAAAAAATAAAAATAAAATAATTTAATTTGATAAAATATAAATTGAATAATTTTTTTCATATTTATAAAAATCTTCTTTCTTTGTTTCCGAAACTTTCTTGAAGTTTTTTGCATTTTTTTTCATACTTTTGTTTAAAAGAAACTAGCTTAGCTTAGACGTGCACGGGTATTTGTAAGATATATATTTTAAATTTTTTTACGGTGTTTAGCCTATTTATAATAATGTATTGAATTTATTTATCAAATGATATATGATGTATTATTAATTTAAACTTTTAAATTCAAATATTCATCACTAAATAACACAAATTGTTAAGTAAATATAAAATAATACCACCTATAGTAAACTTTCATGGTTTTTAAGCCACATATACTAAAGCACAAATTAAGGGATTAAGGATTTTAAAAAGATTAATTTTTTTATATAAAAAAAGGTTTCGTGGCCTTTTTTTTTTTAAAAAATTTCATGGCCTTTTCTTTAAAAAAAATTCACGTGGCCTATTGGTATGTGGATCACCGGCCTACTAGGTAGGTCGGCGTATTACTTTACATAATATCAAGTTTGAAAATTGTTTGATTAAAATGATTTTTATCAAAAATAAAAACTGATAAAAAAAAGGGAGAATTTGATATACTAGGCTTTTTTGAGAATATGATTTAGTAAATGTACCCCATAATTTTTTACCACTTTCATTTAATGGTAGGTAAAAATAATTAACTCTTCTATTTCAAAAAAAAAAAAAAGAAAAATCCATGAACTTAGTCATATCTTTCAAATGTTACGTAAATGAATGTGACTTTTATTTTTATTTTTATTTTCTTTTTTCTGTCTTTTGTTTATTTATTTATTTATTTTTATTTTTTTGTATGAATTTGATACCAGAATTTCATATTCATACCAGAAATTTTTTGATACCAGAATTTTTTCATACCAGAATTTTTTACATACCAGAATTTTTTCACCTACCAAAATTTTATTTTTCACATACCAGAATTGTATTTTTTTATATACCAGAATTGTATTTTTTTCACATACCAGAATTTTTTACATACCAGAATTTTTTCACATACCAGAATTTTATTTTTCACATACCATAATTGTATTTTTTTCATATACTAGAATTGTATTTTTTTCTCATACCAGAATATCTCATACCAGAATTTCTCATACCAGAATTTCTCACACCAGAATTTCATACCAGAAACTATCATACGAAAAGTTCATACCAGAATTTTGTCATACAAGAATTTTGTCATACCAGAATTTTTTACACCAGATTTTCATACCATAAAATTACATACCATAAAATTACATTTTGTCATACCAGATTTTTTTTTACACCATATTTTCATACCAGAAAACTTAAACCAAAAAAACTTATACCAGAACCCAAAAATAACGTATCAATGAACAAGACGTCATTAAGAAAACATAGGAACAGAATTAACTATACTGAGAAGATCTGCTTAATCAAACAATTATTATATCTATAATAATGCTCCAACAATATCATATACAAGAGACTTGCATTACAAAACATACATGTTTTTTTTCTAATTGCCTAAGCTTCACTAATTTAACAGCAAAAATATAGGAAACAAGTTAGATCTAATATGCTTAACTAATTTACAGTTATATAATGTTATCCATGTTACCAATGGGAGCAAAGAGAAGTCAAGAAGGCGTTACCGGAAATGAAGATGCTTGTCTACATACCAATGATAAGGATGGTTTGGTGAATCTGAATATCTGATAGTCTTAGTCTGGTAGAGCAAGTCGTATGAGCAATCACGCCAAGACAGACTCGAACTCGGACATTTGACAACCGGGCGTATCAGCACGGAAAAAGGAGTTCCCACAAATTCATCTCTAATCAAAAAGCACATGGAGAGCAAGAGATTAGATGGAAGGCCTCCCGAATCAACTACATGCAAATAACGTTTAGTAGATTAACATTTCCAGATCTGAACTTACAGTTACTTAGATCCAAACATACTAGCAAATCACCAAATCTATGAGTGTTTGAACCAGCCTTTCCTCGATCGATTGGGAGATGCAGAGCTCGCCTACTATGATTGTTGATGGTGGGAGATGAGGAATCGAGGTCATCAGATCTACGGCGGCGGATCTGGCGCCTTGTTGCGCCGAACCCAGGAATGACATCCTTGTTGTTGCGCTTAATCTCAGGCGGTAAATCGAGTAGATTCACAACGAGTGACTTCATATCAGCCATCAACTGAATGGGAATGCCATGGTTGACAACTCTGCAGCATCCAACGCCCTCGCAAGCTACTCGTCCTCGGAGCGGGAGGTGAAGTCGCAAGCTAACTCGATTACTGGAATCATCTTCGATTTTGTTTTTGAATCAAAGTGGTTGGAGGCTTGCAAAGAGGAAGAGGGGAAGAGGGTGAATAGAAGGTTAGGGTTTCCACGGTTAAAAAAAAATTGAGGTATATTTACTAAACTAAAAACTTAAAAAGGCTTACTTAATAATGCTATTCTTAAAAAAGCCTACTTACCTAATTAGCCCTAAAAAAAATTGGGCAAATTTGGTTAGTAGGCTATTTAGAGAAATAGTGATAGTAAGTAGGCTTTTTTGTTTTTTAATTAAGTAAATATACTCCTCTTATTTTTTTTTACCGCCAAATCTTCTCCATCCTCTTGTTTTCTTCTTTCTTCCGAATGCTTTTTAAAAACTGAATTTCTTTTTTTATTTTCTTTTATTAATTTTTTTTGTCTTTTTTATTTTCTTTATTTTTTATTTATTTTCTAGAATGAAAATTTTTTTCACACACCGGAATTATCACATACCGAAATTATCACATACCGGAATTTTCACATACCGGAATTTCACATACCGGAATTTTCACATACCGGACCGGAATTTTACATACCGGAATTATCACATACCGGAATTATCACATACCGAATTTTCACATACCGGAATTTTCACATACCATAATTTTCACATACCGGAATTTCACATACCGGAATTATCACATACCGGATTTTCACATACCAGAATTTCACATACCGGACATTTACATACCGAAATTTACATACCGGAATGAATTTTTAATTGTCTAATATTTAATTTTGCAAATTTTAGAGGGCTCGTTGTAATTTTGCAATTTTTTTTATTGTAATTTGCGTATATGATGACGGTTTGCAAAAATGGGTCCATCCCCGTCTCTTTTGGTTTCCAAAAGACTTGTTCTTTTTCCCAGTTGACAATGACAAATTGACAAGACGTGGAGGAGTTCAACATTATTTGAGTGGAGAATTATATGTTAAAATTGTCTCAAAATAAAAGTATTATGTAAACAAAAATAAATAGCGGATGGAAAGCACAAGGATCAAGTGCTGATTGTGCCGCTAGTTTTAATTCAGAAATTTCTGGAATGAAATTTCTGGTATGAACTTTTCGTATGAAATTTCTAGTATGAAAAATTTTGGTATGAAAAAATTATAGTATGAAAAAAATTCTGGTATGAAAAAAATTCTGGTATGAAATTTCTAGTATGAACTTTTCGTATGATAATTTCTGGTATGAAATTTCTGGTATGAAAATTCTGGTATGAGAATTTCCGGTATGAGAAATTCAGTCCAGAAAATAAAAAAGAAAATAAAAAATAAATAAAGGCAAGAAAAATAATAAAAGAAAAAAAATTCAGTAATTAAAAATTAAAAATTATACTTATATAACAAATAACAAACATCATTTATTCTTTCTTTCTAATAGAAAGGTTAATAATTTTTACCTACTATTAAATGAAAGTGTAAAAAATTTGGGGTACATTTTCTTAAACAAAAACTAAAAAAAAGCCTAGTATGTCAAATTCTTCCAAAAAAATTTCATTTAAAAATATCTAGAAAAAAAAAAAGGAAGAATTTGACATACTATGCTTTTTTTAGTTTTTGTTTAAGAAAATGTACCCCAAATTTTTTACCACTTTTATTTAATAGTAGGTAAAAATTATTAACCCTTCTATTAGAAAGAAAGAATAAATGATGTTTGTTATTTGTTATATAAGTATAATTTTTAATTTTTAATTACTGAATTTGTTTTCTTTTTTTATTTTTCTTGCCTTTTTTATTTATTTTTTATTTTCTTTTTTATTTTATGGACTGAATTTCTCATACCGAAAATTCTCATACCAGAATTTTCATACCAGAAATTTCATACCATAAATTATCATACGAAAAGTTCATACCAGAAATTTCATACCAGAATTTTTTTCATACCAGAATTTTTTTCATACTAGAATTTTTTCATACCAGAATTTTTCATACCAGAAATTTCATACGAAAAGTTCATACCAGAAATTTCTGAATTAAAACTAGCGGCACAATCAACACTTGATCCTTGTGCTTTCTGTCCGCTATTTATTTTTGTTTACATAATACTTTTATTTTGAGACAATTTTAACATATAATTCTCCACTCAAATAATGCTCAACTCCTCCACGTCTTGTCAATTTGTCATTGTCAACTGGGAAAAAGAACAAGTCTTTTGGAAACCAAAAGAGACGGTGATGGACCCATTTTTGCAAACCGTCATCATATACGCAAATTACAATAAAAAAATTGCAAAATTACAACGAGCCCCCTAAAATTTGCAAAATTAAATATTAGACAATTAAAAATTCATTCCGGTATGTAAATTTCGGTATGTTGATGTCCGGTATGTGAAATTCTGGTATGTGAAATTCCGGTATGTGAAAATCCGGTATGTGATAATTCCGGTATGTGAAAACCCGGTATGTGAAATTCCGGTATGTGAAAATTATGGTATGTGAAAGTTCCGGTATGTGAAAATCAGGTATGTGATAATTCCTGTATGTGATAATTCCGGTATGTAAAATTCCGGTCCGGTATGTGATAATTCCGGTATGTAAAATTCCGGTCCGGTATGCGAAAATTCCGGTATGTGAAATTCCGGTATGTGATAATTCCGGTATGTGATAATTCCGGTATGTGATAATTCCGGTGTGTGAAAAAATTCTTCATTCTAGAAAATAAATAAAAAATAAAGAAAATAAAAAAGACAAAAAAAATTAATAAAAGAAAATAAAAAAATAAATTCAGTTTTTAAAAAGCATTTGGAAGAAAGAAGAAAACAAGAGGATGAAGAAGGTTTGACGGTAAAAAAAAATAAGAGGGGTATATTTACTTAATTGAAAAACAAAAAAGCCTACTTACTATCACTATTTCTCTAAATAGCCTACTAACCAAATTTGCCCACTATTAAATGAAAGTGGCAAAAAATTTGGGGTACATTTTCTTAAATAAAAACTAAAAAAAACCTAGTATGTCAAATTCTCCCAAAAAAATTTCATTTAAAAATATCTAGAAAAAAAAAATAGAAAAAGGCTTACCCAAAGAAATTAAAACATTGATTTTTAAAAATAAATAAATAAATAATCATTTTTATTAAAAACTAGTCTAATACCCGCACCTTGTGCGGGATTGAGTTTGAATAAATTGTAAGAAAATAATAATTATTAACTGAAAAACTATTAGCTAAACAAAGTATAATTTTTTTAAAAAGCGCTAAATGTTAAGAAAATATATTAATATCAATCTGATTAGATCATGTAACAAAAAAAATTAATTATTAAATTTATAATAATTGTCAAAGTGTTAAATAAAAAAATTACGTAACAAAATTTTAATTTAATTTTTTTAATATTATTACCTATAATAAAATTAAAGTTTTATTTTAAAAAATTGTTTTTTAAAATCGATTATTTTTATAAAAAAATCGTTTTAATAAAGCGATTATAAAATATTTATTAACGATAATACAAATATTTTAAAGAAAATATTGTTATATCTCATATTGTTACCAATAAGATTTAAATGTTAGTTCAGATTTATTTTGTAAAATCTAGTATCCAAACAAAATTGATTGAAATTTCTAAATTCGGTTAGGTGATATGATATTTTTAAAAAAAGTATTTTTATAACAGTAAGATATTGAACATGATGAGATGAAATTATTATTTTTGAATTGGCTTGATGAGATGTAAAATATTTTAATTTTGACTTAAAGTATTTATTGAATAATGGCAAAATTGTAATTAAATTGTGGCAAAATTGTAAATATTTGACAAAAAGTCGTAGGTGGCATGATTAAGGTGTTGACATGTGGACTAAGAGGGTTCTATTTTAGTAGTATATATAGATGTTTCAATAAACAAAATTATTAAAAAATCAATAAAAATAACCGAAAAAATTTCAAGAAATTTCCGATTAATTTTTAAAAATAAAATTTTTAAACTTAATTTATGACTTTTTAACATATCAAATAAGTTTTTTAAATTAATAAAAAAAATCCCATCACACACCTAATCCTATTTTCATCACTCGTAAGAAATTAGTTCCCACATCTTTACCGGAGCTAGGGTTTTTGTCGGAAAAACAAGTCATATTATTCTTGGTAAATATGTCTATAGTTTGTATCACTACCAATAATTTTCAAAGTCGGTATTATTTTAAGTTTAATGTCAATAATTGATATTATTTTGAATTATTTTTCTTAGATTTAATAACACATGACATGTAAGGCTAGAAGGACCATAATGAGTCCGAGAAATTAGCCCGATAACAAGTTTATTTATAGGACCATGCAACAAAAAGTACGACAAATATACGACCTATTTAAAGGAAATTAATTATAAAACTTCATCATGTATACAAGACATGACACAACAATAATGAACATTAGGTGTTTGTGAGTGTAAGTAAAATTAGTTTGAAGTCATGGATATCAATTTAAAACTAATTACGAATTATATTTGGGCATTTTGTATAAAATTAAACCTCAAATATTATAATCGAATGATGATCACACTACCATGTTTCATCGGCCTAATAGTGATGGGTAAAACTATATTATTATTTAAAAGCAAAGTTTATATAATATTAACAAAACAATCCAAAAAAAATCATAATGTTGGAATAAACCATCAAGTTGGATGCAATTCAATAAATCAAAAATAATGGATCATGAGAAATTTTTGAAAGTAATTGTGTGTTATCTTCTTACAATATTTTTAATAAGCTCAAAACGTGTATTTAGGAAAATAAAAAAAAAATCCGGACTGCTTAATGAACGGGGTCGGATTACTAACGTGTAACGCAGTGCCGTCCCTGACATAATAATAGAGGCCTCGGTGCAAATACAAAGTTGAGGCCCTCAATGTATACAAATTGTCTTCATTAATATTAAAAAAATATTTTCATCTAAAGATAAAAAAAATATCATATAAATTAACTTTCATTTGTCAAAAAAAGAAAAGAAAAGCACATTAGACCTAGAATATTTATTAACCATTAAAAAAAAAATCATTTAGACCAAAAAAGGAGGATTAATGTTGGCATTACAAACACAACAGTAAAGCCACACTACAAATATCATCCTTGTTCTATTGTTCAATATCATTCACCTAGATATAATGACAAGAAAAAGTTATTATTCAGCAGCACAAATCATGAGCACCAACATCAAGCATCAAGAATCAAGGCTCAGCATGTATCACCTGTAACAGAACAAACACAAATGATCATGTAAAATGCATTCTTCGAGCATTTCTAGAAGCGAAGTCATTTATAATAGTATCAATCTCTAAATTTTCCAGCACATCTTTCTCAATACTTAAAATAGCTAAACCATTCAACCTATCTTGTGACATAGATGATCTCAAGTAGTTTTTCAGTAATTTTAACTTAGAAAAACTTCTTTCAGCTGATGCTACAGTTATAGGTATAGTTAATAAGATACGAAAAGCAATTGAAACATTAGGATAACAATCTGTAGCTTTGACAAACTCCAATATTTTTGTAGTTGACATCAACACATCAGGTAAGCTACACTGCAATACTTTCAGTTCTGAAAAAAAATCCTCTAAATCAAGATCAGACACATTATCATAAGAAAAAGTAGCATGAAATTTGATACAACATTCTCTAAGCTCATCATTATCCAAATATTTTAAACTCTTTGAATCAAGTAAAAATCCAAATATACTCTCAAAAACCTTTAGTTCCTCAAATCTATTTCTTAATGAACTAATAGCCATATCTACAATGACTATAAAGTAATTAAGTCGAAAGGACTCTTCAGAAGATTGTATTTCTTCATCGTGATTACTTTCATCAAAGTATTTTTTCTTGAATATACGACGCTTTGTTTGAAAAATAGGCTCTATATTCATGTCAGATGCAAGGCTAATGGCAATTTCTTTGCTTGACACAAATCCTTCACTTCTAAACTTTTCAAAATAGGATATTGCACCTTCTAGTTGTTTTACTACAATGTCAATGCCCATAGATTTAGTTTGTAACTTCTTACTTATCTTGTTAATGTTAAGTAAGATATCATACCAAGTAATCAAACAAAGCAAAAACTCAAAATTTTCAAATGCAACAACTAAACTTTCAGCTTCACTCTTTGTCTTGGCATCATCACAAGACACACACAATTCTATCAAAGCTAACACTATTTTTTATGGCTGAATTATCAAAGCTTTAACACTTTTTATTCGACTCTCCCAACGGGTATTACATAAGGATTTTAGAGTTAAGCTAGGAACATGTTTAAGTAACACATCCCAACGTTTAGTAGAACTCGAAAATATAGTATAAATGCGTTGTACAACTCCAAAAAATGAAACAACTTTAACACAAGAATGTGCCATATCACTAAGTGTAAGATTAAGACTATGACAAGCACATGGCATATATAAAGCTCTTGGGTTTATTTCAAGTAATTGTTTTTGAACCCCTTGGTGTTTTCCCTTCATATTAGATCCATTGTCATAACCTTGCCCCCTCACATCATCAACATTAAGATCAAGAGACTTAAGTACATTTATTAGTTCATTGAAAAGTCCCAAACCAGATGTATCATGAACAATCAGAAACTCCAAAAAACACTCCTCTATGCGCACTTTATTGCTTGACATGTTTACAGACCGTATTATCAAAGTCATTTGTTCTTCATGATTCACATCAGGGGTGCAATCAAGGATTATAGAGAAATATTTTGCCCCTTTGATGAGTTGTATGATAGAATTTTTAACGTTGGAGGCCAAAAGGGATATTAACTCATTCTGAATTTTGTGACCCAAGTAATGATTATGAATTTCCTTATTTTGGATACGTCTAACATGCTCTTGCATTATGACATCAAATTCTGCAATAGTTTCAATAAATCCTAGAAAATTTCCATTGCTATCTTGATAAAGCTTATCTTTGGAGCCCCGAAAAGCCAAATTATTTTTAGCAAGGCATTTTACAACAACAACTATTTTTTTAAAACTTGTCTTCATCGCTCCTTCTCTTTGGAGATTTCTTGTTGCAATTCTCTATCAATTGTTTGATTTAAGTTCAATCTTATTCTATGTTCATTCCAACTTTTCATATTAGTCATATGCTCAACACTATTTTCATGTTGTCCAAGTCTATCACTAAGATGCCTCCAATCATTGAACCCATCGTTTGCTAAGTGGCTTTTGTTACTATCAGATTTGAACAACTTACAACAAAAGTAATAAACTTTATCCACATGTTTAGAGTAAACCAACCATTTTCTGTCACTAATCTTTCCATTGCTTAACTTTCTAGAATAATAAGCATAAGAAAAATGTCTAAAAAGTTTATCAGTAGAAAAAACAAGATTAAGTTCACTTATGGGCCCCTTTTCAACTAAAATGTCTCTTGATTTATCATCAAGATTTTCTCAATATCTAGGATCATATATATTTAGAGGGATAGATTGTTCACTAAGCCTTGAATTTTCAGTATTGGTCACATTAGGTGTATCCTCATGCTCATTCAAATGATCAATATCCACATTAATATGATTTTCAGACCCTACATTTTCGTTTGATTGCTCATAGTTATCCTCCCCTAATCCTTCAAAATTTTGGTTAGGATCCACAGGTTTGACAAAGAACTTATGAATGGCTCCTCTTTGTGATTCGATAAACTTTTCAGTACGTTCTCTTCTTTTCCTTTTTTGATTTCCAGATAAATGTTTTTTGGGCAACATTATATAAAACCAATTATAAAAGAAATAAACTAACAAAGGGAAATAAGGAGCGATGTCACCTAAAATTGAGTAACAAAGCTAGAACCACAAGTCAACACAACACCCCAAAGTTAAGCCTACACAGCTACACTCAGCAGGAAGAAAATTTCTGCACCAAAAAGAAAGAAAGTTTTAGTAAGCTATTAAGCAAAATAGATAAGTTTACACAAATCACAAATTGGAATTGCACAATTAATAGTTTGCACTTACTGTTGTTGCTGCAGATTCAACAGTGAACAAGAGAACACACATCACATGAAATGTTGAAACAATCATGCAATCCCACACCCACACACAACTCTACAAGATGGTAGATGTAATATTTGTCAGTTGCAAGTTTAATCTCAAATCAATTGAACGTTTATAGACAAATTTTGGAAAAGTTGGGGGTGAATGAAACGATTGAATCAATGGAACGAATGAATGAATGAAAATTTATTTATTGTAGAGAAAAAGAGAGAAAGGAAGAAGAACCTGCGTTGGTTGTAAATTGCGCATCTCTTTGCCTCCCTCCATTGAAGTCAATTGAAGGCTGCATTGAATATAGGGTTTGGGAAATTGGAAATAGGAATGGGGAAGAGGAGTTACACACGGTGGTTTTGCTGATTCTAATTGAGTTTTTATTTAATTTATTTTTTTAGTGTTATTGGGTTAAATGAAGGCCTATTATATTGTACTCTGAATTTGATATTGGGCCCCCTGAAACAATGGGCCCGGAGCGAAAGCCCCTATTGTCCCTGTATTTGGGCCGGGCCTGGTGTAACGCACTACCAATAACAATAACAAGTTAAACAAAGAAGACACATAACTTATTACTCAGTTAGGGTAAAATTCGACCCACGTCTACGAAACCCCAAGATGGGAGACACAATTCTAGATCCACTAAGAGCATCCAATTGCTTCTCCATTTTATAATATTTGGAGAATTTTAAATATTTTTTGGCCCAACAGATTCTCCATTTCATTCTCCAAAAGGTGAGGACTCTTCCCTAAATTTGAAGATATTCTCCAAATAAATGGAGAATTCTCCAAGATAGAGAATTTGTTAGATTTGATAAAGATATAAAGGGTAGATTTTTACTTTTAATTCTCCATTTTGAAGAAGAGTTTAGAGAAGTTGTTGGACATGCTCTAAGTATTCAAAAAAACAAATTACAACAAATTAAAGCGTATACATGTAAATAGGACAGTAAAATCCCTATATATATATATATATATGTTTACAAGCATGAGTAAGGGTCAAGGGGAGAAAGGTTGAGAATAGCCCTTGCGAGTGATGTGAGGATAAGTCACTTGAAGTCCCGATCTTTCGACACCAACGATAAAGATCCGGTATCAAGCCTTATTATAAGAATCAATCAAATGAGGGATGAAAATGATGTGTTGATTGGCCGAATGGGGATGGCCAAGGTGAGGGTACGTATGATCCGATGATGGTGATGAACCGATAGATGGATAGATAGGCCGAACCCTATGAAACGACTTGAAGTCCGGTCTTTTGACACCAACGATAAAGATCCGGTATCAATCCTTATTATAAGAATCAATCAAATGAGGGATGAAAATGATGTGTTGATTGGCCGAATGGGGATGGCCAAGGTGAGGGTACGTATGATCCGATGATGGTGATGAATCGATAGATGGATAGATAGGCCGAACCCTATGAAACGACTTAAAGCACAGTAGGGAAGTTAAAACCCTAACACACAACCAAGAACAATCGTATAACCCTTCCACTATAATTTTTGTCAAAGAAACGTCATTCAAAGAACACAAGAAGGTGACTTGTGAATGACTTGAGGAGTACCAACTTGTAGACTCAAGTATAATCACATGAACACAATCCAAGATATGGGGCGAGCGAGTCCTCTCTCTCCGCGTCGGAAGAAACGTTTGTGTGAAACACAAAACAAATGGTTTATTCAAATTCAAGCTACCAATAAAGAGGTCCGAAATTCCCTACAAATAGGAGAATGTGAAGGTTGAAGAGTTAGGTTTATAACCTCTCTAGCCAAACCTAAAATAACTTAAAAGCCTTAAAAAAAGATGGGTTTACAACTAAATTAAAAGACCCAATAATTAAAACAAAAGTCAATAGTCATTAACGAGTAATTGAGCTAAAACTGAAAGAGTTTGTGGGCTGTAAGTTACAACCATAAGCAAGACTTTCGATGTGGGAACTTATTATCTCCAACACGCTCTCGCAAGTGTAGTTAAGGTATAGGTTGAGTTGACATTTACCCACGGGTTAAGATCGCGAGCCGAACTGAGGCTAACCGCTTTGATACCATACCAAAGTCCGATATAGATGGAGCGTAGAGCGGGGATGTGTGTATACGAGCACACATACACATTATGATCAAGTCCAACACATAAACCCAACGAGGTTCCATCCTAAAATCAATTGAAAATAGGAGTAGTTCGCCGATCTTATATATTAGACATAGAATACCCCAACTTTTGATGTGAAAACTTATTATCTCCAACAAATTCTTCCTCTTCTCCTCCTTAGAGTGATTTTCACTTCTTGCCTCCTAACTTCCACAAACGGTCTCGAGTTGAGCTAGGCCCAAAGATACTCCTGCACTAGCAAGGCTAAACAAAGTTTCGATCAAAACTTTTTTTTTAAAAGGTTTCGTATATTGAGGTGGGAAGAATTTACATCAAAGAGATCTACTAGACCGAGAATTCAAACAACATAGGCATAAAGAGGGAGCAAAAACATTTACAGGATATGGATCACAAGCAAGTTGGCCTAGAAGAGAGAGTCGGAGGAGCGGTTAATTCCAATGGCAGGCAATGTGGTTCTTGATGGCCTGTATGTCAAGGTGGGCGCTGGTGATAGTCGGAGTGGACTTGTTGTTATAAATGAGGTCTTTTATCGCCTTCCAAATGAAATAGATGTAAGTAGTGATCGAGGAGATGTGGGTGTTAGCAGTGAGATCATGCTTTTGTGGGGATTGGGAGCCAAGCAAGGCCCAAAGATCGTTGGAGTATGGGTAAGGGGTGGGAGTTAATGCCACTTGGAGATAATGTCGAGGACCAGGCTTGAGTAACTACAACCATTCCTGAGGTGAGCATCGTCCTCCGAGTGGAGACCACAAAGCTTGCACGTATCATCGGTAACAATGTTCCATTCGAAAAGCTTACAAAGAGTGGGGAGCCGTTGGTGGTTAGCAATCCAGGCAATAAAACTGCATTTCGGAATGTTGATGTTGCGCTAGATCAAACCAAGGGAGTAAGGAGCAAGGGAAGGGGAGTCGTTCTTGAAGAGATTGTAGGTCGCCACAGTAGAGGAGCCATTAGGGCGGATAATAAGGCGGAGGTTGTTAGGACCAAGGTTAGAAGCCAGGAGAGTGTTACACACTTTGATGAATGTGCACCAGAAATGAATATGGTTATAGCTAGCCGAACATAACAAAATAGAGTGACACTTAAGATGTTTTTCCTGACCCAATCACACCATAAATTCCTCACGTCTTGGGATGTCAAAAATTGTTATGTTAATTGATTCTTGTAACATTATTAGCATTAGGACTTAGAGATTACACTAGCACCTTATACTATAGTCTAAGTAGAGAGTTATAAGACTCATATGATAAGCTTGCTATGTATTTGACATTGATGCCTATCTTGATCCAATGTTGCCACTTAGATTAAGTGATGTAGCTTGGTGATAGATATGGTGACAATGTTCTTATATATGTGTAGGCTATTATATGATATTAGGAGATACAAATGTTGTAATGTGTATTGTACGTATTGTTGTGTATTGGTCTACTTGTCCGGCTGAAGTTGAAGACTTGGGCTTGCCAGCCCAAATGAAGCTGGCCCATCTCCTTGATCCACGATTGAAAGAGCTGCTTGCGAGTTTCTGATGAGCTGGGCTGAAGGGTTAATAAGGGCGTGTCATTAAACGATGCGTTTGACCTTTGTTAAGCTTTGGTACTTAAGCTTTCAGACGCAGCTCTCCTAACCCTAGATCTGAATCTTGAGTGTTCGTCGTCCAAAGAGAAAGAGAGGAAAAAGAAAGAGAGAAGAAGAGGAGAAGAAGAATGGATCTTCCAAATCTCGCTCTGAAGTGAGAAGGATCCTTAGAAGAATAAGAGAGATCTGTTATCTCTTGTATCTGCTTCGTTGGTTTGCAGAATAGACGAAGATCGATCTCAGATCTTCGTCAAGGTGCCTTTGAGGGGGCTTTTCTTCACTATTGCTTCTTTGTATCTCATGAGTTCTGTCTTTGTTGTTTTCTTTGCTAGATCTATAGAAAGGTGCTAGTATATCTCTTGTCCAGTGTTTGTAATCTGTGTTCTTGGATACCTAGTGAAACCTGGGATCAGATCTCCCCTCTTGAGGTCTCGTAGAGTAGGAGTATTTTATATACTACCGAACTGCGTCAACAAATTGCTTGTGTGCTTATGTTTGAGTGTCTTTGGTCGATTCTACGACTAAGGAATATAGATTGGTTAGATTTACATTCACAAAGTGGTATCAGAGGATTCTGTGTTTTTCTTTCGAATCTATAAAAACCCTAATTTTTGGGGTTTTTCTGCTGTTCTTGATATCTTCGTGTATCTTGCTTTCTGTTTTTTGCTTCCGCTTATTGTTCTGCCTTGTGTGGTTGGACTTAATCTGAGTAGTTCTAATAGTGATCATCTTGACTGGTTTTTTATTACTGTGTTTATCTTTACTCTATTATCTGACCTTCTATTTGTACTCACTTTTCTCGACTATTTTTCTAATTTTTTTTTGGTTTCTTGGTTACAGGAGATAAAAATGACAGAAGCTAGCATCAGACTCAAGCCATATGATGGAGTCTCTGACTTCATCATGTGGCAGGTCAAAATGAAAGCAATACTGACCAAGGAAAAATGTTTGAGGGCCATAACTGGTGACTACTTGGCAGAAACATCTGCAGCCAGGAAAATGGAAATGGATGAGTAGGCTCATGCTGAAATAATGATAAGACTGACTGACGACGTGGCTCGTCAGTTTGTAAGTATCTCATCTGCTAAAATTTTATGGGATACCTTAGATAAGCAGTATAATAAAAAATCTTTGCCCTCTAGGATATCTACTTTACATAGGTTGTTCACGTTTAAGATGGATGTGAATGTGACCTTGAATGATAACCTAGATAGATTTCTAAATGGAAATGGATTTAGAAAGATGTGATGACACTATTAAAGATACTCACCTAGCTGTTATCCTGTTAGGATCTTTGCCTTCACAATTTGACACCTTTAGAGATGTAATATAGTACAGTACTGAAACTTTAACTAAAACAAAAATAATTGAATCCATTGTTGATAAGAATGAATCCATGAAAATTTCTAAGACTAAACCTAGTGATAAGAAATCTGAAGTTAAGTCTGAAGTTTTAGTTACTAAAGGAAAGTTTAAAAAGAACTATAAGTCAAATAAAAAGGATAAGAAAGATGATTCCTATGATAAGAGCCCTAGTAGTGAAAATGACAAGAAAAATAAAAAATGTTTTTACTGTCAAAAACTTGGTCACTTTATTAATGACTGTAGAAAGAAAAAGAAGGATGAATCTAATAAAGGAAATGCTGAAAATAATGTTTCTTTATTTGAAAATCTCCATGCTCAGTACTCTAGTGAACTGTTAATGTGTACTATTCCTTTCAAATGCAAATCTGATGATTGGATATTAGATTCTGGATGTACCATGCATGCTTGTCCTGATAGAACTTTGTTTTGTTCTTTAGAAATTTTTGATGGTGGTGATGTCATGTTAGGTGATAATACTGCTTTAAAAATAAAAGGAATAGGTAACATACCTATGTGCATGTATGATGGAAAAATTAGGGTAATTCAAAATGTTAGATGGGTTCCTGGCCTTAGGAGAAACCTGCTATCTGAATCCATGTTTGATGATTTAGGGTGTAATATAAATACTAGTAAAGGTATAAGAGAAGTTGTCAAAAATGGTCTTACTCTTATTAGGAGTTCTAAAAAGGGTGGTTTGTACTTTGTAGAACAATCACCTGAATTAAATCTCTCCACTACTGATATTAATAAAAACAACCTAGAACAAACAACTCTATGGCATAGCAGATTAGGTCATATAGGAAATAATGGATTAAATCAGTTACATAAACAAGGTATTTTAACCAATAAACTGACAAACCTTAGCTTTTGTGAAAACTGTGTGTTTGGTAAAGCTAATAAAAATAGTTTCAACAAATCTTTATACAAAGCTAATAAACCTCTAGAATACATACATTCAGACTTATGGGGTCCTTCTCATGTAGAAACTGTAGGTGGAAAGAAATATTTTATTTCTTTCATTGACCATTATTCTAGAAAAGTTTGGATATATTTGTTGAGAACTAAAGATGAAGCCTTTGAAAGTTTTAAAAACTGGAAAATAGCTGTTGAAAATGAAACAGATTTAAAAGTTAAATGCCTTAAAACTGATAATGGTCTAGAGTTTTGTAATGCTAGTTTTAATGAATTTTGTAAAACAAATGGCATTAAAAGACATCTAACAGTCCCTTACACTCCTCAACAAAATGGTACAGCTGAAAGGATGAATAGAACCCTCTTAGAAAAGGCTAGATGTATGTTAATAAGTGCTGGTATGAAACATAGTCTATGGGGTGAAGCTGTTACTACAGCAGCTTACCTCATTAATAGGTCTCCCTGTTCGCTCCAAACGGTGTGTGCAAGCTTTAAATTTATAACCCTAGACTTAAGCTTAAAACAAGGATGCGAACCCGCAGTGTACGGGTCAATCGTAGTAAAAGCAAGAAAATTCCAGGGGTCGATCACAGGGACTTAGTGAAACAAAGTCCAATACGGTATGCTAGTGTTAATGCTAACCACAAGAGCAAGTATACAATCAAAGATGAATAAGATGTCAAATAAGCAAACATGCAATTCTAGGGATTAAAGCATCTAGTTGTGGTTCCAACTCAAGATCTATAGATAAGCGGACAAAGCTGAGATTTTTGCATGGGGAAGGTGTTTCTAAAGTGGAGTAGATCACCGGGTAAGTCTCACTACACACTAATCCCAAACCGTAACTCCTATTACCGGGTAAGTCTCAAGGAATTAAGATAAAGAACTATTGCCTCAAACTAACACACCATCTAAGGGAATAGAATCAACCTTTACCGGGTAAGTCTCAGGCTAACTCACAAAGATGGGATGGAAGCACACTCAAACCCCAATAAAGGACAAGCCTTTATTACCTACACTTATGATCGTTAGTATACAAACTAAGGAATTACCGGGTAAGTCTCATCCTAAGCTTGCTTTGAACCAGAAAGGTATAATAAGAATAGGATTTGGCAAACTCTAACACATTAACTCTCAGTTAAGGATCGGATAAGCCACCTCGGTCAGCCAGTTTCCACCCCGGCCGAGATGTTCATCGACTGAACGAGATGCTTAGGGTTAAGGTTAAAGACTCGAACTTTCAGGATCCTACTGTGATTAAGATCATTCTATCATTGTTTTTCCCACAACCTTCAGCCAATCACCCTAGAATCACACAAGGAAATTAGCCACTCATCATCATAATGAAAGTATTAAATATATAGGAAGAAGGTGAATATTTGAACAAAGAAGAATTTAATGGAAACACTTCAATAACTGAATCAAATATCACACAAAAATCGTTCCTTGGATAATGATCCAATAAGACAAGACAACAAGGAAAAGAATTGAAGACAATCTTACAAAACCCTCCAAAAAGCTATAAAGCTATAGTCTTCAATCTTCCTTCGACCTTCAAAAAGGTTCTTCGAATCTCCCAAATTGGAGTAGGATGCGGCTGCTGCGCTGATAGCGGATGTGCTGTGTCGTATGCGGGATCTTCTAACTGTAAGCGGCCGTCGACGTATGCGGCGTGTCGGATTTGTGGAAAATCCAACCCTTTTTATAGGAAAAATAACCCTCCAAAAATAATAAATCTTAAGAAGATATTATCCCATAAATATAGGTAAAATATATGATTCTGCATATCTCCTTCCTTCTAGAAGCTCAGCCCAAAAATATAAGATCACTTTCCAATTTTAAAAGATCTCAGCCAAGAATAAAATATTCTCGCCGCGTCCTAGGTGTTCGCCTCGGTCGAGTCGGTGTCTCTGGATCGCCTCGGTCGAGATGAATCTCTGGGCAACCGAGGTGATCATAACTGAGTGTAGAATCTCTCAAAACTGGTCCAAAGTAAATCTTTAATCCATGGCTATGCTTCCTGAAGGATTCCTTTTTGCTCCTCAATGTAGCTCCAAATGACTCTTGACTCCTTTTGCTCCTTTTCGATGCAAAACGTACCATATTACCTGCAATTACAACGAAACTAGGTGTAGACCTCGATTCTCGCAAGGGTAGATGAAATGGTAGTAAAATCACATAATGTACATACAAACATGCAGATTATGAAAGATAAAACGTCTAAACAAACCCCAAAATATAGACTATAATTCATGCTATCAAAATACCCCATACTTAGCCCTTGCTTGTCCCTAAGCAAGTTCCTCATATAGAAATTAAGATAGAATGGATTATAAGTCAAGAAAATCAATGAGAAGTCCTTCAAAAATATTTTTATGGTGTGCAACTATCATAGATCACTCTAAGAGAGTACTTCCTGGAAATTAAAAACTCAATATGATCAAAACATTTTATAAATATAGGAAAGTTGTTCATCTTTGCATAAAATCATAGAATGCATAATAAATCATAATTATCAAAATTAATCATGTATAATCCGATTTAAACCGCTAAGTCAATCAACAAGCTCAAGGTCTCAAGGGCTTCCCAAAAGAAAGGTCAAGAAACGTGTAGGGTAGGGATGCATGTAAGGTAATGTGGTGCTAGAATCCGGGAAAAGGATGAACTTCACTTTCACTTTGACTTGCAACATCTTCCACCAATAAGCTTTGCTTATTTCACACTTTTTCTTTTTACTTTACTTTTTGGAATGCATGGATAGAGGTGCACAATAACCGAAGCCTAGGAAATCCGCAATCATCAATTTCTTGAGATGCGTCAAACCCTTGATGCACATACCATGACCCGTTAGGAATATCGCTCAATCCGACTTTGGCAAGACACAAACACCCGGCTATGTGAATGGTGCCGAGTTACTCATCTTCATGATTGACTTCCCCAAACCTATTATTGCTTTCTAACACTTTCACTTTCAGCCACTTCTCAACTTTTGACTTGCTTTCACCACTTCGCTTGCTTCCAAATTCCCGGATAGGTAAAGGGAGGCAATATGTATATGAGGGGCTAAGCATGATCAAGAAGAAGAAGAAGAAGAAGAATGAATTGCCTTGGTCTTTCCAAGAAGAACGTGAGAGAACTTATGCTGCGGTGTCAACCTTCAAATTCAACATAATTTGGATAAAAATAAAGTATTAAACATGCCAATAATTTCAAACAAAGCATTTAGCAACTTAAACATATCATAAAACATTTCAAACACATAAAGAATTTAAATCCAGTCGGTAAACAAAATCTTCACTGAGATCATATCCAGATAAGTAACACAAAAATCGTTTTCGAAAACTCTCTGTTACGCCCACCTCGGTCGAGGTGTTCTTGGTTCAACCGAGGTGAAACACCTCGTTTTGCCAGAACTGTCCCGGTCGAGGTCAAAAATTTTTTTAAAACCATTTTTTTTCGGTTTCGACGTTTTTCTCAATCAAATAACCTGTAAGTATGCATGCAATCTCAGATAAACATATAAATGCAGAATGAAGCATAAATATGAAAATATCCGATACATCATAAGTCGAATAATACATCATAAGTCAAATAAGTCAGATAATACATCAACTACCCCATACTTGAGACACACTGTCCCAGTGGGTGTAAATAAAGTCTGAAAGAAAGGAGGACTCACCGGATAAAGAGCCGAACTGCATAAAAATAAAATAAATAAAATCCTGCAGCTCCTCAGAAGTCCTGATCCGGTGGTGGTGGTGGCATGTAGGGGTACAAAGTAGGGTCATAGGGATAAAATACCCCATACTTAGCCCTTGCTTGTCCCTAAGCAAGTTCCTCATATAGAAATTAAGATAGAATGGATTATAAGTCAAGAAAATCAATGAGAAGTCCTTCAAAAATATTTTTATGGTGTGCAACTATCATAGATCACTCTAAGAGAGTACTTCCTGGAAATTAAAAAACTCAATATGATCAAAACATTTTATAAATATAGGAAAGTTGTTCATCTTTGCATAAAATCATAGAATGCATAATAAATCATAATTATCAAAATTAATCATGTATAATCCGATTTAAACCGCTAAGTCAATCAACAAGCTCAAGGTCTCAAGGGCTTCCCAAAAGAAAGGTCAAGAAACGTGTAGGGTAGGGATGCATGTAAGGTAATGTGGTGCTAGAATCCGGGAAAAGGATGAACTTCACTTTCACTTTGACTTGCAACATCTTCCACCAATAAGCTTTGCTTATTTCACACTTTTTTCTCTTTTACTTTACTTTTTGGAATGCATGGATAGAGGTGCACAATAACCGAAGCCTAGGAAATCCGCAATCATCAATTTCTTGAGATGCGTCAAACCCTTGATGCACATACCATGACCCGTTAGGAATATCGCTCAATCCAACTTTGGCAAGACACAAACACCCGGCTATGTGAATGGTGCCGAGTTACTCATCTTCATGATTGACTTCCCCAAACCTATTATTGCTTTCTAACACTTTCACTTTCAGCCACTTCTCAACTTTTGACTTGCTTTCACCACTTCGCTTGCTTCCAAATTCCCGGATAGGTAAAGGGAGGCAATATGTATATGAGGGGCTAAGCATGATCAAGAAGAAGAAGAAGAAGAAGAATGAATTGCCTTGGTCTTTCCAAGAAGAACGTGAGAGAACTTATGCTGCGGTGTCAACCTTCAAATTCAACATAATTTGGATAAAAATAAAGTATTAAACATGCCAATAATTTCAAACAAAGCATTTAGCAACTTAAACATATCATAAAACATTTCAAACACATAAAGAATTTAAATCCAGTCGGTAAACAAAATCTTCACTGAGATCATATCCAGATAAGTAACACAAAAATCGTTTTCGAAAATTTTCTGTTACGCCCACCTCGGTCGAGGTGTTCTTGGTTCAACCGAGGTGAAACACCTCGTTTTGCCAGAACTGTCCCGGTCGAGGTCAAAAATTTTTTTAAAACCATTTTTTTTTTTTTTCGGTTTCGACGTTTTTCTCAATCAAATAACCTGTAAGTATGCATGCAATCTCAGATAAACATATAAATGCAGATAAAGCATGAATATGAAAATATCCGATACATCGGCGCCAAAAACTTGTTCGCTCCAAACGGTGTGTGCAAGCTTTAAATTTATAACCCTAGACTTAAGCTTAAAACAAGGATGCGAACCCGCAGTGTACGGGTCAATCGTAGTAAAAGCAAGAAAATTCCAGGGGTCGATCACAGGGACTTAGTGAAACAAAGTCCAATACGGTATGCTAGTGTTAATGCTAACCACAAGAGCAAGTATACAATCAAAGATGAATAAGATGTCAAATAAGCAAACATGCAATTCTAGGGATTAAAGCATCTAGTTGTGGTTCCAACTCAAGATCTATAGATAAGCGGACAAAGCTGAGATTTTTGCATGGGGAAGGTGTTTCTAAAGTGGAGTAGATCACCGGGTAAGTCTCACTACACACTAATCCCAAACCGTAACTCCTATTACCGGGTAAGTCTCAAGGAATTAAGATAAAGAACTATTGCCTCAAACTAACATACCATCTAAGGGAATAGAATCAACCTTTACCGGGTAAGTCTCAGGCTAACTCACAAAGATGGGATGGAAGCACACTCAAACCCCAATAAAGGACAAGCCTTTATTACCTACACTTATGATCGTTAGTATACAAACTAAGGAATTACCGGGTAAGTCTCATCCTAAGCTTGCTTTGAACCAGAAAGGTATAATAAGAATAGGATTTGGCAAACTCTAACACATTAACTCTCAGTTAAGGATCGGATAAGCCACCTCGGTCAGCCAGTTTCCACCCCGGCCGAGATGTTCATCGACTGAACGAGATGCTTAGGGTTAAGGTTAAAGACTCGAACTTTCAGGATCCTACTGTGATTAAGATCATTCTATCATTGTTTTTCCCACAACCTTCAGCCAATCACCCTAGAATCACACAAGGAAATTAGCCACTCATCATCATAATGAAAGTATTAAATATATGGGAAGAAGGTGAATATTTGAACAAAGAAGAATTTAATGAAAACACTTCAATAACTGAATCAAATATCACACAAAAATCGTTCCTTGGATAATGATCCAACAAGACAAGACAACAAGGAAAGGAATTGAAGACAATCTTACAAAACCCTTCAAAAAGCTATAAAGCTATAGTCTTCAATCTTCCTTCAACCTTCCAAAAGGTTCTTCGAATCTCCCAAATTGGAGTAGGATGCGGCTGCTGCGCTGATAGCGGGCTTTCTAACTGTAAGCGGATGTTCCGGTGTGTAAGCACGATCGGATTTGTGGAAAATCCAACCCTTTTTATAGGAAAAATAACCCTCCAAAGATAAGAAATCTTAGAAAGATATTATCCCATAAATATAGGTAAAATATATGATTCTGCATATCTCCTTCCTTCTAGAAGCTCAGCCCAAAAATATAAGATCACTTTCCAATTTTAAAAGATCTCAGCCAAGAATAAAATATTCTCGCCGCGTCCTAGGTGTTCGCCTCGGTCGAGTCGGTGTCTCTGGATCGCCTCGGTCGAGATGAATCTCTGGGCAACCGAGGTGATCATAACTGAGTGTAGAATCTCTCAAAACTGGTCCAAAGTAAATCTTTAATCCATGGCTATGCTTCTTGAAGGATTCCTTTTTGCTCCTCAATGTAGCTCCAAATGACTCTTGACTCCTTTTGCTCCTTTTCAATGCAAAACGTACCATATTACCTGCAATTACAACGAAACTAGGTGTAGACCTCGATTCTCGCAAGGGTAGATGAAATGGTAGTAAAATCACATAATGTACATACAAACATGCAGATTATGAAAGATAAAACGTCTAAACAAACCCCAAAATATAGACTATAATTCATGCTATCAAAATACCCCATACTTAGCCCTTGCTTGTCCCTAAGCAAGTTCCTCATATAGAAATTAAGATAGAATGGATTATAAGTCAAGAAAATCAATGAGAAGTCCTTCAAAAAATATTTTTATGGTGTGCAACTATCATAGATCACTCTAAGAGAGTACTTCCTGGAAATTAAAAACTCAATATGATCAAAACATTTTATAAATATAGGAAAGTTGTTCATCTTTGCATAAAATCATAGAATGCATAATAAATCATAATTATCAAAATTAATCATGTATAATCCGATTTAAACCGCTAAGTCAATCAACAAGCTCAAGGTCTCAAGGGCTTCCCAAAAGAAAGGTCAAGAAACGTGTAGGGTAGGGATGCATGTAAGGTAATGTGGTGCTAGAATCCGGGAAAAGGATGAACTTCACTTTCACTTTGACTTGCAACATCTTCCACCAATAAGCTTTGCTTATTTCACACTTTTTCTTTTTTACTTTACTTTTTGGGATGCATGGACAGAGGTGCACAATAACCGAAGCCTAGGAAATCCGCAATCATCAATTTCTTGAGATGCGTCAAACCCTTGATGCACATACCATGACCCGTTAGGAATATCGCTCAATCCGACTTTGGCAAGACACAAACACCCGGCTATGTGAATGGTGCCGAGTTACTCATCTTCATGATTGACTTCCCCAAACCTATTATTGCTTTCTAACACTTTCACTTTCAGCCACTTCTCAACTTTTGACTTGCTTTCACCACTTCGCTTGCTTCCAAATTCCCGGATAGGTAAAGGGAGGCAATATGTATATGAGGGGCTAAGCATGATCAAGAAGAAGAAGAAGAAGAAGAATGAATTGCCTTGGTCTTTCCAAGAAGAACGTGAGAGAACTTATGCTGCGGTGTCAACCTTCAAATTCAACATAATTTGGATAAAAATAAAGTATTAAACATGCCAATAATTTCAAACAAAGCATTTAGCAACTTAAACATATCATAAAACATTTCAAACACATAAAGAATTTAAATCCAGTCGGTAAACAAAATCTTCACTGAGATCATATCCAGATAAGTAACACAAAAATCGTTTTCGAAAATTTTCTGTTACGCCCACCTCGGTCGAGGTGTTCTTGGTTCAACCGAGGTGAAACACCTCGTTTTGCCAGAACTGTCCCGGTCGAGGTCAAAAATTTTTTTTTTTTAAAAAACATTTTTTTTTTTTTTTTTTCGGTTTCGACGTTTTTCTCAATCAAATAACCTGTAAGTATGCATGCAATCTCAGATAAACATATAAATGCAGATAAAGCATGAATATGAAAATATCCGGTAAATAATACATCAAAGGTCAAATAATACATCATGAGTCGAATAAGTCAGATAATACATCAACTAAATACCCCATACTTGAGACACACTGTCCCAGTGGGTGTAAATAAAGTCTGAAAGAAAGGAGGACTCACCGGATAAAGAGCCGAACTGCATAAAAAAATATAATAAATAAAACTCTGCAGCTCCTCAGTAGTCTTGATCCGGTGGTGGTGGTGGTGGTACATAAGGATACTGGGTCGGATCGAATGGATAGCCCATAGTCTGCTGGAACTGTAGCTCCATCATCCTACGCTGATAGTGCTGCCCCTCCAACATCTGCTGAGTCCAGCTGTCAAGGTGTCGGTGCTGGGCGGCAAACCTCTCATGCATGTCTACTGTAAGGGCAGCATATGAGTCTATCATCTGCTCTGTCAAATCGTCGATCCGACGATGAGCCTCTGCATCTCTGTGACGGCGTGTCCGACGTCTAGTAGATCTAACGGGAGGTGCAGCAGGTGCAGGCTCAGTATCCTCCTCATCCTCATCCAAATCAATAATGGGAGGCGCGCTCGTCCCAGCTGTATCTGTCCCTGTGTCCATCGGGACGCCGCCTCCTCTCTCATCAACTGTCTCGTCATCATCCTCCTCATCAGCCTCCTCAGCCTCCTCAGCAGCTGCAGCTGCTCCCTCTCTATAGTCCTCCATAAGCGGGGCCCATGCTGTCTGCCAAAAATGTGGGTCGAAGACCGAAAACTGTGCAGACCATCTGATGCCCTGAGGCGCTGTCCGCTCCCAAGGCATGGCAACATACGGAGTAGTCAACCCACGAGGAACAAGAATCCGCCTCGTGATCATCTCCTGCAGACCCAGCGGCTTCGGAGCCGCCGCCAATGTGCAGATACTGAGATCCATCCCGTGGTAGGAGGCGATGTGGGTGACTAGACCTCCACAGCAAATATCACCCTTCCCTTTGGCCTTGATCCTGTGCAGATCCTCTGCCAGGAGCAAGCCAAAGTCCGGGTATCCTCCCGTGACCATGCAGTACAGCGAAAATAGCTCCCCCTGTCTGATCTTCTGGGGCGTCTCAGTACGCGCCAGAAGCATCTCGCTGAATATCCGGTGGGCGAGTCTGAAAGCTGGGTGGAAGATGACCTTCTCCCTGGAATCTCCAGGGCGCCATCTGTCTGCGTGAGTGGTGATGTGGGCTATCTGACCCCAAAACTCCCTAGCTACGGATCGGGAGGGGAAGTCTACAGCCGTAGGGGTAGGAAAGCTGAAAATCTCTCTGAATATCTCTAATGGAACTATGAAGTTCCGGCTCATCAGCCGGTACTTCACAGATCCCTCTGTGGGTAGGTAGGAGAAGGAGCTGACGAACTCTAGTGTCGGCTCTATGTAGGCTGGGGCTCGGATCTCAGAAAACTGATCCAGCCCGACTGTAGCTATCATCCTCCTAAGGTCAGCCTCTAACCCTAGGCAGTCAAAAGCGGATACCTCCAGAAATCGCGGTGCGATAACCGGACGGCCCGCTATCCTCTCGTAATCTACCCGACATCTCTCGTGGATGACCGGGCGGTAGGGACGGGAAGAAGAAGGGGAAGGGGAGGGTGAAGATCTATCTCTCAGGGCTAGTATCCTATCTGAACTCATCTTCACAAATCAATCTGTCAGACCACCTCGGTCGACTGACAAGTTCCAGAAATCACCTCGGTCGAGATGCAGGCCGACTGGACCGAGGCGTAGCAGTTCGAATTCCAATTCTCAGATTTCCAGTTCTTTTCCCCCTAAAATCACTCGTTTCGGTCGAAAATGCTCAGATTTCTTGCAGATCTGTGGTTGCAATCGACTCCTCTTCCCTTTAATCGCGTTTTGGAACAGAAATCGTCGAAAAAGAGCGAGAAACGGAGGAGAACGAGATGCTCTTGTCGCCGCGGTCGAAATGGGTAAAAAATAAAAAGTGAAAAGTAATTTTCGCTTTTTATACCGTCGCGAGATCTGCTGTCACCTCGGTCGAGATGGTCTCGACTGGACCGAGGTGGTACGGACCGAGGCGGTTCTGCAGAAACCCTAGTCGCCTCGGTTGCTTCAAGAATCAACTCGGTCGAGGTGTTCTGACAGTGACCGAGGTGCCTCTTTCTTCTCAGAATCTCGAACTTCTCCCTTTCCTGGAGTGTTCCTTCCTGTTATCTGTCCAGAACGCCAAAAACAAAGCAAAGCAAAGCAAAAAAAACAAAAACTATCTAAACTAGACTAGAAAACGGGAAAGAAAGCAATACCTTGGGTTGCCTCCCAAGAAGCGCTTGATTTAAGGTCGCTAGCTGGACCATAGTGCGTCTCAAAGGAGGTAGGAGGTTCCCTCACCCCATACTTCACCTCCATCGTGGGGTGAAGTAAGTAAGTCCATCAAACGCTCCAGAACGTGCAAGTGCTCGTCGGGGAATGAATCGTCTATGGGTGGGCTATCCGTCTCGCGGGAGGATTCCGGTAGCCGGCTGAGGTGGTCCGCAACTGAATTCTCGGATCCCTTCTTATCGCGGATCTCTAGGTCAAACTCTTGGAGCAAGAGAATCCATCGAATAAGGCGCGGCTTTGCATCCTTCTTAGCCAACAAGTAACGAATGGCTGCATGGTCGGTGTAGACAATGACTTTCGCCCCTACTAGATAGGAACGAAACTTCTCGAAAGCATATACAACCGCCAATAACTCCTTCTCAGTGGTAGCGTAGTTGCGTTGTGCTACATCTAGCGTCTTGCTAGCATAGTAAATGGCGGTGGTCCGTCCATCCTTCTTTTGCCCAAGCACCGCTCCTACGGCTACATCGCTAGCGTCACACATGACCTCAAAGGGCAAGGTCCAATCAGGAGGTTGGATAATGGGAGCGGAGACCAACGCTTCCTTAATCCTGTAAAAAGCATCAAGACACTCCTGCGAAAACTCAAAAACAACATCTTTATTCAAGAGGTTAGTTAGAGGTTTAGAAATCTTGGAGAAGTCCTTGATGAATCTCCTGTAGAAACCTGCATGCCCGAGAAAACTCCTCACACCTTTAACAGAACAAGGAGGAGGGAGCTTCTCAATAGTCTCGATCTTAGCTCGATCGACCTCAATACCTCGATTAGAAACGAGGTGTCCTAGCACAATGCCTTCATTAACCATAAAATGACACTTCTCCCAATTCAAAACAAGGTTAGTGTCTTCACATCTTTTAAGCACTAGAGAAAGGTTAGATAGGCAATCATCAAAAGAGGAACCATATACAGAAAAATCATCCATAAATACCTCCATGATCTCCTCTATGTACTCGGAGAAGATGGCCATCATGCATCGCTGGAAGGTAGCTGGTGCATTGCACAACCCGAATGGCATCCTCCGATAGGCAAACGTCCCCCAAGGACATGTGAAAGTGGTCTTCTCCTGATCATCCGGATGGATAGGAATCTGGAAGAATCCACTATAGCCGTCCAAGTAGCAAAAGTGTGAATGCTGGGCCAACCGTTCGAGCATTTGATCAATGAAGGGAAGCGGAAAATGATCTTTCCTAGTAGCCGTGTTCAGCTTCCTATAGTCGATGCAAACTCTCCAGCCCGTAACGGTCCTTGTTGGGATCAACTCGTTGTTCTTATTCGTCACAACGGTCATCCCTCCTTTCTTCGGGACGACATGCACCGGGCTAACCCACTTGCTGTCCGAGATAGGATAAATAATACCTGCATCCAACAACTTAAGAACTTCCTTCTTCACAACCTCTTTCATGATCGGATTTAACCGTCTTTGAGGTTCCCGTGAAGTCTTATGATTATCTTCCATTAGAATTCTATGCATGCAGAAAGAAGGGTTAATGCCAATAAGATCGTCCGTGGTGTAGCCTATGGCTTTCCGATGCTTTCTCAGGACATGCATTAGCTTAGATAATTCAGAATTGGAGAGGGAAGCACTAGCAATAACGGGATAAGTAGAATCCGGCCCAAGAAAGATATACCTCAAGTGACTAGGGAGTTGTTTAAGCTCCACAACTGGGGGTGCTTTCTGGGAGGGATCTGTGCTTCCTCTTTCCAGTGGAGTGGTGTCAGAAACTGGACTATGTGCAGTCTCAGTTTGAATCGTCTCTCTGTCGACCTCGGTCGAGGCGCAAAGGTGTTGACCGAGGTGTTCTTCAGACGCCTCGCTCAGTCCAGAAAGTGCCTCGGTCGAGGTACTGCTACTGGATCCGAGGCTGGAAATCTTCGTTTCCTGGATCAGCTTCTCAGTCATGGCTCCTGGATCTTCTTCCAGTGCCTTCAGGCTCCGTATATCTGCATCACAAGAAGCATCTATACCTTCCTCCATTAAACTGAAGCTAATAACTCTTTCGAGTGGATCATTAATGAGGATAGAGCTCACCAATTCTCTTGATTCTTCTTCATCGTAGATGTTGAAGATATCATCAGTTAGTTGCTCCCCCTTCATGGCTGCAAGTAGTGCGAACTCCACCTCATCGCCACCAACGTTGAATTTCAACTTGGCGTTCTTGCAATCCACATTGCAACCCGAAGTTGCTAGAAATGGCCTCCCGAGAATGATAGGAATAGGATAATCTGCGGGAATGTCAAGTACGACAAAATCTATGGGTAGATAGAAGTTACCTAACTTGACCGGAACGTCTTCCAAAATGCCCACGGGATGGGTGATGGAGCGATCCGCCATGTAAAGTCGAATCTTGACCGGCTTGGGCTCTCCAAGACCGATCTTAATGCATAGCTCCAGCGGAATGATGCTCACGCTGGCTCCTAGATCACATAGGGCTTCACAAGTGACATCCCCAACTTGAATGGGAATGCAAAATGAGCCGGGATCTCTCAACTTAGGTGGCATCTTCTCCTTCATGATCTTTATAAGCTCCGAAGACTTAGATGTCATCCTAACTTCACCAACATCCTCCAGCTTCCTCTTCCTTGATAGGATCTCCTTTAAGAACTTCCCGTAGGCGGGCATACCTAAAATAGCATCAAGGAAAGGGATATTAATATGGAGCTTATTCATCAAGTCAAGGAACTTACCAAAGTGCTTGTCAAGATGTGCTCTGGCTCTGGACTGGGGAAATGGAAGTGGTGGTTTATATGCAGGAGGTGGAACATAGGCTTCAGTTGTTCCTCCTGCTTTTTGTTGCACCGCCTCGGTTGGCATCTCGGTCGAGGTGTTCTTCGACTGGATCTGGACCGAGGTGGTCTGCGTCGAGCGAGGTACTGGATCTGTGGTTTTGAGTCCACTCCTCGTCGTGATGGCCATGCACTGGCCCTTAGGGTTAGTTTCCGTCTTTGCTGGAAGCTTCCCTGGATCTCTTGGCGCTTCATTCGCCCTATTAGCAAGTTGTTGTTCGAAGGACTTTTGGGCCCTCGAAAATGAAGTCATAGAATTCTCCATAGCACTAAGCTTGATCAAGATTGCCTCCAGGACTGCGTCCTTCTTTTCCGGCTGAGACGAACTTGATCCTTGCCCTTGGCTCTTCAATGGAGTAGAAGAAGAAGAAGGAGGAGAGAGGAAAGGGTTAGAGGAATCATTAGAGTTGGAGTTTGAATAATTGTTACCGTTGTTTTGGTTATTATTCGCTCTCCAATTGTTGCTATTGGATCCTCTATTGTTGTTGTAGTTGTTGTTTCGGGGTCCGTTGTTGTTGTTACGGTACCCGTTCTTGTTGTAGTTGTTGTTGTTCCTTTGCCCTTGCTCTTCCTGCTTAGTTTGAGCCATCAATAGCTCCTTCAATTGCTTCACGTCGTTCTTCAAGGACGTGAATTGGTTGTTGTTGGTTTGAGTCTCTTGAAAGTTGACTCTTTTAACTCCACCTTCAGCTCCTTGGTGGGTGTACTTCTCCATGTGCAAGGCTTGCTTCTCAATGAAATCCCAAGCCTCGTCAACCGCCATATCCATAAATGTGCCGGCGGAGAGTAGTTGGAGATTAAACTGGGTGTTTCCGTCCAGCCCTTTGAAGTAGATCTCCAACAACTCGATCTTTGGAATCCCATGATGTGGGCAATCCAAAAGGATATCCTTGAACCGCTCCCATGATTTGGACAAACTCTCCTTGTCCTTCATGATGAAAGCATTGATCTTCCCTCTCATTTCAGCAGTCTTTGAGGGGGGAAAGAATTTGGTCAAGAATTCCGTAGTCATCTCTTCCCATGTGCTGATCTTTCCTGCAGGAAGAGATTGATACCAAGTAAGAGCTCTATCTTTAAGAGAAAAGTAGAAAGGTCTTAGCTTGTAGTTGTTATTTTCAATTCTGGGAGGTCGCAAGGTCTCCATCAAGATCTCGTAGTTTTGAAGATGTTGATGCGGCGACTCCTTCTCTAGCCCTCCGAATTGACATTGGCGAATCATCGCTAGAACTTGTGGTCGAAGTTCGTAGTCATGGTCCGCTGGATCTCCTAGGTTCACTCCTGGACGCCTCAGCTGTTGATTAGGGTCCATCCTTTGACCTAGGGTTTGTGGAATTCCTGCAAGAAGAACATCTCGGACTGGCATCCGAAGTGGATGCACATCGGCCGGGGCGTCAGGAACTGGGACTTGCCTCGGTCGAGGATCAATTACTGGATCCTGCATCGGTCGAGGTTGAATCTGGTTCCGAATTGCTGCAATCTCAGCTTCGATTGCTGCATTCCTGGCCTGATTCTCTTCTTTTTCCTGCCTTAGTTCTTCTTTACTGAGACGTAGCTGCTCCTGCGTCTCTCTCAATTGGGCCAAAAGATCGTGATCGTCTTGTTGGGCCATCTTCGCTTCTCTTAAGCGTCGTTTGTATGTCTTTTCCGGTTCGGGATCGTAAGGAACGATTTCCTTTCCAGTGCGGGTTCTTCGCATATACCTAAGAAAGAACCTGCAAAAGTCACTCAAGTAGAGTGGTAAGACAACACGGGGCAAATGCCCCAAGAGCAAACCGTACCGGCTCGGTCTAGACCAAATCCCCGGCAACGGCGCCAAAAACTTGTTCGCTCCAAACGGTGTGTGCAAGCTTTAAATTTATAACCCTAGACTTAAGCTTAAAACAAGGATGCGAACCCGCAGTGTACGGGTCAATCGTAGTAAAAGCAAGAAAATTCCAGGGGTCGATCACAGGGACTTAGTGAAACAAAGTCCAATACGGTATGCTAGTGTTAATGCTAACCACAAGAGCAAGTATACAATCAAAGATGAATAAGATGTCAAATAAGCAAACATGCAATTCTAGGGATTAAAGCATCTAGTTGTGGTTCCAACTCAAGATCTATAGATAAGCGGACAAAGCTGAGATTTTTGCATGGGGAAGGTGTTTCTAAAGTGGAGTAGATCACCGGGTAAGTCTCACTACACACTAATCCCAAACCGTAACTCCTATTACCGGGTAAGTCTCAAGGAATTAAGATAAAGAACTATTGCCTCAAACTAACACACCATCTAAGGGAATAGAATCAACCTTTACCGGGTAAGTCTCAGGCTAACTCACAAAGATGGGATGGAAGCACACTCAAACCCCAATAAAGGACAAGCCTTTATTACCTACACTTATGATCGTTAGTATACAAACTAAGGAATTACCGGGTAAGTCTCATCCTAAGCTTGCTTTGAACCAGAAAGGTATAATAAGAATAGGATTTGGCAAACTCTAACACATTAACTCTCAGTTAAGGATCGGATAAGCCACCTCGGTCAGCCAGTTTCCACCCCGGCCGAGATGTTCATCGACTGAACGAGATGCTTAGGGTTAAGGTTAAAGACTCGAACTTTCAGGATCCTACTGTGATTAAGATCATTCTATCATTGTTTTTCCCACAACCTTCAGCCAATCACCCTAGAATCACACAAGGAAATTAGCCACTCATCATCATAATGAAAGTATTAAATATATAGGAAGAAGGTGAATATTTGAACAAAGAAGAATTTAATGGAAACACTTCAATAACTGAATCAAATATCACACAAAAATCGTTCCTTGGATAATGATCCAATAAGACAAGACAACAAGGAAAAGAATTGAAGACAATCTTACAAAACCCTCCAAAAAGCTATAAAGCTATAGTCTTCAATCTTCCTTCGACCTTCAAAAAGGTTCTTCGAATCTCCCAAATTGGAGTAGGATGCGGCTGCTGCGCTGATAGCGGATGTGCTGTGTCGTATGCGGGATCTTCTAACTGTAAGCGGCCGTCGACGTATGCGGCGTGTCGGATTTGTGGAAAATCCAACCCTTTTTATAGGAAAAATAACCCTCCAAAAATAATAAATCTTAAGAAGATATTATCCCATAAATATAGGTAAAATATATGATTCTGCATATCTCCTTCCTTCTAGAAGCTCAGCCCAAAAATATAAGATCACTTTCCAATTTTAAAAGATCTCAGCCAAGAATAAAATATTCTCGCCGCGTCCTAGGTGTTCGCCTCGGTCGAGTCGGTGTCTCTGGATCGCCTCGGTCGAGATGAATCTCTGGGCAACCGAGGTGATCATAACTGAGTGTAGAATCTCTCAAAACTGGTCCAAAGTAAATCTTTAATCCATGGCTATGCTTCCTGAAGGATTCCTTTTTGCTCCTCAATGTAGCTCCAAATGACTCTTGACTCTTTTTGCTCCTTTTCGATGCAAAACGTACCATATTACCTGCAATTACAACGAAACTAGGTGTAGACCTCGATTCTCGCAAGGGTAGATGAAATGGTAGTAAAATCACATAATGTACATACAAACATGCAGATTATGAAAGATAAAACGTCTAAACAAACCCCAAAATATAGACTATAATTCATGCTATCACTCCCTCATCTGTAATAGATTTTAGGACACCATATGAATTGTGGACTGGAAGGAAGCCTAATATTACCCACTTAAGGCCCTTTGGGTGTACTGCATTTTCCCATATAATACAAGGGAAGTTGCACCCAAGAGCACAAAAGTGTGTAATGCTAGGCTATCCTGAAGGTGTTAAAGGATATAAATTGTTACTCATACAACCACATGGCTATAAAGTAATAACATCTAGAAATGTGACCTTTAATGAAAGAGAATTCTATTTTAAAATCAGAAATAATAACTCTGTGGATAATAACAGTAACACTGAAAATGATACTGAGTCAACTAGAAGTTTTCATTTCTACACAAACGACCATAATAGAGAAAATCAATTAATAGATGAAGAATTTGATATAGGATATTATCAAACACCTAGTACTAGTGAAGATAACTATGATGTTGATAATACTTCTAACAATGATGAAAACACTGCTGTAGGCAGTGAGAACTATAGGTCAGAATCAAGGGGGGTAGAAAATATAGGTGATATATCTACTGCTCCCTCATCTCATTCTGATATTGCATTGCATGATAATAATAATGATTCACTGCATGATATTGGTGATTCTATGCATGATCAAGATGATTATTTGAATGACAATGATGAAAATAACTATCAGCTAACTAGAGATAGAAATCCTAGGGTTAGAATACCTAATAGGAGATATAATGATTCTGAATATGTTCTGATTACAAATGATTTTAATTTGGTTGAGTATGCTTTCTTGACTAGTGATGTTGTTGATAATCCATATACTCCGGATACATATAGGCAAGCTATGAATTGTGAACAATCTAAAAATTGGAAACTAGCAATGCAAGATGAAATAGATTCCATGATTGTTAACAAAACTTGGGTGTTAATAGCTAAACCTGAAAATGCAAAAATTGTGCCCTGTAAATGGATTTATAAACTAAAAGAAGCCACTAAACTGAGTGAACCACCTAGATACAAGGCTAGGTTAGTTGCTAAGGGTTTTACCCAAAGAGAGGGAATTGATTACACTGATATATTTGCTCCTGTTGTCAAATATAAAACATTGAGACTGTTGCTTGCTTTTGCTACTGTGCATGATTGGGATATAGAACAAATGTGTAACAGTCAAAAATCAAATATGGCCTAATCGGGAATTTTAGGAAGTTAAACGGGTTTAACGGAATTAAAACCGTCTTAACAAGAGATCGATACCTAGATGATAAACCCGGTGTTATTTGGAGCATTTGGGAGCTTCAATTAATAAAAATGCAGTTGAGAGAAATGATCAGGACATCGGACATGTCCTAGATATGAAAAAACATGAAAAGGCAAAATGGCTAAAAGAGTCGCTATTTCGTTTCTTAGCGGCTAAGAAAGACGGCTTAGGAATACGCGTTTTTCGAAACAATTGCGGAATAATTATCCATACAATATTCCAGATTTATTATTCCAATTTCGAGAAGTTTGGAGAAGGGGGCTTAAACCGCTTCCGGATCGGTAAAAGGATAATTATCGACTCCGCTAAAGAATAATTATCGTCTTCGCTATAAATAGCTGAAATATCGTTTATTAATTCATTTTCTTTCACGTTTCCTCGTAAAAGCTCTGATTTCTCTCAACCTTCAAACTCAGATCTACTCTTCGTTTCTAATCCGATTTCAAATCCGTTTGAGTTTTTGGATTCCTCTCTTCATTCTCTTCATTTTGGTACCGAGTTTCTGCATTTCCGAGCAAGGGAAGGTCTGGTCGAGCATATATGATACTAGGGAGGTTCCGTCGCTCAGATTCCGGTGAATTTGATGGTGTCCGAGCGTAGCCTGCGTCGTTGTGATTCCGAATCTTCTTTCGGATCGTCAATCGGGTTAGTAACGAATAAGTTATGAATTTATTCGTTTTTCGTATTGCGATTTTGCCTAAATTGACCTTAGGCTTGCCAAAATGGATAATTGGAAATTCCATTATGCTCGTTACTTTATTCTGGTGATTATGGACTGTTTGTTTGTTAAGATTTAATGACAGGTGGGTTCAGAAATTGCCTGCGGGCAAAACGTTGTTCTGACGAAATTTAATTAATTAATTAAAGGTTAATTAATTAAATTGGGATTCTAGAAAATGTTATAAGCTAATTAAATTCAAAGGAATGAATTTAACTGGTGGTTGAAGCGAGAAGTTTAATACGAGGAATATGATATTCTCAACAGGTGTTGTTGAAGGGTTCGGTTTTAATTATAGCTTACTTCTTTGTGAGCGTATCCAAATACGAGAAAGGAGGATAGTCCGAGTGGGAAACGGACTCAATAGTTGGTTTGCGAGGTTTTATTGTTCTTACCTGCGAGGTAAGTGTATATGAATTACACTTGCTTAATATATGTTATGTATTTAATATGCTATGATTTTATGCATGCTTGAGTGTATATATATGTTTGTTATGATTGTATGCATGCTTATATGTATATGAGTGAGACGAGGATGATGACTTGATATTCCTTATGAAAGCATGCATGAGGTACATGAGATAGTGGAAAGAATGTGATGAAAGAATATGATGGAAGCATGAAATTGAGTTATGATATGACAGTGATAATATAGGATGGTAATTGATTAATTATTCCAACTGGGTCCCGCACGGGTTTCCGGGGGACGAGGTCGCTACCTGATCTACAGGGGGCCTCAGAGGTCGCTACCTGATCTACAGGGGGCCTCGAGATAAGAAAAACAGCCAGGGGTCGCTACCTGATCTACAGGGGGGCCTCAAGATAAGAAAAATAGTCCAAGATCGCGACCTGATCTACAGGGGGTCTTAGGACAGATGGCTGAGGTCGCTACCTGATCTACAGGGGGCCTATGATGCTATCGGGTTGGCCAACCGAAAGAAAAAAGAAAGAAAGAAAGAAAGAAATACGAAAGCAATGAGAAAATATATCGTACGATCAGTTGGAGCTAGTTAATTAATTATCACCTATGCATCGATGCGATCGAGTCTAGCATGTTATATGTTATGTTATGATTATTTATATGTGATGAGATGATATGAGATGCTTATATGAGATGATATGTTTATATGTGATGTGTGATAACATGCTTGAATGTTTATGTGAAATGTGATATGAATGGTGGTGGAATTATATGTGAATGTGGATATGTATGCGTGCTCTGGAATGTGAGGAAGGGTATAGAGTGTCCTTTAGGGACGGGATATTAGATACTTATATATATTGGGAGAGTGCGATTTGTATACCCTTACTGAGCGTGTGGCTCATTGTTGTTATATCCACATATTTTTCAGCTACTCAGACTCGGCCTGACCAAGGCAAGGACGTTGGACCCAACACCTGGATTTGAGATCATATCAGGTGGGCTGTTATGGGATGCTACCGCCTAGGATGTTTTGCATGGTTTTAAAACAGTTGTGTTTTGGTTAAACGGAGTTTTATGACGTATGTTAGTATGTATAAATGTTGTGAATATGGTTGTAAGATAAAGTTTTAAAAATTTACGTTTTCCGCTTTTCCGCTTATTGCTTTAAACAGGGTTAATTAACTAGTAATAAACTAGAAATGAAATAGGAGGCGTCACAAAATGGATGTAAAAACTGCCTTTTTACATGGTACTTTGGATGAAACTATCTATATGAAACAACCTGAGGGTTTTGTAGATAAATCTAAACCTGATCATGTTTGCTTGCTTAAAAAAAAATCTATCTATGGCTTAAAACAGTCACCTAGACAGTGAAATCTTAAGTTTGATGAATGCATGAAAAACTTAGGGTTTTTAAGAAGCAATTATGATTACTGTCTGTATTTTAAAGGCATATCTTCCATGAATCCCTTATTTGTGCTATTATATGTTGATGACATTCTGCTTATTAGTAGATCTGTTGTGTTAATAGCTGGTGCAAAAAGAGATTTAAAATTAAACTTTGACATGAAAGATATGGGTCCTGCATAGAAAATATTAGGTGTTAAAATAATAAGGGATAGAAAGCATAAAAGGATGTGGTTATCTCAAGTCGACTACATTGAAAAGGTTTTAGAAAAATTCAACATGAAAAATGCTAAATCCACTTCTATACCCTTAGGAGGGCACCTAGACTTAACTAAGCAACACTGTCCTAGTAATCAAGCTGAAATTGAAAAAATGGCTAAAATTCCCTATGATGTGGCTGTTGGTTCTATCATGTATGCTATGCTATGCACTAGACCTGATCTTGCCTTTGGTATAAGTGTGTTGAGTAGATACATGTCTAATCCTGGTGAATTACATTGGACTGCTATGAAATATATTCTTAGATATATTAGTGGAACTAAGAACCTGTGCTTGATGTTTTCTGAGCATGATAATATTGGTGAAGTGTTTGGCTATGTAGATTCTGATTATGCTAGTAATAAGGATAATAGAAAATCTACTACTGCATATTTTTACACTTGGACTGGTAATTGTGTTTCATGGAAATCCCAACAACAATCTGTGGTTGCTTTATCTTCTACTGAAGCTGAATATATTGCTGCTGTTGAAGCTTCTAAAGAAGCTATCTGGCTTAAGGGTTTAGTTAGTGAAATATCTCATAAACCATGCAGTCATGTGATTCATATGGATAGTCAAAGTGCCTTGTATTTGTGTAAAGATCCTGTTTATCATGAAAGATCTAAACATATTGATGTTAGAAATCATTTCATTCGAGATAGGGTTAAAAAGAAACACTTCTTAGTTAAGAAAATTAAGGGTGATTTAAATCCAGCAGACTTTGGAGCAAAAATAGTGACTGCTGATAAATTTGCCTTCTGTAGAAATTTTCTACAGATTTTTGATGCTCCTTGAGTGATTGTGCAGGTCCTGGACTGATGACGGACAGGAAGGATGATCCATGGCACACTATTGGGGAACATAACCAGATTGACATGATACAAGAATCAGGAGGGCATTTGTTATGTTAATTGATTCTTGTAACATTATTAGCATTAGGACTTAGAGATTATACTAGCACCTTATACTATAGTCTAAGTAGAGAGTTATAAGACTCATATGATAAGCTTGCTATGTATTTGACATTGATGCCTATCTTGATCCAATGTTGCCACTTAGATTAAGTGATGTAGCTTGGTGATAGATATGGTGACAATGTTCTTATATATGTGTAGGCTATTATATGATATTAGGAGATACAAATGTTGTAATGTGTATTGTACGTATTGTTGTGTATTGGTCTACTTGTCCGGCTGAAGTTGAAGACTTGGGCTTGCCAGCCCAAATGAAGCTGGCCCATCTCCTTGATCCACGATTGAAAGAGCTGCTTGCGAGTTTCTGATGAGCTGGGCTGAAGGGTTAATAAGGGCGTGTCATTAAACGATGCGTTTGACCTTTGTTAAGCTTTGGTACTTAAGCTTTCAGACGCAGCTCTCCTAACCCTAGATCTGAATCTTGAGTGTTCGTCGTCCAAAGAGAAAGAGAGGAAAAAGAAAGAGAGAAGAAGAGGAGAAGAAGAATGGATCTTCCAAATCTCGCTCTGAAGTGAGAAGGATCCTTAGAAGAATAAGAGAGATCTGTTATCTCTTGTATCTGCTTCGTTGGTTTGCAGAATAGACGAAGATCGATCTCAGATCTTCGTCAAGGTGCCTTTGAGGGGGCTTTTCTTCACTATTGCTTCTTTGTATCTCCTGAGTTCTGTCTTTGTTGTTTTCTTTGCTAGATCTATAGAAAGGTGCTAGTATATCTCTTGTCCAGTGTTTGTAATCTGTGTTCTTGGATACCTAGTGAAACCTGGGATCGGATCTCCCCTCTTGAGGTCTCGCAGAGTAGGAGTATTTTATATACTACCGAACTGCGTCAACAAATTGCTTGTGTGCTTATGTTTGAGTGTCTTTGGTCGATTCTACGACTAAGGAATATAGATTGGTTAGATTTACATTCACAAATAAGCTTGGTAAGGCCGGCTTTGTTCCAGGAAAGTAATTCCTTGAACCCCAAACCACCCTCATCGATAGAAGAGCAGACAACATTCTAAGCATCAAGGGAGCGAGAGCTAGAATCTTTACCTGATCAAAGGAAGGAAAGAAGGAGGCCATGAATCTTGTGGAGGGATCAAAGCTTTACTTTATTCTTGTGATGCCAATAGACAAGAGATGAACCGATCTAACGCTAAAACTTCTTGAATAGTATCTGTCAACCTTCTAACTCTTGAACTCCCTTAAACTCCATAACTTTGTAATATAAAATTTCAAAAAAACTCGACGAGTAATATGCTTGAGGTTGAGGATACTAAAAATTTATCATTCTTGTCTTAATTAGATGAAGAAAAAAGTGTAAGAAAACAGAAATTAAAAAGGAACCGAGAAACTACATATATTGATATACAACATTAGATGAAAAGAAAGTGATGATTTAATTCGGTTTACATTGAAGCAGCTGAAGTAGATTTGACGTACACGAAAATGATAGTTGAAATTTGAGAGGAGTCGCACTCGGCGCTTAAACATGGTGGAAAGTTGACACGAAACTGTAACGAGTTCATACAACTACAACTACAACTACTGACGACGCATTTCTCTCTCTCTAGATATAGTTAGTTGAGTTTCACACGTGTTGGGGTAGAGCTGCAGGATGATGGCTACAGCAGCTAAATGATCGGACGGTAGGGAGCTCTGAATCTTGAATCCGAGTGGGTCCCTTATTGTGATGATGATCATCGGTACAAGTAGCAGCGACGAGCGTCGGCGGGTCCTTGCTTTTCCCCCACAGCACTGTGTAGAGCCCCGTTATTATGATCCCTGCCCCTATTATGCTGAAAACATCCAAATTAACCCATTATTATCTAGTAATCACGTTACTTGCGGTGTTAGATGGTTAAATTACAAATATGCACCAACCTTCCTAAGTGGAGCTTCTCGGAGAGGATGAAGAAACCAAGGATGGCGGTGATGATCATGCAAAGAGGGCTGAAAGCTGTCACGAACACTGGGCCTCTTTCCCTGTTCACTACTCCTTGCACGTAGTATGCCACTCCCGAGCACACCACCCCCTATACGTATTTATAAACGTTAAATGAACCGGCCTTAAAAACAATTGATAATAGGAGGAGTAACGCTAGTATTTATATTTTAACTCGGACATTTTCACACATTTTAACACTTGGTAGAAGAGTTGCAAACAATCAGACCGGACCGGAAAATCGGACCGGAAATTACGGTCCGGTTCTGGACCGTAATGTTACAGTCCAGACCGGAAAATCGGACAGCCTTAGTTGGTAGGTGGCGGGTACGTACGGAGTAAACAGAAGCGAGAAGGCGAGAATCCCAGCCGAGTTTCCACGCGGACAAGTCGGGGCCCAACACAAGTGTGACTGCTGTTCCTTCTACCGCCCCCATTACGCACACGAGCGCCGTCAACGACAGCTCCGCTGGGTATTCTTTCAACGTGAACGACTGCACGTACGCATCCCATCAATCAATTTACGTACAATTTGATTTTAACGTCATGCATAAGTAATAAGCTTACTTGGACTATAAAGAAGGCGGACCAACAAATGCAACTGCATAGGAGCATGATAGTCCCGGTCACCCACGAGTGTTGCCCCGTGGCCGACGCTGCTTGGTGGCCGACACTGTGTCCCACCGCCGAGAAGAGTTGTACAACCGGACCCTTGTAGAGAGTCATCAACATCGCTCCCGCCACCGTCACTGTTGTCCCCGCTATCTTCGCTTGGCTTCCTATCTTCCGTATCTCCACCTTCTCCAACCTACCATTTTTTTATTCTTTAGGCCTTGTTTGGTACGATCAGAATATCGAATCCGAATAATTAATACAATTTCTAATAAAAGACTTTAAAACTAAAGTAATTCCATTATGGAAACTAAAGTTTAGGGGACACACACGTTTATGGTTGGTTAAGTGAAATTATATGTGCACAAAATGTTAGCTGGTACGTAAATCGTCACCATCCACGTACAAATGCTTCTATTTTTATTCTATAGTGGAAACTAAAGTAATTCAATCATTTTTTTGGCTTCATCGATAAGATTGAAAAACCAACCATTTCCATCGAAAATAACAGAAACAATTCATATAACTTATAATATACTTACACTATAAACTTGTAATAAAGATTTGATCTTGAATATATATATATATATACACCTGAAAAGGGTGGCGAGGATGAATGTAACGGCGGGGACGACGTTTATGCTGGCGGAAGCAAACGTTGCTGACGTGGAGTTAAGCCCCGCATTATAGAGGTTTTGATCCAACACTGGCCTGATTTATTATATTAATTTATTTCCATTAAATGACTCCACCAACATAAATCATATGCGCATATACTTAATTATCATCACAACATCTTAAAAGAAAAAAAAAAAAAAATGATTTTTAGATGTACCGACAAAAATCTCTATTAGTGACCATAACTACGCATTTTGCGTGCATAGTTGATAAGGTCCTTTTGGGAAGCGTAGTTGGAGTTTCAAAAAAAATAAAAATATCAACTACGCTCCCAACAGCGTAGGTGGGGACACTAACAAGCGTAGTTAAGAATCATATTCCACCTTCTCATAAGATACTGCATGCATATGCAGAGCCATAATCCTAATTTAATTAGAAGAATTTATTAATAAATACTATACAGCTAGCTAAAATACGCATCGTTATTTTTGAAATCAAAATTTTTAGCCCGGTTCAGTTCAAAACTTACTTGCTTATCATTTTAGACAAAGTAAATTACTAATTTTTTTGAATTAGTTTGAACTAAATATGTTATAATAGTAATACCTATATTATTTAACTAAACAGACGAGTAATGAAAATAAATTATATTTTTGAAAAATTAAGACCATTTTTGAGCAAGAATAGTCAACTACCTTGATTCCTTTACAAATTTTTCTATAATTCTATGCGAAATATTTGTTTTTTGATTTGTTGGAATACCATGAAACAAACAAAATATATATCGATCTCTTTATATAATTTTGAGATGCCTAATCGATCATGTTGGAAGAAAGAATACATACTCAAGAAGGCCGAGAAGAGTAATTTTGAGGAAAATAGAAAGTGTCATCTTAGGTCTTGTTTTCCTGCAACGTACGTAGAAATGATTGTTAGCCAAAACCATACAAGGTAACTCGGTATATGTACGTACGTAGTTGGCCTATTATACGAATCTGTCAAAGTCCGATACAGACAGATCGGTATCCTAAAACCAATTGACAATAGGAGGAGTAGCTCACCGACCATATATACCAAGCTCGGAGTGTACCCATCTTTCGACGTGGAACCTTATTATCTCCAACAAAATCAAGTTAATTGAACTCGGCCCGAGTTCATATAACCCTCAAGTTGAACATGCACATTATATTGTTCAGTCGACTTATTTCTAATCGAATCAACCTAAACATACTGAAAACTTAGTGTGCATGATACATATGATAAAGTAGGTACCTTTCGAGGAGAAGGGCGAAGGGGGCGACAACAAGGGCAGCAACGACATGTCGGTAGACGGAGAGGACGAAGTGGCTCATACCTCTCTTGAGACAAATAGCAGTGATGATGTACATCCCTGCGTACCCGAACTGTAGCGACACTATGGCAACGTAAGCTTTCATTTTAGCTACTCCCATAGCTTTCTCCTCCAACTTAATTAGCTTAGTTACCCATGCATGCATATTCTTCCTTTTTATACACATTTTCAAAAGCAACGTATTTCCCACTTTGCCCCTTCTCCTAGGATCTACATATCATATACTTTAATCAACTAATGTATATGTTTTGTGGTTTAGTCCCTTTAACACCCAATGGATCTATTAACGAATAAAGTATGCTTGTTCTTACATAAATTAAAATATTTATATTCTTAGAATTTGAGATCGATCACTCATTAATAAGTACTGTAAATCTTTTGCAAACGCATCATATGATTCATATTCCATACGTAGGATTCCATTTAGTTTTTTCAATTATTATTGGTATTCTCACAAATTTAATCTTAATAAAAAAAATTGAATCAAACTTTAAATAAAATCTAAGACAACTTCTATTTAAATTATATTTGTTCAAAATTAATTCAAACAATTAAATTTGATTTAAATTAGATTTATTTCCATTGAAAATATTTGCATGCAGAGAGGTGTTCATAGTAGGAATTAATAAATTATTCTCATAAAAGAAAATTTAATTAGGTGTTATATTTTTATGGTTTTAAGTTTTGGGTGCATGCATGAGTCAAATTGATGACTACACAATATCACGACGATCGAAAGTAACTAATAATGTCGAATGATATGGTCTTTAATTATTTGCATTCACAAAGTTGTCATTAAAATAATTTTATCATAGTCGGACTATAGAAAAATCAATGGTTTTTTCCTTGATTGGTTGGATCACCTATGCAAAGGAAAACTTATAGTTAATTCATATGTTATAGGCGGAAGCTAGTGATAGAAAACTTATAGGTAGTTTTATGAAATAATATTTTATTTTAGCTTAAAATTTTTTATGTACAATTCTTGGTGTTTAAAACTCTAGATCTAGATGAATTAAGATGTTGGAGAATAAAAATGAAAACAGTAGAAAGAAGAACACGAATTTTACGTGGTTTGGTTTTTGAAAACCTACATCCACGGGATCCTCAAGATCCAATTTACTATAATATCGTATCAAGGTTATAACAAGAAGGCAATAAGTTTGAAACAATATAAGCTCAGATTTACAGCTTAGAAAACAAACTCAAACAACTCAAGAAACAAGAACAAAGACATAAGAGGAAGATGATACTAATCTTTTCTTCTTCTTGTATGTTCGTTGGAAGGACACACTTCACTCGAGAGAACAAGCCTTAGTTGACAAACAACATTTTCCTTGAGAATAAGGGAGATTGTTTTAGGGTTTTTTCTCAACACATAAGTTGGTCGATTTTCTGTGTGTGGCTGCGCAGAAGAAGAATGGTAGCATATATAGCTAGATTTGAACAACCTCTTCATCAAATCGCAACTTTCCACTAAAACGTTCAGTCCACAAGTCTGACTTAATTACCCAACCGGCCTAGCAAGAATATCAGAAATGGGCCTTCCTAATCTAGGCTTCACACTCTTTAAAAGAGTAGCGTGCCAACAAATTGGATTGATCCAATTAAATCACAAAATTAGGCTAAATCATCATGGCTTGAATTATATCTCAACAAGTTGCCCTCCTAATTCTAAGCAATGAAACTTTTAAAGATTGTAGATTGAAATATCAATCATTGGATCCAAATAGTTCTCCTAAGGAAGTACTTGTAACTGAAGAAAATTTATGGAGAAAAAAATTTTGTTAGTAGCAACAACTTTTGTACCAAAATCTGCAAGATTAACTTCACCTTTTATCTTCTTAACAATAAAACTCTTTTCTTCAACCTGTTTTCACATATAGTGGAACCTCACATCGATGTGTTTGGTTCTCTCATGATATACCGGATTCTTAAACAAATATAGAGCACTTTGGTTGTCCATATGAAGAGTAGCAATATACTTCCTATTTTCAATTTCAGCTAGAATACCCTGCGACAGATGGCTTCTTTACAAACATTCGTGGCAACAATGTATTCAACTTCAATTGAGGAAAGAGCAACAATGGACTGCTGTTGCGGTTTCCAGGATATACAGTTGCCACCACGTGTAAACAAACGCTTAGTAGTTTTTATATTTTCTTTGTTACTAGCGTAATCGGAATCAACATACCCAAATAGATTATTTTCAAAATCATGAGGACCATATTCAAGAGCTAAACCAGAAGACTCTGTAATGTATTTTAGCATGAATTTCATTATTGTCCAGTGTTTTTCAGAAGGATCTGACATGAACCCTGCTGAGAACACTAACTGCAAAATCTAGATCTGGACGCGTACAAATTACGACATACATAACTGAACCTACTGTAGCATCCTACGGAACAGATTTCATTTTCAACACATGAGAAGTTGTAGGTTTTACTTAAGTCAAGGTGCCCTCCTAAGGGTACTATTAGGATTAGCTATTGTAAGGTTAAAGTTATCAAGTACTTTACGCATGTAATCATCTTGTGAAAGCCAGATTTTACATTTTGATCTATCTCTAGTTATCCTGATGCCTAGAACCTTTTGAGTTGATCTTAGGTCTTTCATGTCAAAATTGGATTTTAAAGCCCTTTTAATATCAGTGATTTTAATCTTCGAATTGCATATCAATAGAATATCATCAACATATAAAACCACATACAAGGGGAAATCAGTCTCAACAAATTTGAAGTACAAACATGCATCATATTCACTTCTAGTAAAACCGTACCTATCATTTTCACGCAACTATCAAATTTGATATTCCATTGTTTAAGGGACTTTTTCAACCCATATATATATATATAGACTTTTGCAACAAGCACACATGATCAGGTTTAGTTTTATCTATGAAGCCTTGAGGCTAAATCATATGAATAATCTCATCTAAATCACCATGCAGAAAAGCTGTTTTAACATCCATTTGTTCAATTTCATAATCATAAACAACAACCATAGAAATAAGAAGACGGAATGTTTTATACTTAACAACATGTGCAAAGATTTCATGATAATCTTCATCTTCTCCTTGGGTGAACCCTTTATCAACTAACCTAGCTTTGTATCTAGGTGGTTCTTTAGGAGTAAAACCTTCTTTTAGTTTATATATTCATTCGCATCTAATAATCCTAGAAGTTTTAGGTTTAGGAACCAAAATCCAGGTTTTATTAGCATGCATGAATTCAATCTCCTCTTTCATAGCAGTTTTCAAAATTTCAGCATGTTTACAACTAACAGTCTGGTCATAAAAATCAAGAGTATATGTGTTCAGAACTTCAGCAATTAGAAAAGCATAGTTCACAATATGATCTAATTTCTGAATATTAGGGTTATAAAAGACATATTCAGATTCAGCTAAATGAATGCTAGGATTTTAGATTTGGAATGACACTACGAGTTGGTCTAACCCTAGTTAACTAATATTCATTCAAAGTAGGCAAAGCAGGAAGATTATTATGCACACTAGAATCATGTAATGGATAATTATTATGCACACTAGAATCATGCCATGTCAGCTCAACACTTGTGTTGTACCAATGTCAAATTCTTCCTCAGCTGGATCAGGAGAGTCTTCAAGGCCATAGAACTGTGTTTCATTTTCATTTTCAATATTGATTTGAGGAGACAAATTACTCCTAATTTTTGAAATAGAACTCAGTTTCTACAAATGTGACATCGCTACTTGTTATTACTCTTTATCCTCCTGATTGTATGAGTAAAAGCGTATAAACTTTCACACCCTCCGGGTAGCCTATCATAATACATTTAAAAGCTCTAGCATTTAGTTTACCATTTGAATGTTTTGCATAAGCAACACACCCAAATGGCCTCAAGTGTGATATGTTAGGCTTTGAACCAATCCACATTTCTTGTTGTGTTCTAAACCCAATGGCAGAAGAAGAGGACATGTTTATGAGATACGAAGCTGTAACAACAACCTCTCCCCACATACTTTATTTCATACCAGAAGAAATAAGCATACACCTAGCCTTTTCTAGAAGAGTTCTATTTATGCGCTCATCAGTGCCATTTTGTTGAGGTGTGTCAAGTACAGTCAGATGGCGTTTTATGCCATTTTCATCACAAAAGGTATTAAAAGCCACATTGCAAAACTCTAACTCATTATTTGTCCTAAGACATTTCAGTTTATACTCAGACTGACTCTCTACCTTGGTTTTCCAAAGTTTGAACATGTCAAAGGTTTCAATTTTGGACTTAAATAAGTATATCCAAACCTTCCTAGAATAGTGATCTATTAAAGACAAAAAATGTTTTGTACCTCCAATATTGTCAACTTGTGCAGGGCCCCAAAGGTCAGAATGAACATCCTCAAGAGGTTTCTTAGCTATGTAGGTTGACTTATTAAAGTTAGACCTAACAACTTTACCAAAAACACAATTTTCACAAACACTCAAATCAGAGGGTTTTTGTTTTAGATATCCATGTCTAAACAAATAATGAAAACCTTTATTTCATGTGTCCTAATCTCGAATTTTAAATGGCTGTATAGTTTTTGGTGCAAAATCTAAAGCATTTATCTCAGGGAACCTACAACATGATAAAGACTGTTTTTCTTAATACTTTTTAGAATGACTTTACCATCTTTTGACACATTTCTTATACCATTGTGAGAGTGGATATGATAGTTCAAATCATCAAAAGCATATTCAGATAAAAGATTCCGTCTAAGGTCTGGTACCCACCTAACCTGTTATAAGACGCTAACTTAGTTATCATGCATCCTAAAAGACAGTGCCCATTCTTTTAATAGGTAGAGAAGAATGTGAAGTATTTTTACTGTGCCTATTCCTTTAACTTGGTTATCATCTCCTAACCTAACTTCCCGCTCATCCGACTGATGTAGAAAAACAAAATAATGCTCATGGGAGTGACATGTATAGTACAACCAGAATTTAAAATCCAATCATTCATATCAGAGGTATGATCACACAACAGCAATTCATTATCATAAAAGCAAGAAGAAGACTCCACCAAATTAGTAATACCATTTACGGATTTTTCAGACTCATCTTTCTTCTTCTTTTTACACTTAGGGACAATATGACCTCTAATGTCACAGTAAAAACACTTCACATTCTTTTTACCCGACTTAGTGTTGTTACTATTTTTATTAGTACCTTGATGATTGCTAAAATTTTCCTTATTAGACCCATTCTTAGCATGTTGTTGATGTTTTTTATTCTTTCCCTTAGCAAACATAACCTTCTGAATTTTACAATCCTTCCCACTATTCCCTGATTTACTCTTAAAGACCTTCATATCCTCATTCTTTTGTATGACATACTCTAAGATTTTATCTTTAGTCGATGTGTCATTATTATATCGTATCACATCCTTAAAACTGTTAAACTGACTAGGAAGACTATTTAACAGGATGACAACCTTGTGGGTATTAGTAATACTATCCATATACCTTTCTAAGTCTTGAGTCATTTTTAGAAAGTTGTCCATGTAACGCCCCGGATTGTGAAACCCGAAACGTCACTAGGATATGAACCACACAATGGGTTCACTAGATTTAGCTTGACAACAGCTTCACTATCGGACCTTCCAACAAGAGCACGACAAAACAATAAAACGTAACCGACCTTTAATTTGTAAAACGTCGTAATAATTTGCACTTTTAAAACATGCCAAGAGATAAAAATGAAGACCGGTAAAACCTTACAAACTTAATCTTAAGACCAAGCGTACAACCACCTTCCCAAATCCTAAGGCACACGCGGGTCCGGTTGATCACCAACTCCAAGAAGTTTCTCCGAAACATACCTAAACATTATCCTAAAATACAACAACATATAAAACCATTAGCTAGCGTCCCAAGGTTAGAGCCGAAGCTCAAGAATCAGATCAAACTCGTACGCATCATATGAGGAACGTCAATTCAAAATACTATTAATATACACTCAAGTTCACCTCCTAAATATATAACAATAAAACCAAACCAACGAGGAATGTAAAGGCCACGGTTCATCAAATCAAACTATATAAGTTCCTAACATTAGCATATTATGTACAACTACCAAAGATGTCAACAAACAATCTAAGCACAACAAACGGTAAACAAGAATATGCATGTAGACTAACCCATTGAACTTGTAAACGCATTAGTTATATAGAAGTAGCGGAAAATCACATTTCATAATAAATACTCTAATGCACAAAGGTCATGATAATGCCCAAAATGATAATGATTACGATGTCGTGCCGATAATGCAATGCAATGAATGTGTCATCTCTCAACTCACAACTCTCGGCAACGCAAGGTAACACAACGCTCTTTCAAATCCACATGTGCCCCTCCGGCGTACTAATGGTTACGAAGATCTGTAATCACGTCTCCCATTTTATATGTCCACCTTCTTTCCCCGGCTCGGTCTCTACTAGAGCACCGTCCAAAACATGTATGCAAGTTTTATATATGAAAGGGGCTCCCACCACGTCGCACGGTCATACTCGGGACATCACTCCCTCATCAAGGTCACCATGCCTATGACCGTACCGGTGGTTACCAATTATAAAATACTCTAAAACCATAACTATATATATATACAGTATATATATATATATACTGTATATATGTACAAAAGCCATACTCACATGTAACACACCTCAACTTATAATACGGATTTCTTAACATCATTCATCAACATATCCAAACTCAACACATTCTCTTATCATCTTTAGAGTCAACCAATCAACCATCTTATTCACATTGCACAACACATTCATCTACTCAACTATTCGTCACCAAAATCATAACCCAATACACTCTCATCCCAAAACATCTACCTACATAAAACTCATGAGCATACTTACCAAAAACTAACTCAAAACCAAAAGTAAACTCTTAGACATCTCACCTTAGAAGACCATTTGCATCACTTCCTACCTAGGATACCACAACTAACAACAATCTATAACATTAGAGGATATATCTTAAACATGCTAAATGTTGGAGATTTGTGCTAAGTCTCAACGGAACCATTGAGCTTGTTGTCGAGACAAGGTGCAATAAGTTACTCACATGTGTGTCACGATGGTATGGGTTGCGGGAGGCAAGCCAAGTGACCGGCACTTAGAGTAACTAGTGATTACGGGGTAAAAGTATGGAAGCTAATTAAATTAAACTAAACAAAAGGACATGGCTATCACGGCTATGTTGAAAGTTAGTTTAGTTGAGCCTCATGACTATCATGGGACATTGTCTTGACTCAGTCATGACAATGCCATTACTTGGCAAGAGCGTTATTGGCCTTGCCAACGTCTAGGCCATTTTGCGGCAGAAATTGAGAGCCCGACGCTTTGTGTTTTTGGGACACATTATGGAGCGTTCTTTCGGGCATTCCTCATTATATTAGCTCAAGAAAGTTGTTACAAAGTTTGAGAGATATCCAAGCATAAATGTCCATTGAGCTCCAAGAAGCTAGCTAGAAGCTAGCTAGTGAGCTGCTCGATGAGCTAAGCTAGTTTGAGCTAAGCTCATGTGTATTAGTTGACCTTGGAGCTTCACCTAGCTATAATGAGTTAGTCAAAGCTCATTGATGAGAAAAAAGTCGGGCCGAAAAAGCTAGCTGAAATTTGGGCTTTTTGATGGCCCAATTGAGTTGGGCTTGGGCCTTGGGCTTGGGCCAAAAAGTGGTTATGTAACCCTAACTTCTCTCAACCGCCAATAACCGTTTGTAACCGCTCTCAACCGCTTTAGTGGCGGTTATTCTCCCCAAAACCGTGGCCCCCTATGCCTATAAAAGGGAGAGCCATTTGCACTTGATTGGATATTCGTTTTTGCAACAATAAAGCTTCTAGTTCCATTGTATTGACATTGGATAGGCCTTCTTATAAGCTTGTTTGCAAAACTCGAAAGACCAGTATAGTTCCTTTGTATTGACAAAGGATAGGCATCCATCTTAGTTTGGTTTTGTATTGACAAAACCTAGGAATACCCTTCTACAAAGTAAGACAAGTAAGTATCTTACTTAGTCTTTGTAACGTGTAACGTTTTATCCCACTAAGGTATTTGGATATTCCCGGTGTAGGGGAGAATACACTTAGAAGGAAAATTTATTTATGAATGACTCATTACATTATCCAAGTCAATGGTTTTAACATATAACAACCGGTTTATAAGACGTGTAATTGAACTTAACTTCTATTAGAGTTTTGTCTACTCCTTTTTGGAGATTACAAACTCTTGCTTGAGTTTTGTCTACTCCTTTGGAGACTACAAACTCTTGATTGAGTTTTGTCTACTCCTTTTTGGAGATTACAAACTCTTGGTTGAGTTTTGTCTACTCCTTTGGAGACTACAAACTCTTGATTGGGTTTTGTCTACTCCTTTGCGGAGATTACAAACTCTTGGTTGAGTTCTGTCTACTCCTTCGTGGAGATTACAAACCCTTGGTTAATAACTAGTTTTTAGTTCAAGATAATTATATTAATTTGTTTGGCAATTGGGAGAACCGTCTACTCACATAAGTGAGACTACGGGCCTTTGGTCTAAAACCGGACACCGAAAATCCAACAATCTTCTAAGTGTATTATACATTTGATATATGGTTTGACGATTGTTTTGTTGACTTGATTTTGTTAAGACATGATGAGTGACATGGCTGTCATGGATTTGCTACCGTCCAAAAATATGGATGGTTTTGCAAACATCTCGTTTGTCATATGGCAACGAGAGGTGAAGAAGATTTTGACGTCCTTAAAGGTGGACTACATACTTCTTGAGGGGGCTCCCGGGCCGCCAGGAATTGGTCCTATCTTGGGCCATAATGGGTTGATGAGGACCCGACTACAAACGCAGTGGAGTGTTGATAACTACACTTGTAGAGGAATCATTCTCAAGAGCATGTCGCCGTACATGTTGGATATCTATCATGACTTTGAGTCCGCAAAGGATCTTTGGGATGCCTTGGAATTTGAATATCATGGAACGATGTATGAGACTGCATTCTTCAAGTATGTCATGGAAGATGTACGTCCCATGTCCTCTCAGTTTGAGGAGATGAAGGAGACGTTGGCTCGTATGGACAAGTATGGAAAGGAGTTGGATGAGTCTACGAAAGTGGGTATTATCATCCGGAAGATCCCTCCATCCTGGGTTGATTTCAAGCGCACCATGTCGTTGTTTGAGATCGGAGGATTATCCATGAAGGATTTGGAAATATATTTTAAGCAATGGGAGAAAATTCTCTCAAAAGTTCCCAAGGAAGAGAATCCATAAAGGATGATCTTGTACTGTTTGATATTAAGTATATGTAAAGGGCTTCAGGCCTATATGCTTTGTAAGTATCTTACTATGTTAAAACTATGTATAGGCTTCGGCCATAGTTTGTAATGCCTTATCAATATTAATAAAGAAGTGTTGTGTGTTTTCGATTTTACACTTGCGTCAAGATCAAATGAAGGCATGGTTGTTTGTCATATTTATAAATGTTTGAGAGCTTAGTTCGATTACACATTCGAGTGTTGAAAGTCAAATGGTAAAGCACTCAAACTTGATCCTTTTTGACAAGAAAATAAGTCTTATTTATTATTTGTTGAAAGCCAAATAAATGGCTATGGAATTGGGATAGATGAACAAGCCAAGATATGCGCAAACTTATGCTGATGCATTAAGTGTTGACATGGACTTGTTGTCCTAAAAGGGGGCAAGTGGAACGCTAATAAGGCCCGTGACATACCTTGTGAATAAGCGAGTGTCAAGCCCAAGAAATGGCTAAAGCGGGTTGAGTAAAGGCGCACGCAAGTGCCCGCCTTGGCTATGTCATGCTGCGCAAATGACAAGGCAAACGATGGTCCTAAGGTGTGTCAAAATACCTAAGGAAAGACAAGCCATAAGTGACTCATCGAAGTCTCTTGGATTGGTTATGTCAAGGCCCAAGCCATATTGGCTAAGGGCTAACTATTGGTTGGAAAAGACTTGAGGAAACTATGTCACTCGACCAGTTCTTGATAATAAATTGGGCGACTCGAACAGAACATGACACTGAAAGGAGCGACCCGACTGGCTACTTCGGGCGATTCAACCGTCTATAACCACCATGTGGTCGACTTGATAGCCTTGTCCGTCGACTCGACTGGATATAGCTTCCATGAAAGCATCGAGTAACCGCCAAGCGGTTGACATGATTGGTTTGTCGGGCGGCTCGACCGACACTATTTAGAACACGTTGGCTTGTGTTTTGTTAACCATTTGACCCGACTGGGACAGTGGCCAACCTGAATGGTTTTTGACATGGACTTCTGATTCTTAGGAATTACTAAAGTGATCTGCTCGATCGGTTCTATGATCGGCTCGATCGGTCCTTGTAATCGTACGATCGATTCATGCAATATGTATGTGTGTTCATGCCTTTATACAAACGACTTGTTTTGAAATTCCTTGGAGTCGTGGTACTTGTAGAAGGCTGATATGAACATGAGTAAAATGCTTGGATGATTAAAACGTCGAGTGTGAATTCGTTGAAAGAACGGAATACTCAAAGAGGCATAGAGGTTTGGTGGCGTTCGAACCTAATATGTTGATTTCGGTTAAAATCATGAAAAGTCATGTTATGCTATAAAGACATTTTGGCCAAAGTGTAAATAAGACTAAGATATGATTGAACGTAATTATAAAGTTGGCTAAAAGGCCAAACCTCCGTCGTTCGATTGCTTGGTACGAACCTGACCATATATGATTTCCGTTGATCAAGTGTTCTTAAAAGAAGGATAGACGAAAGGAATTTCTATGAGGAAATTGAATGCCGATGGACTCACTAGAGTCGAATTGTTGACTATGGTGACACATTGATGCCTACACGGCACATGGTCATTTCTAAGTGTTGAAATTGCTATGAGGGGCTGATCGGATTTGGACAAACGTTATGAAACAACAAGGATGGCTCGTTCTAGATTTCCAACAAATCTTTGAAAAGGACAACTACATAATGTATGTCATTTCAAAGTTATATATTCTCATATAGGAACTCTCCCTACCCCATGCAATGGCAACAAAGTGAAATGATCAAAGGTGTTGGCTGAATCGGTTCAAGATAAATCGAGCCAATTGGTGATGTTTAGACAACATGATGGTTTTGAAACTAGTCAAAACGTGTGAATCTAAATGATTCTATACTTCTAAAGTTTTGATAAAAGACTTGATAATTTCATGACTATTGGAAAAGGGTTTCGGACTAATTCTAATGATGGTCATTATACTCCGATAAAGTATATCCATGATTCAAGTGAAAGATCTCATTGTCAACACATGACATGATCAGTTTTGAGACTTGAAAGTACTCATATATCAGAGTTGAAAGCTTGTTGTCGATACACGACAAGAGCGTTCTTTCGGATATTGTCTTGACTCTATCATGACAATGCCTTGACTTGGTGGTTAAAAGTCCTTGTGGCCTAAGCCCTGATTTCCTAGAAAATCTATTTCTTTGAAATAGTGGTTCTTTGGCTTGGTATGAAGTCAAGGATGTTATGAAAATTGAAACATCTTGGCATTGAGACATAGTTTGGTTATAGAACTATTAGACTCAACATATAGCGTCGTCGGTGGTTTGTTGAGAATTCACAAACGTGGCCGAAAGACTAACCAAGATCTTGGCTTGTTATTTAGTACACAAGATAGCCAAGGGGATGGGTTACAACCTACTAGTTTAACCTCTCGTCCTGGGACACCCAATTCGCCTATGGCCAAAAGCTATAGCCGAATTCAATGTGGAAAGTCCATTCCGAGAAGTTAGCGAACTCAAAGTTCCATCCAAAGGAGTTCGGTCCTACAAACTAAGGAAAGCTTGAGAGAATTCTCTTAACGACTTCTTTGAGAAATTGCGAGTGTAGGCGCAAGATTAAAAGAAAGTCGGCTACGTGAACGTGAAGTGTCAAGGCTTCTTCAAGGGAGTATGTGGTTGACTCGCCTACGCGTTCATTAGAGGATTAGGACACAATAGCCTTTAAATGTGTCAATTGTTAGTAAGGAATGTAAACTCACATGTACTTTGCCTTCATGTACTTAGATAAGTTGAATGGTTCAATCCGTTAGGACACCATGATTCTTTTCTACAGAATGTGCATTTGTACTAAATCAATAAATTCAATCGAAAGATATTTGTAATTATGTGTAGAGTTCTGTTTATTAATTTGCCTAAATTAAGTTTCATGACTTTGCTCAAATGGGGGAGGAATGTTGGAGATTTGTGCTAAGTCTCAACGGAACCATTGAGCTTGTTGTCGAGACAAGGTGCAATAAGTTACTCACATGTGTGTCACGATGGTATGGGTTGCGGGAGGCAAGCCAAGTGACCGGCACTTAGAGTAACTAGTGATTACGGGGTAAAAGTATGGAAGCTAATTAAATTAAACTAAACAAAAGGACATGGCTATCACGGCTATGTTGAAAGTTAGTTTAGTTGAGCCTCATGACTATCATGGGACATTGTCTTGACTCAGTCATGACAATGCCATTACTTGGCAAGAGCGTTATTGGCCTTGCCAACGTCTAGGCCATTTTGCGGCAGAAATTGAGAGCCCGACGCTTTGTGTTTTTGGGACACATTATGGAGCGTTCTTTCGGGCATTCCTCATTATATTAGCTCAAGAAAGTTGTTACAAAGTTTGAGAGATATCCAAGCATAAATGTCCATTGAGCTCCAAGAAGCTAGCTAGAAGCTAGCTAGTGAGCTGCTCGATGAGCTAAGCTAGTTTGAGCTAAGCTCATGTGTATTAGTTGACCTTGGAGCTTCACCTAGCTATAATGAGTTAGTCAAAGCTCATTGATGAGAAAAAAGTCGGGCCGAAAAAGCTAGCTGAAATTTGGGCTTTTTGATGGCCCAATTGAGTTGGGCTTGGGCCTTGGGCTTGGGCCAAAAAGTGGTTATGTAACCCTAACTTCTCTCAACCGCCAATAACCGTTTGTAACCGCTCTCAACCGCTTTAGTGGCGGTTATTCTCCCCAAAACCGTGGCCCCCTATGCCTATAAAAGGGAGAGCCATTTGCACTTGATTGGATATTCGTTTTTGCAACAATAAAGCTTCTAGTTCCATTGTATTGACATTGGATAGGCCTTCTTATAAGCTTGTTTGCAAAACTCGAAAGACCAGTATAGTTCCTTTGTATTGACAAAGGATAGGCATCCATCTTAGTTTGGTTTTGTATTGACAAAACCTAGGAATACCCTTCTACAAAGTAAGACAAGTAAGTATCTTACTTAGTCTTTGTAACGTGTAACGTTTTATCCCACTAAGGTATTTGGATATTCCCGGTGTAGGGGAGAATACACTTAGAAGGAAAATTTATTTATGAATGACTCATTACATTATCCAAGTCAATGGTTTTAACATATAACAACCGGTTTATAAGACGTGTAATTGAACTTAACTTCTATTAGAGTTTTGTCTACTCCTTTTTGGAGATTACAAACTCTTGCTTGAGTTTTGTCTACTCCTTTGGAGACTACAAACTCTTGATTGAGTTTTGTCTACTCCTTTTTGGAGATTACAAACTCTTGGTTGAGTTTTGTCTACTCCTTTGGAGACTACAAACTCTTGATTGGGTTTTGTCTACTCCTTTGCGGAGATTACAAACTCTTGGTTGAGTTCTGTCTACTCCTTCGTGGAGATTACAAACCCTTGGTTAATAACTAGTTTTTAGTTCAAGATAATTATATTAATTTGTTTGGCAATTGGGAGAACCGTCTACTCACATAAGTGAGACTACGGGCCTTTGGTCTAAAACCGGACACCGAAAATCCAACACTAAATTCCTTCAATTCTCATCACTATCAAGATAATTATTCAAGTACAAAATTTATCTCAATCTTCAACATATCCTGTAACCTTCATTCATGTGCACACTCAACTTATGTCATTCTCCATAACCGTCACATATCCTATCTCTCATACATATGTCATTGTGTGTCATCGCCTATATTATCACTTATGTCAACATATCTAGATACTCATATAAAACACATCTCACACTCTCATCGCCATCTGCAACACTTTCCAACTCACTTTTCATACATCCTTAATACTTTTCCTAGACAATAACGTCATAATACCCACTTACTCTAAACACTCAAGATACAACAAAAACACAATTTAGTGAAAACCCTTTAAGACATAAATCCTATAAGTATAATTCTAAAATATGTTCTACTCACAATCAACAACAAATCTAATCTGAAACAGGGCGACAACTAAGTAAGTCAGTACGACTTACCTAAAAAAGACGAGTCTCAATATTACCATAACTATCCAAACTTAGTCACCAACATTCAAGTACCTAATATCAAGATATTATATATACTGTCATTAAACAATTTCATCCAAGGCAAATGATCAACAAACAAATCCTAAGGACGGAATCCGATCAAGATTTAGGAAAATTTACATATCGGAGGTTAGAACAAAGGTCAAAAGTCGCATATCGATGCCAAATAAAGTCTCTCCATATCCAAACGGGTCTCCAAGGTATAAAATACCTAAACAAATCAACTACACAAGTTTTAGCTCCATTTACTAAAATTTAGGCCATAAATTATAATCATCAAAATATATAGGCCATTTTCTGTAGTTATAACCCTAAGCTAATTTATGTAATTATACAACTCAGGACCTTTGGTGAACTTCTAAAAAAAAATGGGTTGTTCCCGCAAATATAAATTTGGGCTATTTTTGTAATTATTAAATTCGGGGGCAAATTGTACAAATTCCAAAAGCTGGGTCATAAAATGTAAACCAAATATATGGGGTCGATTATGTAATTATACCCAAAATTGTCTTCTTCCCAAACTAGGGTTGCTGGACAAGGGAGTTGCGGTTGCTGGAGGGATCAATCCCAGTGGCGGCAGGAGGGCTCAATCCTAGCGGCGGCTTGGTGCAGGAAGACGACAACACTTGGGCGAGTAGTCCTCTAGCGGTAGCCGCGAAGGCAACCGACAACGTGGGGGCGGAAACCGGCTCGACAGTGGCCTTGTTGCAGATGTAAGCTCGCGAGGATAAGAGTCTTCAGGTTGGGTCTGGCGACGTTGGTTCTTGGTCGACGGTAAGAAGCCTGTAGTGGACAGAGAAACGGCGGTGATGGTGGCTTCCTGCACCGGCGACAGCGTGGCTCTGCTTCTCGACCCCAGTCGACGTGAAGGAACGGTGATGAACAAATCTGGCGCGGAGTTAAACGGCATCGGGTCTGGCGGCGTTCATGGAAGTTGTAAATTGGTTTGGCGAGACTTCAATTTCCACGCATATCTGGTGCTTCCGAGAAGAGAAATGGAGAGGAAGGAAGAGTTATAAAGGGCCTAAGACTTTAACTATAAAGGGAGTTTAGCTATAAAGGGAGTTTGCTTAACACAAACTAAGCAAATCCCACCACAAGTTCAGTAGGTCTAGAGTCCTTTGTAACCGGTTTATGGTTCAAACAACTCAAACTTTTTTACTGTACTTTTTGACCCTCTTGAGTTGTCCGTAGATCCTAACGGAAATCCCAACTCATTTAGAACTTAGTATTTCTAGCAAGTGCTTTCACCTTCACCTAGGCTTTGGCGACTTGTTGTATATACAAGTTCTAAGATTTAGAATTAAACCAAGCTTTAAAATCAACTTGTTTTAACTCTAGATTTTATATCTTAATGCAAAAGTAAAAGAGATAGAGAGAAATAATAGATGCCCTTATTACAATTTACAACCCTTGATTTTGAAAAATAATGGACCAGAACTTACAATCTTGAAACAAGGACCAGATTAACACATACAAATACACAAGAAATATTGAATGAAAAAACAATAAATCTTGGTGATGCTATTTGGTTGCTTGCAATGTTGTTCCTTGCAACAAGTTGAAGCCTCCATTTTTCTTCACCACCGAAAGTTAGATTCAAAGAAAAGAAAGAATCTCTACAAAACAAGAATCAGATTGTGATTAGTACAAAATCAAACAATATTATTCGGTTTTAAAAGAAAGCAGCGGAAGACACATCAAATTTTTTCCCCAGCATTGAGATCCGAATCTGTTTACATCAGATCCGAACCTATTAAAAATAGTTTTGAAAACAGATCCAGTTTTTGATAGGTTTAAAACAAAGCAAATTTAAACACAAAAAACTCACAGATTTGAAAAACAAAGAACGATTCAGAACAAACCAAGACATATGCTAACTAGATCTAGAAACATTAAGCAGATTCTGAAAGAATAAACTTCAACATATTCGAATACCGGACAACAAAAAATTTAAAGGAAATGGATAAATCTCGTAAGCTTGAAGATAACAAGGAAATAAGTTGGATAACAGATTTGATTTTATAATTTCAAGGGAAAAAAACGCCTCAGCAGATTCGTTCAAACATTCCAAAAGATCCGAGAAACCAACCGTGATTTTGAAAAACAGTCCACCAGTTCTTAGATCTAAAGCAAGACAATAGATCTAGCATGAAGAAGCATAGATTCGAACAAACAGATCCAAGAAAATAGATCTAGAAAAAATGCAGATCAAAGTTAGTTTTATTTCAGTAGATTCGAAAGAATGGACAGATCGAAGGCTGAAAGGACGACAAAGGGAGCCGGACGTTGCTATGTACAACCGACCCGAGATGTGTTCAAACAAGCAGATAAAAAAACCCTGAAAGATCAAAGAGAGAACAACATAGTTGTACAGGTTATGAACGAAAACTCGACAGATCTACCACACTAAACACATATCTAAAAGATTCATACAAGAAACATGCTCTGATACCAATTGTTGGTGTTTAAAACTATAGATCTAGATGTTTTAAGATGTTGGAGAACAAAAACGAAAATAGTAGAAAGAAGAACACGATTTTTACATGGTTCGGTTTTGGAAACCTACATCCACGGGATCATCAAGATCCAATCTACTATAATATCATTTCAAGGTTACAACATGAAGACAACAACTTTGATACAATATAAGCTCAGAGTTACAACTTAGAAAACAAACTCAAACAACTCAAGAAACAAGAACAAAGGCATAAGAGGAAGATGATATTAATCTTTTCTTCTTCTTGTATATTCGTAGGAAGGACACACTTCACCAGAGAGAACAAGCCTTAGCTGACAAACAACGTTTTCCTTGAGAATGAGAGATTGTTTTAGGGTTTTGCTCAACACATGAGTTGATCGATTTTCTGTGTATGGCTGCACAAAATAAGAATGGTAGCATATATAGCTAGGTTTGGACAACCTCTTCATCAAAACACAGCTTTCCACTAAAAGTGTAGCCCACAAATCTGACTTAATTAACCAACCGACCCAACAAGAATATCAGAAATGGTCCTTCCCTAATCTGAGCTTCACACTCTTTAAAAGAGTAGCGTGCCAACAGATCGGATTGATCTAATTAAATCATAAAATTGGTCTAAATCATGGCTTGAATTATATCTCAACAATAATAAGACAATAAATCTATGTAGACTTATACGATGGGCCATAGACTACGCGAGACGAGCTCTTCTTGGGCCAATGGCCCCGGAAGAAAAAGCGAGCAAGTGAATGTCATCTTTTCTCATTAGGGTTCTATTATTCTTATCCGCGAAAGTATATTGAAAACCCTTGCTGAAAGTTCCGTGAAGCAAAACCAAAAAATGTTTCCTCTTTTTTCGTTATTCCTCTGTTTAACTCGTTCAAAACACAACATGGTGCATCTTGCCATATGACCGGTAATAAAAAAATTATCCTGTTTACTTAATGTTAAAACAATGAGGATAAATATTCCAAATAAAAAAATTGTTAATACTACACAAGTTGGATCAACAACCCATTATGACGGTGTTCGACTTTCTAGAGTCTTTTGGGTGCCGGGACTCGAATGCCAGCTTCTATCTTTGAATCAAATTATCGGATTTATAATGTATCAATTTCTCACTAATAAGCTTTGTGTGATTTGGGATCGCACTTTGAATGCACTGATTGGAGTGGGTAAAGCTCGCGATGAGGTCTATTGGTTCCGCAGGATGGCACCTCCCTTCATGCCCATGCATCCCATCACAGCCCACATCTCTACCGATCAATCCCTTTCCCATCGTCGCCTTGGTCATGCCTTTGCGAATAAAACAGATCCGTGTGATATTTGCTATCGGGCCAAACAAACACGTCTTTCATTTCTTATTAGTACTTCAATCGCTTATTCGTTGTTTGATTTGGTACATTTAAACATTTGGGGACCAAATCACATCAATCTACAACTAGTGTTACGCACTTTATCACTATTTTGTATGAATTCTCTAGATCAACATGAGTTTATTTAATTAGTTCAAAATGTGAAGTAAGCCGAGTTATCCAAGAATTTTGTTCTTTCACAAAAACACAATTCCATAAACACAGAAGTGACAATGAACGTAAATATCTTGCTCTTTGACCTTTCCTATCTCAGAATGGAATTATTCTAGAAACGTCTTGTGTTCATACTCCACAACAAAATGGTATGGTCGAGTGGAAACACCGTCATTCATTAAATATATCCCGTGCCTTACTATTTGAAGCAAATTTTCCGATCAATTATTGGGATGAGTGCTTCTTATCTGCATGATATCTTATATATCACACACCTCCACTCCGCTTCTCCATAATAAAACGCCAACTTTTACATGGCACTTCTCCCTTTTTCTAACCCGATTACGAGTAATCGGTGTTTTGCGTGTTCCGTTTTCCGTTTAAATATTGGGGCGAGTGCTTCTTATCTAAGTTGGAAGCAACTTTATGATGATATGGGTTTGTGCAGTCTTATGCGGACTATTCTTTGTTTACATTAAATCGAAATGGTGTATGCAGTCAAGTACTTGTCTATGTCGACGATCTTGTTATTACGGGAAATGTACATGCTATTGTTGCTACTTTCAAATCATATTTACATAGATGTTTCCATATGAAGGATCTAGGTCCTCTACGGTTCTTTCTTGGTTTAGAGATATCTAAAATGCCAAAAGGCTTGATTTTGAGTTAGCAACGTTATAGTCTTAGTATTATGTCTTATTTTGGCGTGTTGGGATGTAAGCCAGTGTCGGTTCCTCTATAACCTGGACATAATCTACAGCTCGACACAAGACTTGTCCTGCCTGACCTTGAAAGGTATCGTCGTTTGATATGTCGCTTAATATATTTGACGATTACACATCTAGACTTGTGTTACAACGTCCACTTGCTAGCCCAATTTATGCAAGTACCAAGGGAGATACACTGGGTTGATGTCACTTGCCTTCTATAGTATTTAAGGGGCAATCCCGCTCAATATATCCTACTATCTAGTTCCAACAATCTCCGATTACGTGTGTATTGTGATTTCAATTACACGTGGCTTGCCCAAAACACGTAGGTCAACAACTAGCTATTTAGTAGAGGGGAACACTCGTGCTTGTGACCTTGCCTCCAAGTGGATTTTTTGACATTTTTTTAGAGTTGAAGATTTTAAATTGAGACAATACTATTACAAACCACGAGTATTATAAGAGCAAAGATGATAACACAAGCTAAAAAAATGATAATTTGGAAAAAGCGGTTTGATGGAAACGGTGATGAAAAGGTGAGAAAACTAGAAGACACTACATCGCACATCCCATATCCCATATCCCATATCCCATATCCCATATACATTAGAAGTGGGAGTTCTCCCTTGAAATAGTGCAATGAAAAATATATCCCTACTATTTCATGTTAATTGCACTTGTGTCATTTCTCTTTTTAATTTGTTCAGTTTTTAATCTTGATAACACATGTGCCGTTCTTAGTAAACATGTGTTAGACAGTCCCTTTATGTTTGCTTACTCAACCAAAACCTCAACTACCTCTTCCTCCATGGATTTGAAATCGACGGATTTCTTTGTTTTTTGATTCTCCACCTTCTATGTCTTTCTCCTCCGCAACTCGTGTGATGCGCCCTTGACTACCATGTTTGTAGATGAGGATAATGAGGCTGTGCAGGTTCGCTCCGATGGACCACTCACCCGATCCCATGTCAAGGTCATCGCCAAAGTTACCGGCTCCCTCATCGCTCGCACTATTGCTTGTCACGGCCCTGTTAGTGGCATGACATATCTCCACTCCTTCATGGCATGAGGCATGCCCATCTTGACATCGTTTTGACAACAACACTTGTCTTGGCCCCTTTAGTGGGACTCCGCCATGGCATGAGACATGTCCATCTTGACAACGTGACAACATCACTTGTCTCGGCCCCTGTAGCGGCATTCCATGTCTCCACTCCGCCATGACATGAGCCATGCCCAATTTTGACAAACTTTCTGGCATTTAAGTTTTGACCTTTTATTTTGGATCTTTAATTTGGACATTTAAGATTAGACTTTTCATTTAAAAATTTAATTTGGAACCTTAATTCCGAACTTAAATTCCGACCTTTTATATTTTAGACTTTTTATTTTGGAACTTTTTATTCCGTCATTTAATTTTTGACATTTGGTTTAGGCCAAATCCTCTATATAAAGTATGTTTGACCTCATTTGTAAATCATGTTCAAAGTAATCAAGTTTAGTTGAAGGTAAAATCCTCCTCCTTGATTTGGACATCACATCTTCCCTTTCAGAATTATTCTTTGGATCTTCTATCCAAGCCTTCATATTCGAGGATCCTTAAAGAATTAACTCATTCAATTCACTTCACGGCTTGCTCGATCAATCTTGATTGGATCAACCCATCACTTCAGCCTCTATCTCCAAGCTTCCGCCAACCAAATTCTACCGTTCTAATCCATCTGCACATAAACATAAGGGGTAGTTGACGCTTAAGCTCGATGTAGATCTGAAGTTCATCCTTGACGTATCCAAGGACACATCATCCCGCTTTCGCTAATCGGATTCAGGTTATTCTCTTTTTCAATTTCAGTCCTTCTCTTCTTGCTACAAGGTTGAAGCTTTTATCTCGCTTCTCAATTTTTTAGGTTTGTTCTCCTTTAGACCTCACACGTCGAATCACTCCATCGAATTTGGAGACGAAGAAGAATCGGAGAAGCAACATATTAGGTATGGTTTTAGGTTATTCATGGTTTCTACATCTATTTATGGGATTCAACTCATGTTAATTGAAGCTACATCTAGTCGCGGTGGCCGGAGGTTTATCCCTCTGACTTTTGCTTGGAAACTTCTCTAAACTCTCGAGTGTTGGTCTGCATGGTGTTAATTTGGGATTTAGCTTGAGGGATTTATTTCATTGTCATTTGTGTTGTTCATTTACTCCAAAATTGGTTTTGTATTGTTGATGGTTATTGATGACTTGGAATTTCAGAGTTATGAAAACAGACGGTGAGGTCTGGCCTTTCTCTATTTCTATATTTCTCATAATTTTTTTTGTATATATTATCGTAGGAACTAACATCATGTAACACCCCCTCTTAATTCAAGGATGTCACATCCATTAGTTTGAAAAAATTCAAAACTTTCAAAACTACGCAAGACCAGTAGCAGATTATTTACGTAAATATAGACATTACTTAAATAACCAGTGGAAGACTTGTTTGAACATAAGAGATCAAATTCATAAAATCGTAACAACAATGTCAAAAGGTAATAAAAACTTTATTATAACAAAGTAAAACAACTAAATGGAAAGATATGTCGAGTGAAATCCCTATACATATGACTAGGTACAAAACGTTGCATCCTAATACATAGTCTAAGAATTTAATTTATTAAAACAATAAATAAGTGCTCTAGATGACGTCATCTTCACTTTGGTCTTTTGTATCCAAGGTCTTGAGAAATATTGACTGATGTGTCGTATGCAACGAGGGACACCGACTAACTAAAATAGTGGAAGAAGATATTAGAGCATCTTCATCCCACACACTCAAAGTTTCTTCCCTGAATAATTTTTTAAAAATAAAAATTAATGTCAGAAGGTGGTGTGAGAATAGAGGCAATAAGTGGAGAGAAGTCTCTTCTTCAAGAGATGAATTCTGCCAATTTCCTGCACAAAACACAGAAATTAAAGTTTTTGTTTTGTTTTTAATATTTTTCTTATATTTTAATTGTTAGTTTTTTTTTGTTATTTTTTTTATATTTTAAGTTTTGCTATAAAATAGGGAAGTAGATGAGTTATTTAAAATTTTAATTCAAATATTAGACATAAAGTTTTAAGGTTTAAAATATATAGTAAAAATAATGGAAATAAAAATAATAATTTTATGTTTAGTTAGAAAATATTTTTATCTATTTATAGACATTAATATTGATTATATTTTAATTATATTTTAATAAATTTTTGTTAAAATATTAATACTTTAAACTTTTTTAATTAAAAACAACATTTATTATATTAATGCTTAAAATAAAGAAAAAAAAGAACTTGAAATATAAATAAACAACAAAAATATAACAATAACTAAAACATGTTTTTCGAAATCTATCTTCATTAAGCGTTCGAGATATTTTTCTTCCATGCTCGTTCTCGTGGTCTTACTCAAGAGAATTCGGAGTGTTGCGAGACGTTGTTTTCTAACCTTTGTTTGTTCAATTCCCAATCGCATCTTCATCTCCTCCGCATTGCGTATTGCCAATAATAATAATAATAATAATAATAATAATAATAATAATAATAATAATAATAATAACAATAATAATAACAATAATAATAATAGTAATAGTAATAATAATAATAATAATAATAATAATAATAATAGTAATAATAATAATAATAGTAATAATAATAATACATAAAAAAATAAATAAAAGAATATAGGCTACATAAAGTAAGTAGGGTGTAAGTTAAGAAACTATCATACAAATATGGGATGGAGAATTGAGTTTCTTTAGATGAGGTGGAGGAGAGATAAAATTGTAAAAATGTATTAAGAAACTAAAAAATAGTTTCTCTAATGAAGATGCTCTTATTATCCAAATGAGAATGATTGATATAATTTCGTGAATGTGAGTAAACACTTTCTCTTTCTTCTTCGTTATTATCCAAATCACTTTATTGAAAGATTCTGTAATTTGTAACTATCTAAAATAGTGGAAGAAGATACTATTTGGAATTATTAGAAAAATGAAAAAATAACCTTAATTGAGAGTGTATTACACACTACAATTAGGAGAGTGGTGAATCTTTTTCAACGAATATTTGAGTAAAATTTCAACCATTTAATTAATCAGATCATGTGCTAATATTTGTTCTCATTTTACATGGTAAGAGCTATTCACACACACACACACGCACACACGCACGCGCACACACACACACACACACACACATATATATATATATATATATATATATATATATATATATATATATATATATATATATATATATATATATATATATATATATATATATGAATTTGCCTTATGTCTATTATACACATTATATATATTATGATTCACTCTATGCATATACTATTAATGGATTTCAAAAATAGAGTAGAAGAATATAAACAATTATACCCTATTACCGTGAAATCTAAGTAGTTGTAACTTTTAGGAAGAACGTGGAAAAAAAAAGTTGGATATTTAATATGCTAATTTTATAATTATCATATCTTTAGCTAAATTAATATATAACTAAACTTAGTTTTTAAATAGCAGACAACAGTTGGACTTCCTTCTATTCATAATACAACAAATTTAGGTGTTGATGGATCGTAAATGGATGTGGACTAATCGTTTAACATCAGAGTAAGTAAATGGAGTTGAAAGTTTTATCAACTTAGCAATAGAGAATGGAAAAACCCATAATCAGATACTATGTCCTTGCAATAAGTGTTACAACACAACAAGATTAAGTGTTGTGAAGTAAGAGATCATTTGATAATGCATGAGATTGATCAGTCCTACACTTGTTGGATATGACATGGTGAGACAAAGAGGAGAAATATCAGGGCACTTGTGATGAATGAAACCGATGATTTTGATAATGAACGACTAGAATATATGGCACATGCAGTAGAGGAGAGCTTTCATGATCATCCTAGAGTGTTGAAAAATTTGTATAACGACTCTCGGGAACCTCTTCATCCAACATGCACTACGTTTACAAAGTTGTCCGTTATTTTAAGATTATTTAACTTAAAAGCAACTCATGGGTGGATAGATAAGAGCTTCACAACCTTACTTGAACTTTTGAAAGATATGCTTCCTCTTGATAATGTGCTTCCTGACTGTACTTACGATGCAAAAAAAATCATTCGATCACTGGGAATGGAATACGATAGGATTCATGCTTGCCCTAATGATTGTATCTTGTACATAAATGTGGTGAATCAAGATATAAGATGTCATGCTGAAGGAAGGATAAATGATGGAAAACTAAGACATCCGGCCGATTCACCGGAATGGCGTGCTATTGACTATAAGTACCCTGAATTCAGTGATGATCCTCGAAACTTGCATCTTGCATTGTCAACTGATGGGATGAACCCTTTTGGTAATCAATCTAGCACTCATAGCTGTTGGTCAGTTGTTCTTGCTATTTACAATCTTCCATTCCCAGTGATCGAATGATTTTCCAATAATTCCACGATTCAAAAGACTATACGTCAATGCAATTGATGCAAAAAGTTTAAGATGTCATGCTGAAGGAAGGATAAATGATGGAAAACTAAGACATCCGGCCGATTCACCGGAATGGCGTGCTATTGACTATAAGTACCCTGAATTCAGTGATGATCCTCGAAACTTGCATCTTGCATTGTCAACTGATGGGATGAACCCTTTTGGTAATCAATCTAGCACTCATAGTTGTTGGTCAGTTGTTCTTGCTATTTACAATCTTCTTCCGTGGTTATGCATGACTCGAAAATATACGATGCTGTCATTGTTGATTTCTGGACCAAAACAACCGGGTAATGATATAGATATCTATTCGGCGTTGATCCTTGATGATTTTAAACTCTTGTGGGATCGCGGTATTGAAGTATATGATGCACACAGTAAAGAATGGTTCTGCTTGCGAGCAATGCTATTTTGCACGATAAACGGCTTTCCAACATATGGTAATTTGGCGGGTTATAGTATTAAGGGATACGAGGCATGTCCCATTTGTGAAAAGGACACAAGTCATTGTTATTTAAATTATTGTAAAAAGGTAGTGTACCTTGAGTATCGACCATTTTTGCGCTTTGATCATCCGTATCGAAGACTGAGGAAAGCTTTTAGTGGTGAACCAACTACAAAAAAGGCTCCACAACCCTTGAGCGGAAAACATATACTTGATTGTGTGAAGGACTTGAATACCTCATATGGCAAGAAGCATATACACCTTTGCCATCGAAAGGCTGGGAAAAAAATCGATATTTTTTTAACTCCCATATTGGGAACACTTGTTTGTCAGACATTGCCTTGACATGATGCATATTGCAAAAAATGTTTGTGAGAGTTTAATTGGCACATTATTGAATGTTCCAGGCAAAACTAAAGATGACATCAATGCAAGATTAGACATAAAAGACATGAGAATTAGACTAGAGTTGCAACCAGAGATGCGTGAAAACCGGACCTACTTGCCTCCAGCATGTTATACACTATCGAAAAAAGAGAAAGTTCAGTTTTGTAAGTTTATTTCTGAAGTCAAGGTTTCTATGAACTTTTCATCAAACGTGAGTAGTCTTGTGAATATGAAAGAACAAGCTTCAAGGAATGAAATCTCATGATTGTCATATTATAATGCAAGAACTTTTATTGATTGCTATACGTGGGATTTAACCCAAACATGTTCGAAATGCCATCATTTGACTTTGTTTGTTCTTCAAAAAGATTTGCAGTAAGGTTATTGAGCCTGAAGGTTTAAATAGTTTACAAGAAGAAATCGTGTCAGTTAGAAATGTACTTTCCTCCTTCATTTTTCGATATAATGGCTCATCTTACCATTCACCTTGTTAGAGAAGTCAAACTATGTGGGCATGTGTACATGAGATGGATGTATCCTTTTAAGAGGCATATGAAGGTCTTTAAAGGGTATGTGAAAAATAGATTTCGCCTTGAAGCTACTATATTTGAAAGATAAATTGTTGAAGAAGTTGTTGAGTTTTGTAACAATTACCTCGCTGGAGTAGAAGCCATAGGCCTTCCCAAGTCAGCACAAATGAAATCAATTGAAGGAAAGAGAACAATTGGCGGTCATATTGAAGAGATGACTTTTGAACAACGGTCTCAAGCTCATTTATGTGTTCTTCATAACAGCGAAGAAGTTGAAAAATATGTGAATGAGCATGTCTCTTATAAGAAGTGAAAATCGTAATTGTAAGAGTGAGAAGTGGGTGACAGATGAGCATAACCGCTTATTTAGTGGTTGGTTACATAGAAGAATATTAGATCAATTAAAAGAATCTGTTGAGTCAGTTTCGACTACTCTAAAATGGCTGTCTTAAGAACCTCTCTATCAAGCAAAGTCATTCGTTGCTTATGAGATAAACGGATCTACATTCTATACAAAGGGACAAGATGGCAAAAGCACAACTCAAAATAGTGGTGTTTTATTGGTTACCGAAACTATGCACCTATCTAGTACAAAAGACAAAAATCCGGTGTATGCAAACTCCAAATATTATTGAGTCACTGAGCACATTTGGGAGCTCAATTATTCTCATTTTAAGGTGCCTGTATTTTGTTGTCGATGGGCTCCTCTCAATACGGTGCGAGTGGATTAGTTTGGCACCACTTTTGTTGATCTCAATAAGATAGGACATAAAGATGATTCAATCATTTTAAGTTCACAAGCTAAACAAGTTTTTTATGTTGTTGATCCTTCCAATCACAAGTGGTTTGATGTACTCGCTACCAAGGAGAGTCATGGATATGATTATGACCAAAGAGATGATGAAGTGACTAGAATATCTCAAACACACAATTAGATGCCTATCATGTTAACAAAGATGATGAATATTTACGTGTTGATCACGATGAAGGAATATGGACCAATGAAGATATTTCATCACCAAATAAAGAAAACAACAACGATAGAAATAAAAGGAAAAGGAAAAGTACAAACCAAGGCTAAAAGTACAAAGTTAGGGAAATGTGAATATAAGTATTTAAGCTGATTTTTTCTTGCAATTTAATTTATTATATTTCTTGGATTTGTTGAACATGAGTATGTATGATGACTAATCTGTTGTTTTCTTCTAGATCAATGGCTTCTTCGGTATTTGAAGACGATGGAAAGAAAAATGAAAGAAGTGTGCGTCGAAGAGGTGCCTCTATTATCGAGAAGATTGATAAGCTCATTAGAAATTGTCGAAAAATTCAATTGGAATGGAACACTAAAGATCAACCAATTGGAGAACATGCATCTTTGTTTCAACACTTTATTGGATATCAAACTCGTGCATGAGTATCTAATGGTATCTCTGATTGGAAACGTATCCCACAAGAGATCAAATAATTAGTTTGTGAAGTTGTAATGGTAATTAGTATTATATTTTTTTACTTTACATTATGCTTTTGCAATAGAAGTATCACATTATTGTTATAAAATAATTTTTTGTTTTATAGGAAAATTTTGAAGCAAAGGAACGTAAGAAGCACATAATCATTGCTAGTGCTTGCAAGAAGTTGACCAATTTTAAACTTATTTTAACTAGGGATTTTTTTATTCATCAATGAAGACAAAACTGAGATCCGTGTGGAACCTCCAAAGGAATTTCCCTTCATTGACAAAGACATATGGGTTGACTTTATACAACGTCGTTGCACAAGCAAATTTCAACTAAGAAATTAGTTTATTAATTTATGTATATGTGTACAATCGTGTTGATTTATTTATGTGATACTTTATTTTATAATGTGCAGGAAGTTAGTGAGCGAAATAGTGACTTTTGGTATATATTGTAGCTTAAGAAAAAAGGTTTGGATCCTACAAAATCTTCCATATCAAGATGTGAATTGTGGATGGTTGGTAGACAGATTTCTAATTAAGTTGTTATAAATGGTTTTTTCAATTTGTTTACATGACTTAGATTATTTAGATCATTTGGGTATGATTATGATAGTTGATGAATGACGTAGTTCATAATGATCATTGACTTTAATTATAAACATAAGGATTGTATTTCGTATGACTATAATTATTTATTATTGTAGGATTCATTAAGAGAACAAGAAACGCAAGGACATATAATAGTAGATCGTAGAGAAGATATTTTGGCTTTAGCATTGGGTAATGAAGACCACTCTGGACGGGTTAGAGGTGTTGGTGCTGGTGTGGGTATAAAGAAGTATTTTCCACACAAAAGGGCTAGATACTGTAACGGTCCTCCAGATGCAAAACTTATTGAACTTCAATCTCAAATGGAAAGGCTCCAGTAAGAAAACAATGATCAAGATCAACAAATGAAAGAATTAAAAGTGCATGTTGAGTTTTTTCAAAGAAAATGGTTGGAGACACATGAAGGTCCACCAATTATGCAACTACAACCCTTTCAAGTGGCATCGCTAGTTGCTTTATATTGAAGTCTTTCGCACTTGAGGAACCCATGATATGTAAAATACTAATTTTGTAATTTGTAGAACATATAATATATTAAGTTTTACCTTGCACCTATCATTTAAATTTCAGGAAACATTTAAAAGATGTCAACTGTTTTACCCCGACCTAAATACTGAATTGGCAAAAGGGCAAAATTTTGTTCCGGCACCGGACAATGTGGCAATGCTTCACTGTAGACCATTGGGACCATATGAACTTAAAGTCATAGTTGATGTTCCCTTAATTTCAGAAGCTCTTGTTCCTATTCCCACCAATGAGGTCACAACGGTTTTAGAAGCTGCAGGACCGTGGCATGGGCTAAGAGCATGGTCGTCATTGTATCGGTAAATTATGACTTTAAGTCTTTCTATTACTTTTTATTTGTTAAATTACTTTGTTTAAGATATTTTAATCAAGATTAAAGCTTATTTATCTCGGGAGGTGAATCAAAGTTCAAATAGGGAAAACATATCTACTCCTACACAAATTAAGGTGAGTACAAATGTGAACCCACTTATGCAACATCTAACCGCGTTGGAGAAGTATCGGGTAATTTATGCTTTTTGGGCCGACACTTTTACTATCACTTCTAAAGTTGGGAAAGACGTCTTGCACTTTCCACAAGAATTGCATATCTCAAAAGAGCATGTTCGAGCATGGATAGAGAAGGACACAATAGATATTTTTCATGTTTCTCTTTACATCAAGTAAGTTCGAAGATTTGAACTCTATTGCTTAACAAGTGTTATGCTTATATCACTACACTTGTTATATGCATGCATGTGTTAAAATGCAAATAGTTCATCTTTTCTCATAGGTATTTGTATGAAAACCATTCATCCCAAAAGTATGCATTCTTTTGCCCAACACATTATCTGATGAAAACAAGGATTCTGAGAAGAAGGCTAGATATATGGTGGATTCCATGTCCAAATTAGAGAAGGATGATCGCATATGGTTTGCTCCTTATTATAAAGGGTAATTTCATATTTTTACAGTATTTTCTGGCTTGTATGACAAACGACTTCTTGATGAGCTACGAGAGGAATGGTTATAATATTTGGACACCCAACAATAAGTTTGTAGGATGTCATGATTATAATGATGAAATGTTGGTGTTTGATGCAAACTAAAAGGATTATGATATTGTTTATTTTGTTATATTTAGTTGTTAGCTAATATTTTTGCTAAAACACGAAATCTTCTATGGATTATTGATTTTGGATATTGAGAATGTGAACCCACTTATGGTGAGTACAAATGTGAACCCACTTATGCAACATCTAACCGCGTTGGAGAAGTATCGGGTAATTTAAGGTGAGTACAAATGTGAACCCACTTATGCAACATCTAACCGCGTTGGAGAAGTATCGGGTAATTTATGCTTTTTGGGCCGACACTTTTACTATCACTTCTAAAGTTGGGAAAGACGTCTTGCACTTTCCACAAGAATTGCATATCTCAAAAGAGCATGTTCGAGCATGGATAGAGAAGGACACAATAGATATTTTTCATGTTTCTCTTTACATCAAGTAAGTTCGAAGATTTGAACTCTATTGCTTAACAAGTGTTATGCTTATATCACTACACTTGTTATATGCATGCATGTGTTAAAATGTAAATAGTTCATCTTTTCTCATAGGTATTTGTATGAAAACCATTCATCCCAAAAGTATGCATTCTTTTGCCCAACACATTATCTGATGAAAACAAGGATTCTGAGAAGAAGGCTAGATATATGGTGGATTCCATGTCCAAATTAGAGAAGGATGATCGCATATGGTTTGCTCCTTATTATAAAGGGTAATTTCATATTTTTACAGTATTTTCTGGCTTGTATGACAAACGACTTCTTGATGAGCTACGAGAGGAATGGTTATAATATTTGGACACCCAACAATAAGTTTGTAGGATGTCATGATTATAATGATGAAATGTTGGTGTTTGATGCAAACTAAAAGGATTATGATATTGTTTATTTTGTTATATTTAGTTGTTAGCTAATATTTTTGCTAAAACACGAAATCTTCTATGGATTATTGATTTTGGATATTGAGAATTTAATAGATAAAGTGTATTTGTTATCATGACCGAGTTTGATGATAATATTGAAATTGTGTTAAAAATATTGATGGTTTGATTAATAACACAATACCGAAAATAAAGCCGATTAGTTGTTTGTATTTTATAAAAGCCCCGTAATTTAAAAAAAAATTATGATTAAGCATTTTCAGGGGTTTTTAAAAAACCCCTGCGATACATCTCTCAAGGGTTTTTTAAAAACCCCTGAGAGATATTTTCAAGGGGATTTTTAAAAACCCCCGAGAGATGTCTCTCAGGAGTTTTTTAAAAAACCGTCATCCTTGCCACTTATTTCTCAAGGTTCAAAAATAGCCCCCGAAAAATATCTCTCAAGGAGACATATAAAGGGGAAGAAAAAATCGTCTTCCCCTTTAATAAAAAACCGCTAAGAGAGGCTATTTATGTACTAATGAAATCAAGCAAGAACCGTTTCTTTTTTTTGTCTACTTTTAGTGTACATAATGTAATGTTTGCTCCTCATCTTCATTGCAATCTTCTTTCGGTTTAATGTCTAACATCCGAAAAAGCTTGTGCAACTACATGTATTAATAAACTGTGTCTTCATTATGACCACAACTTGAAGACACTAATTGGATTGGGTGATACGAAGGATGGTGTTTAATGGTTGCGATGACTCAATCCATATCCTCCAAATCCGACTTTGTGTCATGAGGTCCTATCCAGTGGGTCTTTGGCACAAGCGATTGGGTCATCCGTCTTTTCAGATTTTATATTTAATTATAAATATTTCAGCAAACTTGAATAAGTGTTAGTTTCATTTGTGTGATGTTTGTCATAGGGCAAAACAAATACAATGATCTTTTACTATCAGTTAAACTCAAACTTCTTATATTTTTTAACGTATTTATTGTGATATTTGAGGTCCTTTTGACTCCTACATGTGGTGCATAATCTTTTTAACAATGTGAATGATTTCTCGCACAACTTGGATATATATAATTAAGTTTAAAAGTGAAAGCATATTGCGCCGCTACGCCACAACAAAATGGACGAGTTGAGCAAAAGTATCGTCATCTTTTAGATGTGATGGTGAGATTGCAAGGATGTTTTATACTAGTGGTCTGTCATTCAATCGTGCAAGAAATCCACACTATCGGATGTCTTATGTTCGTGCCGCTCGTCATCCTAACTATGTTCCTCCGGGTTACAATGCTTTGAGAACCACCTTACTTGCAAAGGAAAAAAGAAACATTGAGAATCATCTACAACCTATCAAGCTTACATGGAGGGATACGGGTGTGAGTATATGTAGCGATGGTTGGTCCGATACACAACGAAGGCCTTTGATTAATGTGATGGCTACATGTGAGCGTGGTCCAATGATGTTGAGAGCGGTAAATTATGAAGGGGAATACAAGGACCACAAATTGATTGCAAAGATCCTTATAGACGCCATCAAAGAGTTCGGTCATAAAAATGTTGTACAAGTGGTTACGGACAACGCCGCCGTTTGTGCAAAGGCCGGTGCATTGGTAGAAAGTAAGTATCCCGCTATCTTTTGGACACCGTGTGTAGTTCATACTTTGAATCTTGCTTTAAAGAACATTTGCACACCAACTGATAATGTTCAAAATGCGGATGCTTATGACGCTTGTTGTTGGATACCTCCGGTTGCAGAGTCTGTGATGTTAATTAAAAACTTCATAATGAATCATGGAATGAGATTGGTTATGTTTAATAATCATTCCAATTTGAAGTTGCTTTCGGTTGCTCCAACAAGGTTTGATTCCACTATTATTATGTTTAAGAGATTCAAGATGGTCAAGAATGTTTTGCAACAAATGGTGATTAGTCGAAAGTGGGATAACTACAAGGAGGATGATCATAAGAAGGCGGCTTTGGTGAAGCAAAAGTTGTTGGATGAGTTAATGTGGGATGATATTGACTACATCCTTACTATTACCGAACCAATATACGAGATGATTAGGAAAGTGGATACGGACAAGCCTTGTCTTCATTTAGTATATGAGTGGTGGGATAGTATGATTGAGAAAGTGAGGAAGGTCATCTATAGGAAGGAAAGAAAGCAATTGGATGAAGAGTCTACCTTTTGGAATGCGGTATGGAGTGTTGATAGCTCGTTGGACCAAGAACAATACTCCCCTTCATTCCTTGGCACATTCTTTGAATCCTAAGTAAGTGTTTCTACATTATTTCACTTTGAGCAAGTATTTTACTTTCTTATTTACTACAAAATAAACTTATGCAATTTGATTTTATTTACTTTATTTAATTAGGTACTATAGTGCGGAATGGTTTAATGAAGACCCTAATCGTGTTGCTCCACATAAAGATTTAGAGGTCACAAATGAAAGAAAAACTTGTTTCATTCAGTACTTTAGCAACGAAGATGATAGAAGAAAGGTTAACATTGAATTTGCCAACTTTTCTATGGCCATGACTGATTTTGGAAGTGTAGATGCAATCAAGGATAGGATCTTAAAGGAACCACTTATGTGGTGGGCAATCTATGGATCCTCTGCTCCAACTCTTCAAGGCGTAGCATTCAAGCTTTTAGGCCAACCTTGTTCTTCTTCGTGTTGTGAAAGGAATTGGAGTACTTACAACTTCATTCACTCTTTGAAGAGGAACAAGATTAGACCACAAAGAGTGGAAGATTTGGTATTTGTACATACCAATCTCCGTCTCTTAGCAAGGAAAGCCCAAACTACAATCAAGGTAGCACTCAAATGTGGGATGCTGGAGGTGATGAGTTTGATTCGATGGAGGACACCAATGTTGGAAGGCTTGAGATTGCCGAACTTTCACTTGATGAACCAGAGTTGGAAGCGGTTTTGTTTGCTGATGATGATAATATCGAAGATGAATTCCATGAAGAAGATAACATCGATGGAGATTAGTGAAATCTACTTATGTTTACTTATTTATGTCATTTGATATTTTGTATGAACGCATATCAACTATGTTTTTAAATTGCTGAATTATATTTTTATTTAAAATTTTAATTATCGTATTCATCACGTGTCCAAGTCAAATACTTAAGATTTACCGTGTCCGTATCCGTATTCGACACGATACGATACTTGGACACGGTAAATCTTAAGTATTTGATGGGGCTCCATGATCAATTTGAGCATGCTCAAATCAACATATTATCTCTCGAAATTTTACCTTATGTTAGTCGAGTTTTTCATATGATCATGCAAATTGAAAAACAAAAGCAGATTACTCCGTCATTCTCCTAATCTTGAAACTATGCTTGCTTCTGTCAAAACTACTTCATCTGTGTAATACCCAGAATTTTTATTCAGTTTAATTCCGAAACAAATCGGACTTCGAGCCGTTGACGGTTTTCCATTCTATCTAGTATTTCTTTCTTCACGAATTTTATCATTTTATGTAGAATTTAATTCACATAAAATGATAAAATTATATCAAGCTCTAATTCTTATAATTATTAATCATTTCATGTAGAATTTAATTCACATAAAATGATAGATTTATATCAAACCCTAGTTATTATAATTCATTCTTATCGATGACTTTAGACGAGATCATGACAAGCTGTGACGAGATCATGACTAAGCTGAGACGAGGCCATGACAAAGCCCGACAAACCTGTGACAAACTCATTCATGGGCCCGACAAGGCCATGACGAGTTTTGACAAGTTTTTGACAAACTATTCAGCCCATCTTTCTTACAATTATTTCAGCCATTTTTCTTGCAATTGTTTCAGCCCATCCATTTGCTATGATGGCCCAGCTACCCATAACCCTCCAGCCCACATCGACCTGCTGTCGCCCAGCCATCCTCGCACAGCAGCCCAGCCTGTTTACGAGCCCAGTAGCAGCCTTCTTGCAGCCCGTACAACCTAGTTCGCAGCCCACAACAGCCCACTCTCCTATGCTTCAGCCAGTGCAGCGCCAGCCCACTCCTATGCTTCAGCGCAGAACCTTGCTCATGCTAGCCCAGCTACGCGCTCAGCCCAGGAGGATGTAACAGCCGGCCCTTTTTCTCCCTTTTCTTCACAATGTAACCGATGTTGAATTGAAGGAGAGTTGTTGTAACGACTCCTTAATTCACGCAACAGATCCATTCAGCCTGCACGTTTCCTTACACCTCCCTACGTACAGAAGCTTGATCTGAAGCAGCCATTCAAGCGTTCCTGCACACAATAACACAACAATCAACGTTCTTCCTCTTCCTACTCTTATATTTGTGCTAGTCGAGTCTCTCTTATTGGGTAAACATCTCCCCTCCCTTCTCTACATTGCACTCTCTATATATATGTGCTGATGTGAGCCATTTGAATCCTAGAACCTTTCATAACAGCCATGGAAGATAGCTAGAAGGGCTGGGAATTTTCTGAGTTTTCGGAGGTGACGAACAGTCTACTTGGAGTCACGATTTGGGTAAGTTTTTGGCTGGTTTTCGGATATGTCATAGAAAGTAGTACATAGTATAACATATTAAAATTTGGGAAGAATCAGAGTTACGGTTTGAGAGTTATTGTGTTCCAAAGTTGACGCATCATGCAGTTTTTATATATGTGCTGAGTGTTGGGGAAAACAGCAAGTGATGCTGCTTTGTGAGATGGTTTTGAATAAGCTCTTGATCTCCGTTGGGCTTGAATTTTGGATATGATATGGTTGACATATTGTTGTAGAACATATTAAAATTTGAGAGGAATCCAGCGAGTGGTTTGGGATTTATGATTTTTCAAAGATTGAGTCGTAAGCAGTTTTGCTGTTGTGCTGAAATTCGGTTTTGTGAGATAGTTTTAAATAGGATTTTGATCTCCTTTGCGGCTGAATTTTGTATATATTAGAGATAAGATTTTATAGTAGAACATATCAAAATTTGGGATAAATCCAGCGAGTAGTTTAGGAGTTATGATTTTTCAAAGTTAAGATAGTGTGCTGCTTGTTAAGTGTTGTAACCAAATTTAGAAATTTTTGTAGAAGCGATGCTTTAACAGTTTTAAGAAATTCTTTCTCCAATGAGTAGATGGGATATAATAGATAATCTAGGGAATTATTTCGGAATTTTTATAAGATTATTCGAATTTTATATTTGAAGCTGTAGTTGGACTTTAGTGACTTTTCGGGAAATAGAAAATGGGTAATTTTTCTAGTTGCTACCTAAAATCATCCTAGGGAGTAGAATATGGTTAGTTAGCCTCAAATTATAATTTAAGTACATATTCCGAGGTTTTGGAAGTTTCGGGACTAAGGGTAAAATAGTCATTGTACCTTAAATAAACACTGTAATAACTTTTGCACATAGAATCGTATATCTTAAGAGTTTTAGACTTATAAGTATCCAGGGAAATGTGTTGACCCACGTGCCTCCTCTGACAGGCAACTGAGTTCTGCACTTACGGATTTAGTGGTGGTTAAGAGAGAGTCGAGATTTGATTCTGGTAAGTCCACGGACTTACTTAGCTGGCTTCTTGTATGAGTGTAATGTGTATGAGTGATGTTTGTTAGTTATGATAAACAACGAAACCGGATTAGGCCGACTTTATTATTTACGTAATTGACCCAAGTGTCTGATAACGGGTTGTGACATCATCTGCCTAGCTCTTGCGAGAGTCTAGGAGGTTCCCTGCGACCAACCTAATCCGGTAGACGGTCAGATGCATTAGTACCATTCCGCGTTGGTAAACGGGGACAGGGGCGAGGTTTAGGAATCCCTCGTGTCACAAAATAAGTATCATTAGTAATGACCTATCACCTAATTAAAGATAATAAAAAGATTGAGTGTTGCATGTTAATTGTGTATGATGTGTGATTGTGCTTTTACCTTTATACTTATGCATAGAATGTTAGCTAACGGTTTTATACCGCTTGTAGATGCCTTGCAGGTTAAGACAGTTGTAGAGAGATCCGGAGGGAATGGTCAGTCGGGTCCACGTACTCATTTAGTTGGGGACGAGGTTGTCTTATATACTTCATATGCGTCGTTTTAGTACATTTGATTTGTACGGCTGATACATATTTTTCATGTATATATTGTTTAAAGTTTTCAAATGTTTTTAATACTTTTGTGCCTTGTTGTAAGATCCAAGTTAAATTGTTGTCAAACTAAGGTCGGGACCCATTGTGAGGTCCTAACCAGTAGCTCCTCGAGTTCTCAGAATTTGGGGTATTACAATGTGGTATCAGAGCTCTGGGTTGGCAAAAATGGCACTTGAAATCTTCTGATAGATCGATTGTATAAAATAACTAGAACCCGAAAGGGGTCTAAAATTTTCAAAACGGATTTATGTTTTTACATGAGCATAGTCGGGTTGTGGGTTAGTAGTACGTCGGACTACCATCACTCTCTGTGGATCTCTGCAACTTGGATCGATAGGAGTGAGTATATAGACTTTTTATGAGGTTTACTATTATAGTATGCTTAGCTTGTTATTATCCTAAAGGATATTTTATATCCTTTAGTCGTGATATCACGAAGCGATTATCGCCTCCTGATGAATCAGTAGCGGACTTGAAGAGTCTCCAAAACGAGGCAATGGAATCGGACCTTGAATTGAGTATTGTACTCGGGTAGGCTGCTTGGTGATCCTTACAAATTATCCAAAGAACAAGTGAGCAAGGAAGTAAAGTTGTGAAGATAATTTTTACCGCATGCACAATCAGATGAGGAAGAAATCCCTGAGGTAGTTCAGTTAGAAGGAATAGAAGGTCATACAAGGGACTTGGTTGTATGAAGCCGAGAGATGAATTATAAGAACCATGCAAGAGACTACAAGAATGCGGAGTAGAGATAACAATATTGGAACGAGACAAGTAGAATTGAGTACAACCAAGTTTGCGGAATCAAGGACTTTACAATTGAGGCGGATGCGCATAGACCATTATGGGAATGAGAAACTAGAAGGGACAGAGTGTCAATCCGGGTGTGAGAATCTAAGGTGCACGGAATGAAGACCTACTGTTCGCTCCAAACGGTGTGTGCAAGCTTTAAATTTATAACCCTAGACTTAAGCTTAAAACAAGGATGCGAACCCGCAGTGTACGGGTCAATCGTAGTAAAAAGCAAGAAATTCCAGGGGTCGATCACAGGGACTCGGTGAAACAAAGTCAGTAACGGTAAGCTTCGTGAATACTAACCACAAAGAGCAATTAACACAATCAAAGATGAATAAGAAGTCAATAAAGTAAACATGCAATTCTAGGGATTAAAGCATCTAGTTGTGGTTCCAACTCAAGATCTAAAGATAAGCGGACAAAGCTGAGATTTTTGCAAGGGGAAGGTGTTACTAAAGTGGAGTAGGTCACCGGGTAAGTCTCACTACTCACTAATCCAAAACCGTAACTCCTATTACCGGGTAAGTCTCAAGGAATTAAGATAAAGAACTATAACCTCAAACTAACACACCATCTAAGGGAATAGAATCAACCTTTACCGGGTAAGTCTCAGGCTAACTCACAAAGATGGGATGGAAGCACACTCAAACCCCAATAAAGGATAAACCTTTATTACCTATACTTATGATCGTTTGTACACAAACTAAGGAATCACCGGGTAAGTCTCATCCTAAGCTTGCTTTGAACCAGGAAAGGTGTAATAAGAATAGGATTTGGCAAACTCTAACACTTAACTCTCAGTTAGGATCAGATAAGTCACCTCGGTCAGCCAGATTCCACCCCGGCCGAGATGTTCATCGACTGAACGAGATGCTTAGGGTTAAGGTTAAAGACTCGAACTTTCAGGGTCCTACTGGAATCTAAGATTATTCTATCATTGTTTTTCCCACAACCTTCAGCCAATCAGCCTAGAATCACACAAGGAAATTAGCCACTCATCATCATTATGAAAGTATTAAATATATGGGAAGAAGGTGAATATTTGAACAAGAAGAATTTAATGAAAAAGACTTCAATAACTGAATCAAATATCACAACAAAAGCGTTCCTTGGATAGCAATCCAACAAGACAAGACAACAAGGAAGGGGAATTGAAGACAATCTTACAAAACCCTTCAAAAGCTATAAAAGCTACAATCTTCAATCTTCCTTCAACCTTCAACCTTCAAAAAAGGTTCTTCGAAACTCCCAACTGGAGTGTGGCTGCTGCGTGCTAAGCGGGCTATGCGGTGTTTCCAACTGTATGCGGATCTAAGCACGATCGGATTTGTGGAAAATCCAACCCTTTTTATAGGAAAATAACCCTCCAAAGATAATAAATCTTAGAAAGATATTTTCCCATAAATATAGGTAAAATATATGATTTTGCATATCTCCTTCCTTCCAGGAGCCAAGCCCAAAAATATAAGTTCACCTTCCAAAGATAAAAGATCTCAGCCAAGAATAAAATATTCTCGCCGCGTCCTAGGTGTTCGCCTCGGTCGAGTCGGCGTCTCTGGATCACCTCGGTCGAGGTGAATCTGTGGTCAACCGAGGTGAGTCATAACTGAATGTGAAATCTCTCAAAACTGGTCCAAAGTGAATCTTAATCCATGGCTATGCTTCCTGGATGGTTCCTTATGCTCCTCAATGTAGCTCCAAATGACTCATGACTCCTTTTGCTCCTTTTTGATGCAAAACGTGCCATTTTACCTACAATTACAGCAAAACTAGGTGTAGACCTCGATTCCCGCAAAGGTAGATGAAATGGTAATATAATCACATATTATACATGCTAACATGCAGATTATTGAGATAAAACGTCCAACAAACCCTAAAATATAGACTATAATTCATGCTATCACCTACAATTGAGTGTAAAAGCAAAAAGGGCAGACCCCACAAGCGTGGGGAGGTTTTGACCTCCTCGAAGATATAAGAAGTTGATATTACCACCAACACCAGTGAAGAAAGGGGTATGGGAGAACGTCCTTGCTGGACTCGAGAATCCAGGGTAACCCGAACTATCACGGGACCTAAGCCATCAACACAGATGGTCCATGCAAAAGGAACTGCAAGTGGATGATCATTACGGCCATAAGAATTTCAAAGACGCTTGCAAGCTATCGTGGAAAACTTGAAACGACTATTTATGTCAGATGAATGACACAATCGGACTAGAGAAATGGAGTTAGCCATAAGAAGCGGAAGAGTGGAAGGTAGAACGAACTATAGAAGTATAAAAGAATTGTTGTGAGCAACTGTTAACCAACTAGCTAAGGAAATTTTGACAGATCACAATTAACACGGAATGGAGACTTACAACTTAATGTAAGAGCCAAAGGTAGACTTCACAAGCCTGAAGACTTTTTGTCTTCTTTAAAGATAAGAATTCTAAACGGAATCACAACGCCAGTATCGAAAAGATCCAAGCCATGTAACATAGTCAATAGAGATTTGGTGAAAATATTACAAACAACAGCGATTAAGGAACTTGTGCTTGTGAGAATCGTGTGGTGGACTAAAGAGTCCAAGGTAAGCCCCATTTATAACATAACATAGGTCATCAACATAGACGGTCCCTGTAAAGGGACTACAATTGGGAGGTAATTAAAAGTCATCGGAACTACAAGACGCTTACCATCTATCGTGGAGTGTTAGGAACAACCTTTAACGTCAGTCGAATGGCACAGTGACACTTGAGAAAGAAAGTTGTCCCAAAGGAAGAAGAAGAGTGAAAGATAAGACGAACTAAAGAAGGATAAAAGGATTAATCTAGTAGGTGATGTGCACCAAAAGTTTAATACTAGTAGGTGATGTGCACCGAAAGAGAAGACGAACTAAAGAAGGATAAAGAGAAACGTTTTAAGGGTTACTTCTTGAGTAGTTAAGATCAAACTCCGGTCGAGTCGGGTAGTTTGGATCCGTGCTAAGAGAATTAAGAAAGTAAACAGAAGAAGTGTTCTCCAATCGTTATTTTGTTTCATTAAGGCAATTAAGGAAGGTACTTGGTACTTCATCCGGTTAGGACTTATGGTAGAATTGGAAGAAAGAGTTTGAGGTTAATCACTTGGGACTCACAGAAAATGTCCTTATGATTAATGAGTGACAACAGAATTATTAGAGTAGCGCATCGGAAGCGTGGTGGGACCTAACCCACAAAGTTCGAAGCAATGGTGCATAAAAAGTGTCGAGGTCAAGATGATGGTAGTTGGGGAAATGCGTTTTGATGAGAACAAACATGAAATGGGCTATGCGGAGCGACTATAATTTGGTGGAAGAATTTTATCACCATCAAGATAGACGGGAAAGTATGTGCATGTAAGAGGTTATAGAAGGAGACTGGTACCTTATTATGAATCCGAGTGAAGAGTGATGGCTTTGTTACATGTTGCCAGACAAGTAGTGTGGAATTCTATACTAATGGAATACTCTAGAGTGAGTTTTCAGGATGGATTAGTAAAGAATTAATGATGTAATAAAAGTATTGTGCATGGCCTGCACTAGAAAGCTCAAAGTGAGTAACTACCATCCTGAGTCAAAGATACATAAGAAAGAGAAGCGACAAGAGCATACTTGCAACCTAGTAACCGTGCTTACAGAAAGCATAATCTCGGAGTAGATTTTATGTGTAACATTATGTCGGAACAGAGCCTAGTTGCATTTTGAGTTAAAGGGATATTACTAGTCCGATAAAAGTGGAGGGTACAAGAGTTCAATGTTGACGCTGTGTTAGCATGTATCGAGCATTTATGATCAAATAATGGTGATATAGGATCGCTTTGTGTCTAATACCGTCATTCCGGACATATTCTATGTCACTTAAGGTCTTGGGTAATGCGTGGGAAGCCTGGGTTAGAGCTAATAATATATTAGAGATCTATAAATAATATAACAATGCCAAGTGAACAAAGAGGATGACCACTAGATTTGATTTTATTTGTCTCGAGTGTTAGACCTGAAAAGGGTAAAGGTGACGATTCCTTACATGAGGAATAAGATGACTGAGTAATATTAAAAGACAAGACCAAGTGGGTCGTGATACGAAGAGCATTGAGCACTTGGTAAGTGTTGGTGGATGTCCAAGACCTTGGACCTGATTGTGTAGTCAGAACCTTTTCAGAAGGCCGGAAGCAAGTGGTCATGACGAAGGGAAAAAGTTGAATAGATCATTTTCCGTAGGGTCCTTACAGGATCTAGAAGTGAGTTGTGTAAGACAACCATTAGAAGTTTTAAAGCGGTTTAAAAGTGACTGATGGACTAGTACTCCTCACCCTATTGGGGAGTGCAGCTTCAGTTTTCCACAGAGACTAAGTTTGGGAACTGAATTTGAGATTTTCAGTTGGAGAAATACCTACCAAACATGAGTTAGGTGATCAGATTAGAGGAGTAGACAGCTGAGCCGGATGATACCAGTGAGATATCCGGTAACCACTCTAGAACGTGGTGGCAGACGCTTGTGATGTAAGTACCTGAAAAGATTTAAGATTTAGTGGTTTTAGGAAAAGCTGATAAGGCTACCTAAGATATCGGGATAGTAAATGACGTAACCTTTCAAAGACCTATGTAGCGATAGTTGTAACCTCGGGAGTGACGAGTTAGGGCTTGACCTTGTATGTGTGATATTGTTTGACTACTTGATCATTTCATGATTGAGTGCTTAGTTAGTGATGTGTGATTTTGGTAACCTTGATGTGTGGGATACTTAGATGTGGAAACGATGAGACTTTTGAGTAGTGATCAGATATACCCGTTTAGTGCCTTAAAGGCCGATCAGGATTGTCTTACCCTAAGTTTCGGGATGAAGCTTATTATTAAGGGGAAATTGATGTAATACCCGGAAATTTTCTTCCGACTAGTCCCGAAACAATAAGAACTTGACCGATTATGACGTTTTCGGTGCTTTAGTTCTTTAGTATGGATTCCGACATTATGTTGTCTTCTTTTAAGTTTCGGGACGAAACTTATTTTAAGGGGTACTGATGTAATACCCAGAATTTTTATTCAGTTTAATTCCGAAGCAAATCGGACTTCGAGCCGTTGACGGTTTTCCATTCTATCTAGTATTTCTTTATTCACGAATTTTATCATTTTATGTAGAATTTAATTCACATAAAATGATAAAATTATATCAAGCTCTAATTCTTATAATTATTTATCATTTTATGTAGAATTTAATTCACATAAAAAGATAGATTTATATCAAACCCTAGTTATTATAATTCATTCTTATCGATGACTTTAGACGAGATCATGACAAGTTGTGACGAGATCATGACTAAGCTGAGACGAGGCCATGACAAAGCCCGACAAACCTGTGACAAACTAATTCATGGGCCTGGCAAGGCCATGACGAGTTTTGACAAGTTTTTGACAAACTATTCAGCCCATCTTTCTTACAATTATTTCAGCCATTCTTCTTGCAATTGTTTCAGCCCATCCCTTTTCTATGATGGCCCAGCTACCCATAACCCTCCAGCTCACACGGACCTACTGTCGCCCAGCCATCCTCGCACAGCAGCCCAACCTGTTTACGAGCCCAGTAGCAGCCTTCTTGCAGCCCGTACAGCCCAGTTCGCAGCCCACAGGAGCCCACTCTCCTATGCTTCACCCAGTGCAGCGCGCCCACTCCTATGCTTCAGCGCAGAACCTTGCTCATGCTAGCTCAGCTACGCGCTCAACCCAGGAGGATGTAACAGCCGGCCCTTCCTCTCCCTTTTCTTCACAACGTAACCGATGCTGAATTGAAGGAGAGTTGTTGTAACGACTCCTTAATTCACGCAACAGATCCATTCAGCCTGCACGTTTCCTTACACCTCCCTACGTACAGAAGCTTGATCTGAAGCAGCCATTCAAGCGTTCCTGCACACAATAACACAACAATCAACGTTCTTCCTCTTCCTACTCTTATATTTGTGCTAGTCGAGTCTCTCTTATTGGGTAAACATCTCCCCTCCCTTCTCTACATTGCACTCTCTATATATATGTGCTGATGTGAGCCATTTGAATCCTAGAACCTTTCATAACAGCCATGGAAGATAGCTAGAAGGGCTGGGAATTTTCTGAGTTTTCGGAGGTGACGAACAGTCTACTTGGAGTCACGATTTGGGTAAGTTTTTGGCTGGTTTTCGGATATGTCATAGAAAGTAGTACATAGTATAACATATTAAAATTTGGGAAGAATCAGAGTTACGGTTTGAGAGTTATTGTGTTCCAAAGTTGACGCATCATGCAGTTTTTATATATGTGCTGAGTGTTGGGGAAAACAGCAAGTGATGCTGCTTTGTGAGATGGTTTTGAATAAGCTCTTGATCTCCGTTGGGCTTGAATTTTGGATATGATATGGTTGACATATTGTTGTAGAACATATTAAAATTTGAGAGGAATCCAGCGAGTGGTTTGGGATTTATGATTTTTCAAAGATTGAGTCGTAAGCAGTTTTGCTGTTGTGCTGAAATTCGGTTTTGTGAGATAGTTTTAAATAGGATTTTGATCTCCTTTGCGGCTGAATTTTGTATATATTAGAGATAAGATTTTATAGTAGAACATATCAAAATTTGGGATAAATCCAGCGAGTAGTTTAGGAGTTATGATTTTTCAAAGTTAAGATAGTGTGCTGCTTGTTAAGTGTTGTAACCAAATTTAGAAATTTTTGTAGAAGCGATGCTTTAACAGTTTTAAGAAATTCTTTCTCCAATGAGTAGATGGGATATCATAGATAATCTAGGGAATTATTTCGGAATTTTTATAAGATTATTCGAATTTTATATTTGAAGCTGTAGTTGGACTTTAGTGACTTTTCGGGAAATAGAAAATGGGTAATTTTTCTAGTTGCTACCTAAAATCATCCTAGGGAGTAGAATATGGTTAGTTAGCCTCAAATTATAATTTAAGTACATATTCCGAGGTTTTGGAAGTTTCGGGACTAAGGGTAAAATAGTCATTGTACCTTAAATAAACACTGTAATAACTTTTGCACATAGAATCGTATATCTTAAGAGTTTTAGACTTATAAGTATCCAGGGAAATGTGTTGACCCACGTGCCTCCTCTGACAGGCAACTGAGTTCTGCACTTACGGATTTAGTGGTGGTTAAGAGAGAGTCGAGATTTGATTCTGGTAAGTCCACGGACTTACTTAGCTGGCTTCTTGTATGAGTGTAATGTGTATGAGTGATGTTTGTTAGTTATGATAAACAACGAAACCGGATTAGGCCGACTTTATTATTTACGTAA
>BSUD01000003.1:15638293-15865032 GCA_033239045.1 Fagopyrum esculentum
GTGAGATATCCGGTAACCACTCTAGAACGTGGTGGCAGACGCTTGTGATGTAAGTACCTGAAAAGATTTAAGATTTAGTGGTTTTAGGAAAAGCTGATAAGGCTACCTAAGATATCGGGATAGTAAATGACGTAACCTTTCAAAGACCTATGTAGCGATAGTTGTAACCTCGGGAGTGACGAGTTAGGGCTTGACCTTGTATGTGTGATATTGTTTGACTACTTGATCATTTCATGATTGAGTGCTTAGTTAGTGATGTGTGATTTTGGTAACCTTGATGTGTGGGATACTTAGATGTGGAAACGATGAGACTTTTGAGTAGTGATCAGATATACCCGTTTAGTGCCTTAAAGGCCGATCAGGATTGTCTTACCCTAAGTTTCGGGATGAAGCTTATTATTAAGGGGAAATTGATGTAATACCCGGAAATTTTCTTCCGACTAGTCCCGAAACAATAAGAACTTGACCGATTATGACGTTTTCGGTGCTTTAGTTCTTTAGTATGGATTCCGACATTATGTTGTCTTCTTTTAAGTTTCGGGACGAAACTTATTTTAAGGGGTACTGATGTAATACCCAGAATTTTTATTCAGTTTAATTCCGAAGCAAATCGGACTTCGAGCCGTTGACGGTTTTCCATTCTATCTAGTATTTCTTTATTCACGAATTTTATCATTTTATGTAGAATTTAATTCACATAAAATGATAAAATTATATCAAGCTCTAATTCTTATAATTATTTATCATTTTATGTAGAATTTAATTCACATAAAAAGATAGATTTATATCAAACCCTAGTTATTATAATTCATTCTTATCGATGACTTTAGACGAGATCATGACAAGTTGTGACGAGATCATGACTAAGCTGAGACGAGGCCATGACAAAGCCCGACAAACCTGTGACAAACTAATTCATGGGCCTGGCAAGGCCATGACGAGTTTTGACAAGTTTTTGACAAACTATTCAGCCCATCTTTCTTACAATTATTTCAGCCATTCTTCTTGCAATTGTTTCAGCCCATCCCTTTTCTATGATGGCCCAGCTACCCATAACCCTCCAGCTCACACGGACCTACTGTCGCCCAGCCATCCTCGCACAGCAGCCCAACCTGTTTACGAGCCCAGTAGCAGCCTTCTTGCAGCCCGTACAGCCCAGTTCGCAGCCCACAGGAGCCCACTCTCCTATGCTTCACCCAGTGCAGCGCGCCCACTCCTATGCTTCAGCGCAGAACCTTGCTCATGCTAGCTCAGCTACGCGCTCAACCCAGGAGGATGTAACAGCCGGCCCTTCCTCTCCCTTTTCTTCACAACGTAACCGATGCTGAATTGAAGGAGAGTTGTTGTAACGACTCCTTAATTCACGCAACAGATCCATTCAGCCTGCACGTTTCCTTACACCTCCCTACGTACAGAAGCTTGATCTGAAGCAGCCATTCAAGCGTTCCTGCACACAATAACACAACAATCAACGTTCTTCCTCTTCCTACTCTTATATTTGTGCTAGTCGAGTCTCTCTTATTGGGTAAACATCTCCCCTCCCTTCTCTACATTGCACTCTCTATATATATGTGCTGATGTGAGCCATTTGAATCCTAGAACCTTTCATAACAGCCATGGAAGATAGCTAGAAGGGCTGGGAATTTTCTGAGTTTTCGGAGGTGACGAACAGTCTACTTGGAGTCACGATTTGGGTAAGTTTTTGGCTGGTTTTCGGATATGTCATAGAAAGTAGTACATAGTATAACATATTAAAATTTGGGAAGAATCAGAGTTACGGTTTGAGAGTTATTGTGTTCCAAAGTTGACGCATCATGCAGTTTTTATATATGTGCTGAGTGTTGGGGAAAACAGCAAGTGATGCTGCTTTGTGAGATGGTTTTGAATAAGCTCTTGATCTCCGTTGGGCTTGAATTTTGGATATGATATGGTTGACATATTGTTGTAGAACATATTAAAATTTGAGAGGAATCCAGCGAGTGGTTTGGGATTTATGATTTTTCAAAGATTGAGTCGTAAGCAGTTTTGCTGTTGTGCTGAAATTCGGTTTTGTGAGATAGTTTTAAATAGGATTTTGATCTCCTTTGCGGCTGAATTTTGTATATATTAGAGATAAGATTTTATAGTAGAACATATCAAAATTTGGGATAAATCCAGCGAGTAGTTTAGGAGTTATGATTTTTCAAAGTTAAGATAGTGTGCTGCTTGTTAAGTGTTGTAACCAAATTTAGAAATTTTTGTAGAAGCGATGCTTTAACAGTTTTAAGAAATTCTTTCTCCAATGAGTAGATGGGATATCATAGATAATCTAGGGAATTATTTCGGAATTTTTATAAGATTATTCGAATTTTATATTTGAAGCTGTAGTTGGACTTTAGTGACTTTTCGGGAAATAGAAAATGGGTAATTTTTCTAGTTGCTACCTAAAATCATCCTAGGGAGTAGAATATGGTTAGTTAGCCTCAAATTATAATTTAAGTACATATTCCGAGGTTTTGGAAGTTTCGGGACTAAGGGTAAAATAGTCATTGTACCTTAAATAAACACTGTAATAACTTTTGCACATAGAATCGTATATCTTAAGAGTTTTAGACTTATAAGTATCCAGGGAAATGTGTTGACCCACGTGCCTCCTCTGACAGGCAACTGAGTTCTGCACTTACGGATTTAGTGGTGGTTAAGAGAGAGTCGAGATTTGATTCTGGTAAGTCCACGGACTTACTTAGCTGGCTTCTTGTATGAGTGTAATGTGTATGAGTGATGTTTGTTAGTTATGATAAACAACGAAACCGGATTAGGCCGACTTTATTATTTACGTAATTGACCCAAGTGTCTGATAACGGGTTGTGACATCATCTGCCTAGCTCTTGCGAGAGTCTAGGAGGTTCCCTGCGACCAACCTAATCCGGTAGACGGTCAGATGCATTAGTACCATTCCGCGTTGGTAAACGGGGACAGGGGCGAGGTTTAGGAATCCCTCGTGTCACAAAATAAGTATCATTAGTAATGACCTATCACCTAATTAAAGATAATAAAAAGATTGAGTGTTGCATGTTAATTGTGTATGATGTGTGATTGTGCTTTTACCTTTATACTTATGCATAGAATGTTAGCTAACGGTTTTATACCGCTTGTAGATGCCTTGCAGGTTAAGACAGTTGTAGAGAGATCCGGAGGGAATGGTCATCCGGGTCCACATACTCATTTAGTTGGGGACGAGGTTGTCTTATATACTTCATATGCGTCGTTTTAGTACCTTTGATTTGTACGGCTGATACATATTTTTCATGTATATATTGTTTAAAGTTTTCAAATGTTTTTAATACTTTTGTGCCTTGTTGTAAGATCCAAGTTAAATTGTTGTCAAACTAAGGTCGGGACCCATTGTGAGGTCCTAACCAGTAGCTCCCCGAGTTCTCAGAATTTGGGGTGTTACAATCTGAGGATAGACAGGCTATGGCAATTGATAGACAGGTTCCCTTTAAACAAGCTGGAGGCAATAGGAAAGACTTCAAAAAGGATAAAGAAGACATACTATGCACTTTTTTTTTTGAAAAGGATGTATATATATCAGAAAGGGGGTGGGATTTTACATTTGGTCCGCTAGACCATCATATGAAGACTATAACAAGATGAAAACAAGGAGGAATGAGTGAGAATAGAGTTAGAGTAGATGAGTGCCAAGTCTCTTGGCCCACATGAGCGAGTTCGGTGATCTATCTTTTCAGTGGTAGGAAGCAAAAAATTTTGTGGTTCTAATGGCCTTTTGAGCACACATAGTGGCATGTGTGTAGTGGTTGTTGTAAAAAATGTCGTTTCGAGCATGCTAGATGGATTAGATGAAGGAGGTGATTGCAGAGATACGAATGTGGCTGATGAAGTCTTGCCGGTGAGGTTTTTCTGAACTGAGCCAGTTCCAGATATCGTTGTTGTAGGGGTAGGGAGGAGCAATGTGGGACCAGCAGGCGATGAGGTTGAGTACTAAGGTGGAGTAGCTGTAGTGGTTGAAAATGTGATCTTCGTCTTCGGGATGATTTCCACAGAGTTTGCAAGTATCGTTTTGTGTGAGGTTCCAGTGTTTGAGTTTAGTGAGGGTTGGGAGGCGATTGTGGCTAGCGATCCAAGAGATGAAACTGCATCGAGGAGTGTTAATACCAGTTCAAATGATGCCCAGAGGGTAGGGGTTTGTGGTGGTGGAGGGGGTGTAGGAGATGGTAGGCAGTGGTAGTTGAGTATGTTCTATTTGGCTTGGTTGTGGAGTTAATGAATTGAGGTCCGGTGGTAGTAGCAAGGATGTCGTCTCTGACCTTGAGGATCGAGTGCCATGTATGACTGAATCTGGTGTGGTGATTGAAGGACCAGATAGAGGTTTCTTTGAGGATATTATGGTGAATCCAATCGGTCCAGAGGTTCGCTGGAGGTGAGTCATGGTTAAGGTCGAAAATGAGTTTGGCCAAGAAAGCTTTATTCCATGATAGAAGTTCCTTGAAGCCCAGGCCCCCGGCATTGGTAGGGGAGCAGATGGTATTCCAGGCGACGAGAGAGCGCGAGCTGGAGTCCTTTCCGGACCAGAGGAAGGATCGAATAAGGATGTTGATCTTGTCGATGACAGTTTGGGAGATAGGAAGCACAACACACTAGTGGAAATGGAGGGACATGAGAATGGTGGAGATGATTTGCTTCCCACCAGCATATGAAAGATTATGTGCACTCCAGGAATTGATTCTTTTGGTGATCTTTGTGATGAGGGGTGAGAAGTCGGCTAAGCGGAGTCTCTTGCTTCCAATGGGAATACCGAGGTAAGTGAAGTGTAAGGTTTGATGTTGTAGTCCACAAGTGGAGATAATGTGGTCACTTGCCTGCGTGGATAGGCCGCCCAGGAGGATTGAAGACTTGTTGAGGTTCAGTTTGAGGCCGTTGTATGTACCGAAATGAGCCAGGGTCTTCAGAAGGATGTTTATGGAGATAGAGTTGGCCCTGCAGAACATCATAAGATCGCCAACGAAGCACAAATGTGTTATGCGAGGAGTGGAGCATTTTGGGTGGATGTTGAAGTCTGGGGTGGAGGTGTTGATGTTGATCATAAGATCGTAAGCGAAGAAGTGTTTACTAAATCATATACCTGAGCAACCTGAACTTTGTCTTCCTTCCCTTTAGAACCTTTATACCAATCAGGATATCCAACAATCTTGAAACAAGATTCTTTTAGATGACCTTTCTCCTTGCAATAATTGCATAATATTAGAAAATAAATAAAAATTACAACATTATCATAACACTTATAAAAATATATTTAAACAATAATATTTTTTGATATTTTTATTAGTATTATTTTCTAGCATGTGATTATTAATGGATGAGTTGGCTAAGTAGGCAATTTATGTATCAAGGTGTATAAACTAGGCTCTTTTGTTTATATGTTGACAAACTAGGCCCCTCCATATTTTCATAAAAAGATTTATTAAAAACAGAAATAAAGATACTCAATAAATCACAATCTTTCTCTCTCCTGTTTATCTTTATTTATTTACATAATTAGGCAGTTTCTGATTTTTGAATCAATTAACCAACCGAAAATAAAGGCAACTGTATGAAATAAAAAAGGAAAATATTAGAGGAACGATTCTGCAAATCTTCATTGATGGCTCATTTCCATAAATCTTCATCTCGTCTCCTCTGTCGCCATTGTTATAGCTCGAAGCTTTGAAGAACCGAAAATCATCTTCACCGTTTACTACATAAAATGTAACAGATATGTCAAAAATAATAAAAACATATATATTCACCACATATGTACATAAAATGCCGTTGAACATACATATTGTAACAGTTATGTCGAAAGTCATAGAAAAATATGTATTCATCACGGACCCACAATCGAAACTTAACACATTAGTATATTGATATGTGTACACATTTCATGTCCCAACTACATCGGATGATTCTCCTACATATATTTCCTAAAAAAAGTTACTAACCAACATATGTTCATCACGTATGTACATAAGACTGAACATATGTACATAATCACAGGAAATTATGTACGGGAATTTTAGACGTACCGGCAAAAAACGCTATTTGTAGCCATAACTACGCACTTCGCGTGTGTAGTTTTGTTTTTCAGCTCCGGAGTTCAACTACGCTTGTGGCATGCTTAGTTGGAGCCGATGCGAAGCCGATAGGAGCCAAAAGAACTACGCTTATGGCTAGCGTAGTTAAAGTTATATTTAAAAAAAAAACTTCAACTACTCATATGGTGAGCTTAGTTGGAGTTGAATTATTTTTTTTTTAAAAAAGAAAAAGCCAACTACTCATATGGTATGCGTTGTTGGAGTTGAATAAAAAAAAACTCCAACTACTCTTATGGCAAGCGTAGTTGGAGTTGAATTATAAAAAAAAAACAAATCCAACTACGCTTGTCAATAGCGTAGTTGGAGTTAATTTTAAAAAAATCCAACGGTCGTATTGTTTACGACTACGTACCCCATTAGCGTAGTTTATAATATGACCGTTGAAAAACGGTCATATTGTAACGTTAATAATTATGTCTATATATAGCACTTTTTATCTTATTTATCTTAACAGTTCAGTCATATTCTACAAAAAAAAAAACTAAGAAGAAGAAGAAGGATGAGGAAGAAGAAGAAGAAGAAGAATGTCATCTAATGGTGACGACGGTATTTCTCCCGACGATGATTTGCAAAACGAGGTATGTTTCATCGTATCTTTATATTAATAATTTTTAATTCAAGATATAAATATGTTTACAAGTTTTTAATATATATATTGTAGCTTATGAATGATATGGAAAATCAACGCGAAATAGAGGAACTAGATTATTCGGATGTGTTTGGAGTTGAACAATATTTTCCGGATAAAGATTCTCTAGTTAATTGGATTCGTGAGGAAGGTAGAAAACATCATATGGTGATGATCATACTAAAATCATACAAGCCGAGAGATCACCAATATGGGAAGGTTGTATTGGTGTGTGAGAAATTTGGGAGGAGGAAGAGTGCAAAGAATGAAGATGTTGATCCTTCGAAAAGGCGTAGGTCGAAGTCAAAGAAGCGAGATTGTAAATTTAAGATAGTGGGAGGTGAAGTACAATGTAGCAATGGAGGTGTGCCGACTAAGTGGAAGATTACCGTGGTTTACGGTAGTCACAACCACGAAATTCTACCATCACTAGAAGGTCATTCATTTTCTGGTCGGCTTACGAGCGAACAAATGCAAAATGTGAGATCCAGTTCTGCTTCCGGCGTTAAACCGGTAAAAATTTTGGATATGCTTCGAAAGGAATATCCCACAAATGTCACATCTACACAACAAATTTACAACGCTCGGTATAAGTTGAAGATCGAAGATAGAGGCGGAAGGACGATAACACAACAAGCATTACATTTTTTGGGTGAGCGCAAGTATTACACGGATTATAGGAATCTTCCTGGGACAAACATCATTAGTGATCTTATTTTGAGTCACCATATGTCAAGACATTGGTTGAGCATGTTTCCGTATGTCCTCGTGATGGACACAACGTACAAGACAAACCAATTAGTACCTTATTGCACATACACTAATGTCATTGTCTATAATTTATTTTTCCATTTGATTCAATTTTATATATGATATTAGGTACGAAATGCCGTTGTTGGAGGTGGTTGGATTCACTAGCACGGAAAAAACATTTGCCGTCGCATTTGTATTCATGTCGAGGGAAACTACGGATCACTATGAGTGGGCATTGGAGCATGTGAAGATATTATGTGGGGATCGGCTACCGGACGTGATTACGACCGACCGGGAACTAGCCCTTATCAAAGCCATCGGAAAGGTCTTCCCCAATGCAAAGCATATAATTTGCAACGTTCACTTGATACGAAACATTGAAGAAAATGGATGGTACAAGACACGTTCGGTTGCACAACAAAACAAGATTGTATGGGTTTGTTCTCTTCACACTCTAGCACTTATGAGGAGAGGCTTCACAAGATGAAATTGAAATGGGATGATAAGTGGAACCTAATGACCTATCTTGAGAATACTTGGTTGCCAATGTTCAAGGAATGTCTTGTTCGAGCATGGACGGATAGATATCATCACTTTGGAACAAGGACGACAAACAGGTAAACAATATTCTCTTGTGTATTATATTTATTGTTTTTCTTTGTATTATTAAAACTTCAATATCTTGCATGTCGTAATCACAAATATTGATATATTGTTGTAGGGTTGAGAGTGCACACTCATTGTTAAAGAGTACTTTGATGTCATCACAAGGTGGATTTGACAATGTTGTTCAAAATATTGACTTGATGCTTGAAGATCAAAATCATAAAATCAGGGGTTCTTTGGAGAAGACACGTGACCTTCACATTTTAGAAGTACAAGATAATCCGAAGTTTGCGAGGGTCTTGTACCATATATTCAACACATGCATGGAATACCTCATTGAGAATCACAAAAAAGCATTGGAGGGGCAATACGGTTCTGAATATCACGATTGGTATTGGAGATACACTTATGGAATTCCTTGTGTGCACGAGTTTGCAAATGTCATCCAAGCTGGTAGGCCGATTACTTTACAAGAGATACACAAATTTTGGAAGCAAATAAGGTGGGACCGGGTGAATGTTAAAGAGGATGAAGGACTCCAACCAACACCTATTTCTCTAGGTAAGAAAAATTATCTTGTGTATTATATTAATTGTTGTTAATGCTATTATTAAAACTTCAACATCGTGCATGTCGTAATCACAAGTAATGATATTTCTCTAGGAGATATCCTGTGTACACAAATGCATAACGATCATATGGAAGGAAAACTTAGTCAAGACCAACTTGAAAACTTGGGTCGTTATTACTACAGCGTAAAGTACCCGGGGAGTTCGATGTTGAAGGAGCCAGAAGTTGGGGTACTAAAAAAAGGAAGACCGAAGAACTCCACAATCCGAGACGCTTCATCATTTTAGTATGCCCGAAAAGAAATGGAAGCTAGCTTGAGCAAGAGGGCATCACAAGCTGGACGCGGTAAAAATGGGAGAGGACCGAGGAGAGGACGTGGAAAAGGAAAAGCCGAGACAGACGGTGCAAGTGAGATTATACCGAAAGAAGAAGATGTTGTAAATGATATTGTGGGTGCAAGAGAGGATACACAAGAGTCTCGAATGGCAAGTGGGAGTGGACCCCGGGATTTTATAGTTCGGGGGTTCAATTGGGGTTATCAAAACATCGACCCTTTCATGTTGGCTTATGTGGATCGCGTAATTGATGTTCCAGGTGACGGACATTGTGGATATCGTTCATTTGCAAAGTTGTTGGGGTACGATGAGCATGAATATATGAGGGTCCGGATGGAGCTTGCTTGGGAGTTGACCGAGCTCTTTGAAGTATACAGTCGCGCCTACACTAAAGAAGTGCTTCCGACTTTGGTTAACCAAGTTAATTACTCAAATCCAAACCCTTGTAGTGCCGAGTATTGGATGAGGGTTCCCCTAGCTGGAATGGCATTCGCCACATTCTATCAAGTAGCACTTGTTTTGTTTAGTCGGGAAGGTTCAAGAACATTTCTACCGATGATCATGACCTCGGTTGGTCAAGGGCCCCCATCTAAGGTCTATGCAATTGCCATACTAAACGACAATCACTTTGTCCCGGTGAGCTTTTATATTTACAAGTTTTCATAAATTTTTATATTGTATATTCTAACAATAGTATATAACTTATAGGTTTGGCTACGTCCACAAGCACCTCTACCTCCCCCCATGCATCTTGGAAAGGTAAGGATCCAAGTGTGAAAGGCTTCGATGCTCCGTTTGCAAAACAATTTGAGCGTTATCGTTATCTTAAGCATAGAGATGGTATGTGATGTATTGCTTTAGTGGCCCTATGGAGGGTGTTTTAGCTTGTTTTCATTTTTTAGTTTGAACATTGATTTGCATGTATTTGAGTGACCCTCTCGAGGGTGTATTAGCTTATTTTCCTTGCAATATCGATGTAAGGGGTAGGGATATCCCCTGTTTGCTGACTACTTAGCCCGTTTTTAATATCAATGAAGCGCATGAAAAGCGCGGAGTGTAACGGACCTCCTTTAACCTATTTGAACATTGACAATCTCGGACGTTTGATTTTCAAGAAGGATATAAAGACTAAATAGATACAAAACAACAACAACAACAACAACAACAACAACAAAAAATTGTCCAAAATTAAAAAGCCCGAAGTCCAACAAAAGTGTCTAATGTACAAATACATAACTAGTGGCCACTCGGGCCAGCCCGATCACGCTGTGAAGCCCGTAATAGAGGTGGTGCTACTGGTGCGGTGTCTCCCGTAGCGATCTCAATCATATGATCAAACTGCTCAGCATGTAAGGTCATCGGAAAAGGACCCCTCCTAAACTCGCGTAGAACACTTGTCAAGATATGAAGTCGTTGCAAAACCAATTTTCATGTTAGTTAAACTATTTAATTGTTTACTAAATTTGAATTTATAAACTCATACCCGAACCGCATCCGCAACAGAAGCAGGATGATGTGGAACGGGAGGATCATGTCTGACGGCATCCCTCGAGACGTACATATGGGTACGTGGCTCAAACCAATCATAATAGTGCTCGTCCACATCCCAAGCTGAAACCACCTCCTCGTGCTGAAAAATGTCATAGAGATGCTCATATCGAGTCGCCCAGTGATGACCCTGTTTGAACGTCAGCTCGTAATCATCCTTCCTTGGTCGCTTGCAACTCGCAGGCTCAATCAACTCTAAGACGGGAACACACTACACACGTCCAAACTGTCGAAGTACTCTATCCGGCATGTATGGCTCGTATCGCTCAAAGTTTCCAATAAGCCCTCTATAACGGGAAAGACGTAGAGGCCCCATAACAAAGTCAATCGATCCAAATGGGGTGAATATAACCTAAAGAGAAAACAAATCAAGTGTTAGTGTGTAGTAGAAAACTACAAGAAAAAAAACCCTTACATATAAGTGTCTAAAGCTTACATCCTCCGCTCTACACCGATCCAGCTGAACCCTATACCATCGGGCACTCTCATCAGAATGCAAGCCATGAGGCCTCGGACCAGCACGTAATGTAAACCGACCTGATCCATGTCTATCGGGATCCGGGTGCGAAGCACCTCGCAAAGCCGGAAAATAACACCATATACAACACTACATTCATAAGTAAAAAACATGTAATGAAACAAAAATAAGATATACTACTTTAAAATATAAAAAATAAAGAAAATTGTTAACTTTACCTGAAGTAGGATAGTGCATCCATCTAGCTGTGCACAATCGGCACCAAAGGCCTTACCTAATTTCCTATAAAGATCGGCTAACACAACTGAACCCCAAGATAATGCCCCGATCCTCTCATGATCCCGCACGACATCTAACAAATGATGCTTCACCCGGTTTGTAGATTTGTCCAAAAATAATGTCGAAGAAATCAGTATAAGCAGATATCCACTAGCCACGTGCTCTAGAAATAGGCCATCACGTCTCATACGTGTAACTCTCTCATCTAACAATCTAAGTCTGATCCCTCCCTTCTTGATTTGTTTCCTAACATCATCTCCACCCATATCAAACATATCCTCAAACATAGCTATCAAAGTATCATGGCTCGGGGTACAAGTGAGCATATCTCCATCTATTTGCAATCCTAAAATCTTCACGACATCGTGAAGCGTGATCGTGATCTCGCCCCAAGGAAAGTGAAAGTTGTTGTTCTCCGGATACCAACGCTCCACAAAATCAGATATCAAGCTACAGTCAGAAATCCTGTAATCGATCTCGTGCAAGCCGACGAGCCCACTATGACGAGCAAACGATAACCAAGTCCCAGGGCCATCCGGCTGCATCCTAACAACCTCAGTCCACTGGTCAACTATCGGGAGATGTCAATGAACACGTAAAACTCCCCTCTCGATACCCTCCCATATATCGCTAGCCACATGTGTGTTGTAATACTTTATGGTGTCAACAATCAGAGGGCCGGAGGCTTGGTCTCCTCCTACATGACCTAGGACCTCATCAACGGGGTCCTCAACCCTAATGTCCTCCTCTAGAATCTCCCCCTCTCGAAGGAGTGGATCTGTGTGCACCTCCTCATCTCGGAGGACTGGATCTGTGAGGACATCCTCCTCAACCCTAGTGTCAGCCTCCACAATCCCGGTACCACCTAACGCCTCAACCTCCTCCTCCTCAACCCTAGTGTCCTCCTCCGCAATCCCGGTATGACCTAAGACCTCAAACTCCTTCCTCAACCCTAGTGTCCTCCTCAACAATCCCGGTATCAACTAAGACCCCAACCTCCTCCTCCTCCTCCTCAACCCTAGTATCCTCCTCATCATGCTCTCGTGGCTCATCAACCATCTCGGTAATAAGTACCCGAGTCTCATCAACACTAGGCTCACCAACTGAGCGTAGACGAACTGCTCTATCACGTGCGGACGCAGTAACAGGTCTACTCGAAATATTTCTATCGATCTAAAATACATATATTTAACAAATAAGCATATGATATCAACATTTACGTACAAACATGTTTACTTCAACATTTGAATACAAATTCATGTCCAAAGTGAATATTATGATAGAAACACCAAGAGAATGAACACAAATATCTAATCATCAAACACAAGCATGGGAAGACAAAATCTCGATATTGCACAAGCAACAATTAAAACACAAAATTCCCGACATTACACTAGTTACATTATCTACTCATCAATTCAAGTCAATCAATTGTATTCAAATTCCAATTTAATCAAATGTATCCAAATTCTGAGTATCAATTTCAGTTTCTATTCAATTCAGTCAATTATATCCAAAATCGATTTAAACTTTCAACAACGCCAAATCATTTCAATCAATTGTATCAATTACAACTACACCAAATCATTAAATTCAAGCAATTGTATCCAAAATCGATTCCGAGTTTCAATTTCGATTCAAGAGACTCACCTTTCGTTTTTCACCCGTCATTGCTCGATTTTCCGGATGCGATTTTGATTTCTTCTTCTTGCTTCACCATCCAAATCACTAACAAATTCAAATACAAATTAGTATGATTTTTCAATTTGTTTCACCTTTCATAAACAAAAACAAATTCAAATAAAAAATTCCCGAAAAAAATTACCGTCACAAGTACAGAGGAAGAGGAATTAGGGTTGAGTTGCTCACTGATGGGTTCAAATCGAAGAATTAGGGCTCAATCAAAAGAGGGCTAATTAGGGCTAATTCGTTTAAGCAACTACAGAGGAATTAGGGCTCAATCAAACACGCAGTGGAGTTAGGGCTCGTTTAAGGGTGGACTAGTTTAAGCAAAAGAGGGCTAATTCGTTTTCTTATCAAGTACAGAGGAATTAGGGCTCAATCAAACACGTAGTGGACTCGTTTAAGCAAGTATAGAGGAAGAGGAATTAGAGCTAATTCGTTTTCTATAGGAATGCAACAAAGAAGAAGAGGAATCAGGCTAACCTTACCAACCAAAGATGACGCAGTGCAGCTCCGACGACGACTAGTTGCTCCGACGGCGAATAGATTGCAGAGGACGAACAGACACGAAGGCGAACAGAGCAGCTCGACGGCGAAGGTGAAGAAGAAAGGTTACGCAGTTGGGGCTGAAACGCGTAGATGTAATTTAACACCTAAACTACGCTTATGACAAGCGTATTTGGAGTTTCCTTTAAAAAAAAAGCCCTAACTACGCACACCATTTCCGAAGTTCAAAATGCTAAAAAAAATATCATCGGCTCCAACCGGCTTAGACGGCTCTCCAACTACGCACGTCATTTCCGTAGTTTGAACCCAAATGCGAAAAGCGAAACTACGCACTTCGCGTGCGTAGTTATGGCTACATATAGCGTTTTTCGCCGGTACGTCTAACATCCCCCATTATGTACTCATCATAGAACTCAATATCGTACGGATGACTAAACTACAACTCGTATGGATGTCTATTTAGATATTTTCAACATATGTACATATTCACGAAAATACTAACATAAACATGTTTGCATAAGAATTACAGTCATTCATGTATTCAAATCTATCAAATATTGGTCTAAAAAACATGAACATACCTCGAACACAACTGGAAAACCTCGATATCTAGATTATGTCGAATAACGAGCACGCTACACTGAGTTATGTAGATCAAATACATTGACAACCCTCGATGTATGCGTGTAAACTGGAACTCCGAGATCGTTCTTCACGCAGCAATGGAGAAATGAAAAAAAATACGTCTGGGGATTGTTAAATAACGAAAAATAATGAGGGAGAGATTTTAGGAATCGTAATTATCTACTTCCTAATTTAAATATCTAATATGGAATATTAATAAATTGAGATATGAGAGCATGTTGACTTGTATGGTAATTCCTTTTATTAAATCCCTAGTTTATCTTTATTTTTTAATTTGATTTAGTTAGGGGCCTAGTTAGTCTACACTAAACAAAAAGCGCCCTATTTCACCAATTTTCTCATTATTAATCTCTAGGTAACAACCGACGGACAAACATATGAGATTTTTATCAATATTATTTTTGAACAAATAGATAAAAAAAAATTGTAGTTATCTTAATATATATTTTAGTACAAATATTCATTCTAAACCTAAAAGATTTAAATCAAATAATATCTTGGACAACAGAATTCTATCTAAATTACAGAATCTCTTAATATATATATATTATATTGCTCAAATTATAATCGTGAATCATCGAGTTCAAAGTCGACAATGGAGACGAATAACATTATCTGTCCTAGTTTCGGGGTGATATGAGACCGGCGTACACAATTCGCCAGAGAAAGCAAGGAGAAGAAACACAATTTTAGAGTTTACGGTGTCGAAATCGAGTTAGACCTCAAGTACGATTCTGTTGAGGCAATCAGAGGGGACACGTTCGGGCTAGTTTTGTGTTGTTGTAATCAGCAAACCGAAGAACGAGTCGCCGTGAGGAAGATCAACGACGTAACAAGTCGCCATTGTATTGCTATTTCCTATTACCACTCTCCGAGAGATGCAAATCGTTAGACAAATTAGTCACAACAATGTCATGAGCATCAAAGACGTTATGATCTCGTCGTCGTTGGCCGGAGAAGCGGATTTCCAGGATGTTTATTTGGTTCAAGAAATCATGGATTTCGATTTTGCTCATGTAATTAGAACCAAAAAGCTTTCGGAAAATCATAGCAATTTTTTTCTTGTTCAAATCCTTCGAGGTGTGAGCTTTCTTCATTCGGCGAACGTGATTCACCGGAATCTCCAGCCGAAGAATCTTCTGTTAAACAAGAAAAAGGAGTTGAAAATATCTGATTTTGGTCATGCTACTACATTGGATCAAAACCCTAATTTCGCTACTATTGACAAGATTGATTTCTCGTGCTACAAAGCACCGGAGATTTTGTTCACCTGTTTCCGTCTACATCTCGACCCTCACTATCTTCCTCCAACGATCCTTCTTCTCTAGTACATATTCGGCATATTACTCGTCTCAATCGTCCATCGACACTCCTCAGAGGCTACCACTGCGACACATCTCTTCGTATTCCTCCTTCGTTGGTGTCTTCTTCGGGTAACAATTATTCGTTACATAATCATGTCTCTTATACTAATTTGGCTCCTGGCCATCTCAAGTATATTATTTCAGTTCATGCAACACAAGAGTCAACGTCATTTCGTGATGCCCTCTCTAACCCTCCTTGGCGGCAAGTTATGATTGACGAACTCAATGTCCTTGAACAAAATAACACTTAGATTTTACCACTCTTCTTCCTTACAAGTCTTATATAGGTTGTAAGAGCAATCCCAAGAGAATCCCTAAATCATTCTTTAAATTGAGGAAGCAAAGTGGTAATCTCCAAATTATTTTTACATCAAACCGAATACCTTCTCCGTTTTAGAGACTTCATCCACATTTAAAGTAATTAATTCTTCTAGCAAAGGTTGTAGATGAAAATGGCTAGGACAGGAAGAAAAAAAAAAGCAGAGGCAATACCTTTCCAAATTACGGACAAGAAAAGATGGAAAACTAAAAATCTCTAGTAACCAATACTAGTAATCGACACAACAGAGGTCATAGACCGAGAAAAGTTTGGCCTTGCACTGAATCGAACGAAAACAGTTAGAGATGGAGGAGAGACTCACTTAGAGATATGCCTTCATTCGTGAATGAAAGCTAGCTGAACCGTCACCGTTGAGCAGTGAAATCGTTTTTTACGTGAGAATGTGGGATCGAAGTGCTGGCAAAAATTTTGGGAAATTCTCTAAATTTAGGGAAATAACCCTATTTTCCACCCTCATTCTCTATTTTGAGAACTTGAATGGAGAATCTGTTGAGCAAAAAAATAAGGCTTAAATTCTTCAAAGCCCAAAATTCTCTAAAATAGAGATATTGTTGGAGATGCTCTAAATTGGTGTTTCGGATAAAACACCGTGTTGATGATTCCATTGAACGCTGCAAGGCTCGTCTTGTCGCCTTAGAGAATCATCAAGTTGAAGGTATTGATTTCTTTGATATTTTTTCTCCTGTCGCTAAACTTGTTTTTCTCAAAATGTTTCTTTCAATTGCAACCATGAAACAGTGGGATCTTCATCAGATGGACATACATAATGTGTTCTTGCATGGTGATCTACACAAAGAAGTCTTCATGACCCCTCCTCCCGGTTTTCCTTTGTCCCATTCTCGTCAAGTCTATAGGTGAAAGAGATCACTCTACAACCTCCGACAAACTCCTCGAAATTTGTTTGTCAAACTCGCCTCTGCCTTACGTAAAATGCTTTTCATCAGTCTCTTTTAGATTATTCATTATTTTCATATATTCGCTCTTCCATTTCCGTTCATGTCTTAGTTTACGTCAATGATCTTATCATATGATCTTACTTACATGGTTGTTTTCGTTGTTTTCGTATGAAGTGTTGCATGTATTTTCTTGGATGAGTTGGCTAAGTAGGCACTTTTTGTATCTTGTAGACAAACTAGATACCTCTTATTTGTTAATAAAGATTAATTGAAAGGGTTAATTAGTAATTTTAATTTAACTAAGTTCAAGCTTAAGTTCAATTCAGGATCAGTAGGTCCACTTGAGTTACATAAGCCCATGCCCAATCCAAAATACATATGTTGTAGCTAGTGAGTATCGAACTCTGAACGACATGTCCTCCATATCACCCTTATACCAGTTGAACTAATTGAACTTCGTGTATTCTCTTGTTCATACACCATATTAATACACAATTTCAATCACACAATGTTAATACATAATTTCAATTACACAATATTAATACATAATTTCAATTACACAATGTTAATACATAACTTCAATTACACAATGTTAATAAATTCAATCATTTTTCAGTTACACAAGTTCAGTTTGTTTACACAAAATTGATTTATACAATTGCAAAGGTTTGTCATATACACAAGTTTGTCATATACACAAGTTTGTCATGTACACAAGTTTGTCATTTACACAAGTTTGTCAGTTACACAAATGTTTTGTTACACAAGTCCAAGCTCATTGAGTTACACAAGTTCAAGCCCATCGAAAATTAAAAAAAAAAAGGATCATATTCAGTATTGATAAAGTTGGAAAATTTATAATTAATCAAATTGGGGAAATTTGTTAACTTTTAAAACTCTAGGCCTTTCATGTAATTATAAAACTTGGACCAAAATCTGTAATTAATTTTATAGGGTCATAATTGTAAATTTCTAAAAAATAGGGTAAAAATGCAAATATAAAATATGGATATTTTTGCAATTTAGCCTAATTTCAAGCAAACCCTAATTTCTCTATTGAAGCTTCTTCTCCAACTATTAGAGCAACAAACAGTGGCGGCAGCAACAGGACGCTCCTCCTCCACGCAGGCGATTGTCTAGGCTCATCCAGACAGGCGGGCGGCTCCTCCATGCACGTGACTAGCGCCGTTGGTCGATGTAGGTGATTGACAAACTCCTCCAGTCAAGCGACATCGTCAGAGGCGGAGCTGGGCTGGGCGGCGCGAGACGGAGCGAGGCCGGAGGACATTCATTGTCGAAGGTTGCGTGGAGTAATCAGTCAGTCGCGAGGCCAAAGGAGTCAGCCCAGTTCTGCCGGCCAACGCCTACCTGGAGGAGTCGGCGCGAGGCCGGAGGACATCTAGTTGCTTGACTGGAGGAGACGGCCAATTGCTTGACTGGGCTGGGCGGAGGACATTCATTGTCGCGAGGCCGGAGGACATCCTTCGTTGGAGGCAAATCTGGGTTGGGCGGCGCGGGGCTGGGCGGCCCCCACATCGAGTAGCAGCGCCGAAATCCTTCATTGGAGGCAGTTACTTAGTCGAGAAGCAGGCGGCAGCGAGACGAAGAAGATGAATGACCGCGAGAAACCCTAACTGGATGTGGAATCTGAAGATTGGATGATTTTATAGGATTATATTTTACGTTTTCTCCTTATGTCCCTTGAATTAATTTATTTTTTATTTAAAAATTTAGGTCAAAAATAGAGGGGCCTAGTTAGTCTAGGTCAAACAAAAAGGGTCATATTTTACCAATTATCTTTATTTTCTTTCTGGATTCGGTCATAGCTACAGTAAGTCATGTGACTTTCCAGTTAAGCAAAATCACAATCTTGCTATAGATTCCAACCCTTCGCTCATCAATCTGGAACGCTACCAAATAATTGTAGGTAAACTATTTACTTTACAATTACCGACCTGACATTAGCTACGTTGTCCACTTGTTTTCTCAATTTGTTCCTGTTCTTACCTTCAATCATTGGACAACTATTCAAAGGGTTATTCGCTACATCAAAACTTCTCTAGGACAAGGTAATCTTCTTTACAAGTCTAGTAAATTTCAACTAAACGTTTTTTGTGATGTAGACTATGTTACATGTCTAAATACTAGACGTATCATTACCAGATTGTTCGTTCTTCTTGGTCATTCACCGGAAGACCAAAAAGCAACAAGTTGTGTCTATTGAATCCGAGTATCGCTCTTCTATTTAATCTGATTATCGTTCTATGGCTACCACCGTCACCTCTGAGATCATTTGAATACATCTATTCTCAAGTCTTACGGCATCACTCTCCCTCAACCAACGAATATGTGGTGTGATTATCAAGCGGCCCTCCACATTGCCTCCAATCTTGTATTCCATGAACGCACCAAACATATTGAAGTTAATTGCCACTCATTCAACACCATATCCAAGCCGACAAAATTCAAACTCACCACATTCGCTCCATGGATCAACTCGCCGATATCTTCACCAAACCGTTAGGTCAACGTCAAATCCTAAACGTACTTTCTAAGTTGGGTGTTCAAAATCTTTACCCTCCAACTTAAGGAGGTGTATTACGGGATAGAATATCATTGAATATGGGATCAATATCCCTAATTCATGTCTTATATCTTTTCAATAGGATTGCTATTTCTTTTTTACTAAAACACGTTTATATTCCTCTGTGTATATATTCATTTTCTTATCAATAATAGATACACTTTTTATTCATATTTTTTATAGCTTACACAAACTCACAATAGGAAGCAAGACTTCCGAAGAAGTGTGTCAAAATTTATTTAAGGCCTGTTTGGTTCTCATATCCTGATATCAAATATGGATAGTAATTGGGTATCTTATATCCGTATTTGGTAATTGGGTATATGGGTATCAAATTGATATACTCATATATTCATACTTTACTATTTTATTGATTCTGATATCCCTAAAAATTCACCGGTATCGAATTCTTCTCCTTCCAAGCCCTTTGTCCCCATCTCATGTCTCCCTCTTCGGATCTGCACAACAACTCTCGCTCATCCAAGTTATGATTCTTTTAGTCTCCCTCTTCAGATCGTTCTTTCAATATTATATTGGATGTGTGTCTCCCTTTGCTGCTGAATATTTGTTATACATGTATCCCTTCTATGTTTGAATTTTTTTGATACAAGTCTCTCTTCTCGTTGAGTTTTTTTTGGATATGAGTCCTTCATCTCTGTTAATTTTATTTATAAGAGTCTCCTCGTAATCTTGTCAAACACATATATCTTATATCAATCTTATTCCCATATATACCATATATATATATATATATATATATAGAGAGAGAGAGAGAGAGGGTGCTATTCTTATGAGAACAGGCTTATCGTGCAATCATGAGAACAATCTTAGATCGTCAGATGATGAGTATTAAGGGTCGAGATTTAGAGTAGATATCATAATTAATAATAACTACGAATAATAATAATTAGGAATAATCCATTCAACCAACAAAAATTACGAATAATCCACTCAACCAACAATAACTATGAATAATACATTAAACGATATGGCACCTTCGTAACAAAACTAATAATAATTACGAATATGTTTTCATGATTACCCGATAAGTCTATTCTCATATGATCTATATTCTATATAGAGGTTGGCTCCCATATAAACAGCTCTTATCGTGTAAAATGAGAACAAATTGTATCCGTTAGATCGTTAAATGGATGGCTGAGATTAGGTGATATTAAAGGAAAAAGAATCTTGTTATTAATGGAAGAAGATTCGTCGGACCTTAATATATATATTCGACGGTATAGTTATATATATTCGGCGATATAGTCATATATATATTCGGCGATATATACTCACATATATTCGGTGTTTACACGTTCACACAATAAGAGTTGTTTACATATGAGTTAGAATCTATATATATATATATATATATATATATATATATATATATATATATATATATATATATATATATATATATATATATATATATATATATATATACATGATATTAATACCGATACCAAAATTTGATATAATGATGTAGGATAACCAAAAAGACCTTAGATCACCATTAATCCCAGTTCCAACTACCCCGTGTATTTTGGCAAATACTAGAAAACTGTGTGAAGATCATCCTCGCTGTTGGAACTAATTTAGTGAAAAGAATCTATAAAACATGTTTTAAAACATGTGTGCGCCGGACACTTTTTCGGGCACATTTCCGGTGGGCTCCGGCCATTATCAACACCGGAAAGTGGGAGCGTTGGTTTCGTCTCCACGAGCTCTTGCTCGTGGTAAATTTATACATTCAAATTGAGTTCCGTTTGAATGAGAAATGGATGCCCAAAGTTGGTTGCGTAATAGGCAATAACTTGGGAAAATAGTCAAAATTTGGGTGAATCCCACATCGACTATATGGAGGTAAAAAGGAGTAGGATATAAGGGGCAAGTTTGCTCTAAGGCATGTGGCATTGGGTCACTACCCATTTTCAATGGGGAACGACGTAGGCAAAACACCACACGCGTGCGCCGAGCCGAGCTCGTGGTCGTGGTCGTGCCGTGCCGAGTCTGAGCCGTGCTATGCTGCGGGGTGGGTGGACCTAATTATAATCTGGGCTGGCCACCTATATTATTTTTGGGCCGACCCAACTCAAAGTCCAACAGTCCAGATGAGGAAGGCCTTGGGCTAGGCCCATTTGTGCAAATGGATCAGCGGACCGGACTGGATATCCGAAAATCCAGTCCAACGGATCAGCCAGCAACTCCTACAAAAGTGGGCGGTTATGGTCTTCAGTTGACCCCTAAAAACGTGGCTTCAAAGGTGAATCCGAAATCTCTTGGATTGCGGACACGTATCACCCTCCTATTGGCTCCGGTTTTGGGCTGGTTCAATGGGTCTCGGGGCCCATAGCCCAATTCAGCTCCTCCAGCTCCTATAAATCGAGAGCTCTTCATTCATTCTAAAACACACCAACAATCATTCTCTCTTCTCTCTCTTCAAGCTTGTGAGCTATTCTGATCTCAAGAGTGCGACGCACTTCTGGTTCGTAGGCTTCCGGTTCTGTTAAGAAAAACGGATTCGAACAGTAGTTGTATCCTGGGATTCTTAAACTCCGGTAACCGTCGTAATACGGGGTGTTTTTAGAATTAAGGAAAGAGATTCCGATCTCGACTCTGCTCAAAATACGCACTGCGGTGGTATGAAATTTTGAACCTTATTGTTATATTGCATACAGTTTAACTATCGTATTACAGGTTCCTACAGTCTTAATTCTAAAAAACTTGTTAAACTGTTATGCACTAACCGTTTATCAAGTTTTGTAGATAAGGCGCCGGAATAGTCAAAACCGGGTTATCTACCGGAATTATTTTAAAAATTGAATTTTAAATTCAGTTTTCAAAATTAATTTTAAAACAAAAACTGATTTTGTTTTTAAACCTGAATTCGATTTAAATATTAAATCGAAAACAAGTCTGTTCTTGTACGGACTTATACTTGAATTTTTAAACCTCGGTTTTTAAGCTTCGATTTCCGATCAAAAAATTGAAATATCAATCGTGGTTGTTTCCGTGTAACTGAAATGGTTCATAACACAAACGAAACTACCGACGGTGCGAACACTTCCGATGATGGAAGTATCCTGAGGCTCCTTAGTGATGCTACAAATAGGGGTGAACAGACACCTCATATTCAATTTGGGAGTGGTCTACCACCGGCTAAGTTGCCAAACCTAACAACCATGACTCACTTCCAAGTGGTGTACAGTCTGGTCAACAACATGTCCCTCATACAGTATCAATGTCTGGCTCTCCGAGCGTAGGATTGCTGCCAGACAAGTTCGATGGAACTAATTTCAAAACCTGGCAACAGAAGATGCTATTCTTCTTAACCATGCACAAACTCGACATATATGTGACCGAGGGTAAACCCGCAAATGTGGAGGAACTCCAAACTTATCTGAATATCGAATATGCGTGCAAAGGGTGGATTTCAAGCCGCCTGTTTGACTCGTACCAAGTGTACATATTGGTTGAAACTTCTAGGGAGCTCTGGGTTACCCTTGAAAAGAAGTTCACCGGCAAGTGTCACGTCTATGGCAAAATGGGTCATAAGTCCGACAAATGTTGGAACACGGGCGACCCATGCAAAGGAAAAAGCACGGGTAAAGCTCAAGTCCAAGTAGCTAAAGGCGATCTGATAGTGGTTGATATAGCTGTTGTGACGTCTGAAGTGAACATGGTCGGAAGCAACCCGATGGAGTGGTGGTATGACACTGGTGCTATCCGCCACATCTGTTCTGACAAGGGGATGTTTTCCACCTATCAGAAGAATAAGCAGGACGATATCCTGTTTATGGGGAATTCGTCCACATCAAAGGTCGAAGGTCAAGGCAAGATAGTGCTGAAAATGACGTTTGAGAAAGAGTTGACTCTCAACAATGTCATGCACGTGCTAGATATCCGGAAGAACTTGATTTCCGGATCTTTGCTGAGCAATAAAGGATTCGACGTCAAAGTAGAATTCAATCAGCTAACTCTCACTAAACGTGAGATTTATGTAGGCAAGGGGTATCAAAAGGATGGACTGTTCAAAATGTGTATATTGACAGTCATCCCAAACGTTGTAACCAAAAATGTTTCAATGAATAAACCTCCTATTACTTATGTTGTTGAGTCTTTCAATATTTGGCATGAACGATTAGGACATGTAAATTATAAGCTTATTCAAAGATTGATGAATTTAAACCTAGTTCCAAAATGCAAATTAAACAAAGACAAATGTGAAGTACGCGTACAGGCAAAACTCACAAAAACGCCATCTCCACAAGTGGAGAGAACCACGGAACCCTCTAGGCTTAATTCACACTGATTTGTGTGATCTGAAGTTTATACAAACTAGATGAGGTAAAAAGTACTTCGTCACATTTATTGACGATTGTACAAGATATTGTTATATCTACTTGCTAAGAAGTAAGGATGAGGCCTTGGAAAAATTCAAGGAATACAAGTTGGAAGTTGAAAACCAACTTAGTAAGACAATCAAAGTCGTACGAAGTAATAGAGGAGGCGAGTACGATGAACTTTTCAACGCGTTCTGTAGAGAACACGGGATAGTTCATCAAACAACTGGTCCCTATTCACCTGAATCTAACGGAGTTGCGGAACGAAAGAACCGAACTCTAAAAGAGATGATGAACGCTCTGTTGTAGGATTCTAGGTTACCCCAGAACATGTGGGGGGGAAGCATTGCTTACTACCAATTACATCCTTAACAAAATACCTCACAAGGTAACTGGCAAAACGTCATATGAACTTTGGAAAGGTAAAGTACCATCGTACAAATACCTTAAAGTGTGGGGGTGCCTAGCAAAAGTGGTTGTACCACCTTCTAAAAAGGTCACCATCGGACCTAAAACCGTTGATTGTATTTTCATAGAATATGCACACAACAGTAGTGCTTATCGATTTCTGGTACATAAATCAGATGTACCAGATATACATGTTAATACAATAAAGGAATATAGGAATGCTTCTTTCTTTGAAAACATGTTTCCGTGTAAGGATAAACAAAATCCAAAATGAACTCGTGAACAAAGGAAAGAAGGTACTTCTGGAAATGAAATAGTCGAGGAAGAACCTCGAAGAAGCAAAAGAACTCGAACGAAAAAATCGTTTGGGGATGACTTCTTAACGGCATTTTTCATGGAGAAAAAACCAAGAAATTACACAGAAGCCATGTCTACACCTGACGCACCTTCTTGGAAGGAAGCAGTCAAAAGTGAGATTGACTCTATTATGCAAAACCATACATGGAAGTTAGTTGACGTACCAAAAGGGTGTAAAGCACTTGGGTGCAAATGGATTTTCAAAACCAAGTTGAAAACCGATGGCTCAATCGAGAAGTACAAGGTTAGGCTTGTAGTGCAAGGATTTCAACAAAAAGAAGGGTTGGATTTCTTTGACACCTATTCTCTAGTTACGAGAATAACTTCTATAAGAATGCTAATAGCAATAGCGGCATTACAAAACCTAGAAATCCATCAAATGGATGTAAAAACTGTCTTTCTAAACGGAGATTTAGAAGAGGAGATCTATATAAAACAACCTGAAGGGTATGTTGTGTCTGGACAAGAACATAAGGTGTGTAGACTTGTAAAGTCCCTTTATGGACTCAAACAAGCTCTTAAGTAGTGGCATGAAAAATTTGACAACGTAATGATGTCAAATGGTTTCAGCATTAATGAATGCGACAAGTGCATATATATCAAGAATACTCCTACGGGATATGTCTTGTTGTGTCTATATGTCGATGATATACTTATCATTGGAAGCAACAAAGACATGATCAACCGAACTAAGAATTTACTTAGTGGTCAGTTTGACATGAAAGATATGGGATTAGCGGATGTCATTCTAGGGATTAAAATCACTAGACACTCCGAAGGTATTACCCTATCCCAAGCTCATTATGCTGAAAAGATCCTTGAGAGGTTCAAGAACTACTCGAGTGGAACAACGAAGAGTCTTATGGATCTCAACTCCACCTGACCAAAAATGTGGGGGGCTCAGTGTCACAACTTGAGTATGCACGTGTAATTGGGAGTCTAATGTACTTAACCAATTGTACACGCCCTGACTTAGCGCACTCAGTTAATGTATAAAGTCGCTATACAAGTAACCCAGGACATAAACACTAGAAAGGGATAACTAGAGTATTGAACTATCTCCGTTATACTCAAAGTTATGGGCTGCACTATAGTAACCAACCGGCAGTTCTAGAAGGATACAGTGACGCAAACTGGATATCCGACTCTAGAAACTCAAAATCCACAAGTGGATATGTGTTTACACTTGGTGGTGCAGCAGTGTCTTGGAAATCTTCCAAACAGACGTTATTGGTCAGATCCACAATGGAGTCTGAGTTCATTGCGTTAGACAAAGCAACAGAAGAAGCTGAGTGACTTCGGAACTTCTTGGAAGATATTCCGATGTGGGAAAAGTCAGTGCCGGCATTATGTGTACATTGTGATATTCAATCGGCTATAGCTCGAGCACTGAGCGTTTTATACAATGGAAAGTCCCGTCATATTAAACGACGTCATAAGTCCATTAGAAAACTGATCTCAACAAGTATAGTCTCGATAGACTATATCAAATCAGCTGAAAACCTAGCAGATCCATTTACTAAGGGTTTGTCAAGAGATCAAGTTTTAAAATCATCAAAAAGAATGGGTTTAAAGCCTATTACGAAAGAGAATGCTTGAAGAAAAACCCTACCTACGTGACTGGAGATCCCATGATGTAGGTTCAAGGGGAAAATATAACCAAATTGAATCGAGTGGAGCATTGTCTCTACCCAGTTCATAAGGATGATAAACAGTGCAAATTGTACAAGTTAAGGTTAAGCTTCGCTTTTAATGATTCCATCGCCTTGAAATAAAGGGAGAGTATGAAAGATACTCTTTATGGTCAATCACCTTGTGAGTGTAACATGGGGTCGTGTCTAGGAGAATAAAGTGAGGCTAAATTCTCTAAATTCACTCATGAATAAATCAGGGATGTTCAAGTCCAAAATGAACACAACTAGAGAACCAAACGTTCTGCGAGAAAATGAAACTGTGTGATAGTTGTTGTCTCGGTTTACATAAAAGCCCGGGTGGTTCAAGACATCATAGTCACTACCTGGTCGAGTAAATCCGGTAGCTATTCACTACGGACGGTTCAAGCATGAAACATGGCACCAGTCCAGATGCAGTGATTTTTCGACTGTACTCTTGAGAATTCTGTCTATCTAAAAGCAGAGAAGCATATGTGTAGAATCATTTCTATTCATGTGGGAATTGTTGGAACTAATTTAATGAAAAGAATAAATAAAACATGTTTTAACACATGTGTGCGTTGGACACTTTTCCGGGCACATTTCCAGTGGGCTGCAGCCATTACCAACACCGGAAAGTGGGAGCGTTGGTTTCGTCTCCGCGAGCTCTTGTTCGTGATATATTCATACATTAAAATTGAGTTCCGTTTGAATGAGAAATGGATGCCCAAAGTTGGTTGCGTAATAGCCAATAACTTGGGAAAATAGTCAAAAATTGGGTGAATCCCACATCGACTATATGGAGGTAAAAGGGAGTAGGATATAAGGGGCAAGTTTACTCTAAGGCATGTGACCTTGGGTCACTACCCATTTTCAATGGGAAACGGCGTAGGCAAAACACCACGCGCACGCGCCGAGCCGAGCCGAGCTCGTGGTCGTGTCGTGCCGAGTCCGAGTTATGATGCGGGGCGGGTGGGCCTAATTATAATCTGGGCTGGCTACCTATATTATTTTTTGGCCGACCCAACTCGAAGTCCAACAATCCAGATAAGGAAGGCTTTGGGTCAGGCCCATCTGTGTAAACGAATCAACGGACCGAATTGGATATCCGAAAATCCAGTCCAACGGATCAGCCAACAACTCCTACAAAAGTGGGCGGTTATGGTCTTCAGTTGACCTCTAAAAACGTGGCTTCAAAGGTGAATCCGAAATCTCTTGGATTGCGGACACGTGTCACCCTCTTACTGGCTCCAATTTTGGGCTGGTTCAATAGGCCTCGAGGCCCATAGCCCAATTCAGCTCCTATAAATAGAGAGTTCTTCATTCATTCCAAAACACATCAACAATCATTCTCTCTTCTCTTCTCTCTTCAAGCTTGCGACGCACTGCAGTGGTATAAAATTCTAACCTAACTTTATTGTTATACAGTTTAACTATCGTATTAACAGTTTTCTACAGCTACTACTCGACTCGATGCTAAATCAATCTTGGGTTTTCAATAATGAGATTGTCATCGCTAATATCATCAACCTCTGGAAACCTTTGCGGATGATCCAAGATATATTTCAGAGCAGCAGTAAAATCAAGGTTTAATTTTAAGCTACGGAGGCCTAAAAACACTCAATTTGATAACATTTCAAATTTCAGAAATATTTCACCCATAATCAACTCTAATTTCACTCAAAAATATTCTCCCTGACATAAAAAAATCCAAAACCTGCTGATTAATTGAAGGATGACGATAAGGACAAGACAAGCCGAACACCCAAATCGATAGTCCAAGCGTCTAATAAGTAACTCAGATCCAAAATTTAAAACGAAATTTGGAGGAATAACTTACCTGTAACAAATCGACTTGCACCTCCCGCGACGCTTGCGGCGGTAGAGAAGCACACCGTGCAGCACCACCTAGACGTCATCGTGTTGGTGGCAGCAGGCGCCAGGGGGCGACGCCAATGAAGACGCAGTATCGTAAGTGCCACGGTGGGCCTGCCTGGGTCAATATAACTAATGGGTCGAAACATTTTGGGCTTAAAGCCCAAATGCCTTAGATCCATTGAACATGCAGTGTCGTAAGTGTTTGCTTCCGGTTTGACTGTTGCAGGCGCGGCTTGAATTCGATCGATGGGAGTTGCACTGGCGAGCGGCGACTGGTAGTTGACGATGGATTCGCCGGCAACCGCTTGTGCGTCCGAAAGGCCGTTGTTTGTTCAAAAACTCTCCTCCCTGACTCTTTTTCTTTGCTATGAAACGAATTGGTACCATTTCTCTCCCTCTCCCTTGTTGACTTCCTATCCCATTTCACCCAGTCGCCGATCAACCAATGGCCATCCCTCAGGGACAACTCGCCCTAGTAGTCGTCGCCGTCGATGAAACTGATGAGAGCATGCGCGCCCTCAATTGGGCCCTCGATAACGTCCAGCTCCTTCCTCACGAAGGAACCCTCCTCATCCTCCACGTTCAGCCGACCCCCTCCAGCGCCGTCGGTATTAATCCCGGCTCCATTCCTTTTGGTGGTCCCAGTTGAGCTCCATTCCCCTTTTTTAAAATTCTATTCCACTGCTTGCCAACTTTCTTTTCGTTTGCTTGTTTATATGGACTCTAAGCTTCTTGTTCTTAAATTGATTGGGATTCTTAGGTATGGAGGTGCCCGCCTTTACGGCAGCGGTAGAAGCGCATCAGGGGAGGATTACGGAAGCTTTACTGAACCGTGCTTTGGAGATTTCTGCTGAGAGGAGTGTTAGTGTTCTTGTCTAATAACATATGTATATACATATATTAAATGATTATGCAGTTTTATTTCCTCTCTTTTCTAGTACATCTGAGATACTGTGAATTACAAGTATAATACAGACATACAGTGTTTTTGCTTACAAGAATTTGTTAGTTGCTTTGCTCGATAGAATTATTACTGAAAACATAAGGAAGAGTTTGAATTGGATTCTTAAAAAAACTTAGCTCAGATGTTAATAACATCAGCTTTTACTCAGGCATATTGATCATCTTATGGCAAGGCATGGACAATGTAGTGATGAGAAAGCATTTTAGTCAGGGCATTCCCCCAACAATGCGTTTTTTGGTAGGAGTAAGATGCCCTTTGTCATCCTAAAGTTTATGCGTTGTCAACGAATATAATTTTGGAGACATTGGTGTCAGCCATGAAATGATGTTGGTAAATTTGTTCTAATATTCAAATGTACACATGTAGGTATGCTCACATTGATTTCATTTTTCTAAGGTAGATAAGGTGTTTTAGTGTGCTTGTACTAATCATAGCACAGTGGATGTATTGCATTATTTCTGAACTAGGATAAGATTGTTTTGTTGATGATCGATTCCACTTTCAGGTTAATGTGAAAACTCAAGTAGTTATTGGTGATCCGAAGAAAAAGATCTGTGAAGTTGTGAACAATGTACATGCCGATTTGCTTGTGATGGGAAATCGTGCTTTTGGTCGGTTTAGAAGGTAAAATATCAGTGCTTCTGCAGAGTGTCGGTATCTTACGTGTACATTCACATGACCACACCTCTCAGCAGTTAGGATTCATAAATCATTTTTTTTTTAAAAGCTTACCCTTTACCGGTGGCTAATGAATCTGATTATCACAGATTCTTTGTGGGGAGCATTAGCAAATACTGCAGGAAACATGCATCGTGTCCTGTAGTCATCATAAATGGCGAGTCTGGAGAAGTTATCCGAGGTATGAATCTCCATCAAATTTTCAATAGCTATATCATAAGTGTCAATAGTCACATGATTTTGATCAAAACTTAGAATGTTAAATTATCATGCTTAGGCATACAAGATAAATCTCTAATGTAAAGGAAATAATTCACATTTGCTCAGAAATAAGATCACACTTCACATGAATGTTGACATTTATGTATACAAGGGGCCAAAAGTCACTCTAGAGTTTCAGTTGTGCTCTTGTTACGTTTCTAAGTCATCAGCTTGACCTGATTTTTTTCTATATTTTTAATGATTGCAGGCGATGATGAACCATAATATTGTGATCAAGAATTGCTAAGATAATTTATCCTGGCATTGCCTTGTTTATGCTGCTGTTTGCATGAACGCTTGGTATGTATAGTCCAACCTGGAATGTTTGGTGATGTGTAAGCTGATTTTAGTATATAGCTTGTAATGCCATTGTTGGTTTTGCTAAGATTGCTTTGCACAGCATGTGTATGATCTGAAAGAACCCGTGACTCTGAGTGCTATGTGTGAGTTGTTTGTTCTTGATTGATTTCTGACAACACATTTGTACAGTTCAACTATATTTTAATTCAAGATTGAGTTTTCTTGTATCACGTCCTTGCTCGTGTTTATTTTTGACACCTCAATTGGAGTTGCTGTACTGATCTTCAATATCACTGTCATCTTTGGTACCGCCATAGCTTAGTTCTTGCTACTTTATCTTCTGCTTCTCGTCAATGTTATACTGGAAAAAGAGAAGTGAAATTATTTTGTGGGGTGTTTTAGGGTCCGTGACTAATCATATAATTTGAATTTGCAAATAGATAAGAGGGTAGGATGGAAAAATACAAATATGTAAAGTGTAGGGAAGCCCGTGACTAATCAATACTCATAACTACTGTAGCCTTGAGACAAAATATTGCAGAAATTAACAGTTGCTGTAAGCTCCGCTCCAAGATGGTCACGAGATTAATGTAATGGAATAATTAATGTACAAATTTGTCCATATTCTATAATAATAAATGTAGTTTGCGTCGGCCATGCAGGACAGTGCACTTGATATTCCAATCACATTCTTATGTCCATATAATTGCTTTGTCTCAACGTTGCAAGCTACCTTACAAACTCGAGCTTTGTGACGCTTTACGAGTAGTGTGTATATATATATATTGCAGGGACAGTTTGGGAATTTCTGATCACATTAGCTGACCTCCTCTCGCTTTTTTGCTTCTTATATATGTTGATATTGCCCTTGTGCAAGTAACATTCAAGACAGAGCCATATACTGTGATTGTTAGGTAGGCATGGAGTGGTGCAGTGCACTGGTGTTTGTTCTTCTTGTGTCAGCAGCCACGGTGAGTAGTGACCCGCGATGCGGTGGGGCTATGTCGGGTGTGCCAGTATTCCACATTTATGGCAACTGCTCACCGCTGTCGAAAGTTGGGAAGGAGGGGAGGTCTGGGAGCTGGGTTAAGACGGTAATGGACATGGCTTCCAAAGATCCAGAAAGGGTTCACTTCTTGTCAAACCTCGAGACACAGAAGACGACAACGAGGGTGTCGGCCCCAATTGCCTCGGGGCAACAAGTGCTCAACATAGGCAACTACTTGGTGCAGGTGCAGGTGGGTTCCCCAGGGCAGCTGATGTTCATGGTCCTGGACACCAGCCACGACACCACCTGGTTGCCATGCTCCGGATGCGCCGGCTGCAGCTCCTTCAGCTTCTCCCCAAACGCATCCGCTACATTCGCGGGGCCTTTGGAGTGTGGGGAAGCGCAATGCAGCCAGGCGCGGGGGACGGCTTGTCCTAGTAGCAGTAGCAGCTCCCCATGCACGTTCAACCAGTCGTATGGTGGAGACTCGTCCTTGACGGCCACTCTTGTTGAGGACACGCTCACTCTAGGCAGTAGCTTCGTACAAAACTACACGCTGGGGTGCATAGAAGCCGTGTCAGGGAAGTCGATCCCGCCACAGGGACTGCTAGGACTAGGGAGAGGCCCGCTCTCTCTGCTCTCGCAAGCGGACTCGCTCTACGGAGGAGTGTTCTCGTATTGCCTCCCGAGCTTCAAGTCATACTACTTCTCAGGTTCACTGAAGTTGGGGGCAATGGGGCAGCCCAAGTCAATTAAGACCACCCCACTCCTCCGCAACTCGCACCGACCCTCCCTCTACTACGTCAACCTCACAGGAGTTTCCGTGGGCAGGGTCAAGCTTGAGGAACTGCCTCTATCCTTCGACCCCACTACCGGAGCCGGCACCATAGTTGACTCAGGCACCGTTATCACCCGCTTCGTCGAGCCACTTTACAGTGGCATCAGGGACGAATTCAGGAAACAACTCGGGCTCACGACAATATTCACATCTCTGGGAGCATTCGACACATGCTTCAATGTGACCCACGAGCGTGTAGCCCCAACCGTCACCCTCCACTTCTCGAGCCTGAACTTGGCGCTGCCCATGGAGAACACCCTCATCCACAGCAGCTCAGGCGCCCTCGCTTGCCTCGCCATGGCCGCCTCCCCCGCCAACTCCTCTGTCCTTAACATCTTCGCTACCTTGCAGCAGCAGAATCTCAGGATCCTCTTTGATCTCCCCAATTCTCGGCTTGGGATATCCCACGAGCTTTGCAACTAGCTCCATTGTATATTTATTGCTACCTTGTGTACGTCAATTAACTGTAGCTAAGCTACAGGGTAGAGTTTGTTGCAAATGGCGGCCATTGTTTCCATCTAGGCCCGTGATGCTATAGTGTCATATAATTGTCTTTCAAATTCCGTGCAATGTTGAAGGAATTAGATTTTATGAATATGAAAGTTCTATTCTGATCTTTTAATAATAAGAATTATATATATATACACACACACACGTATGTACATACAATGTTCTAACGGTAATACTAAGGCAAAATCAAAGCTAAGTAAGGCAATAGTAATATACATGATTCATATAATTTTGACCAGAAGTCTTAATTTGGGAGATTTTTGTCAATCCTCTGGAAGTTGGATCATGGATATTACGGATGTTCAACTTGCGTAAAAGAAAGTAAAATTGGTATTGATCATGGACTTTGGTGAAAATATATGCTAGTTGATTGTCGGAACGGATATGGTGAGTTTGAGTAGTGCGTTTCTGAACTTCATCCCGTACAACGTGACAATTGAGCTCAATGTGCTTGGTTCGTTCATGAAATATTGGATTAGAGGCTATATGAAGTGAGGCATGATTGTCACACCATAGGTTGGTTGTGCGTGACTTCGAGCGAGGCAAGAAAGATTTGATCCATTTGATCTCGCACGTGGTTGTAGCCATTGCTCAATATTATGCTTCGGTGGATGATCTAGACACGGTTGTTTGCTTTTTCATTTCCCAAGATATAGGTGACTCGCCAAGAAAAACACAAAAAAATTCGTTATATATCTACGTGTTAAAGGACAAGATGTATAACCCGAGTCACAAAAGGCATTTATTTTTAAAGATCCCACAAATTAAGGCTTCTAGCCAAAATTGTATGAATCATGTATATATTATTATTGTCTTTCTTAGCTTTGATTTTGCCCTACTTTCATTCATAAAATCTAAATCCTTCGTGGAATCAAAGCTAAGAAGGCACTAATAATATGTGCATGATTCATACAATTTTGGCTAGAAGCCTTAATTTGTGGGATCATTGTCAAATGTTCCTGACTCTCAATCATCAGTTAAGTGTTTTAGGCATTTCTAATTACTTTATATCGTGCAATTAATATCGATACAGTCTTGTTCGACTGGGCAATTCTTTCTTTGTTCACTACAAATATCACAATATCGTCCGTCAGAGAAATAAAGCAGTAGGGATATTATAACAACAAGACGCTTTGGCCGAGTGGTTAAGGCGTGTGCCTGCTAAGTACATGGGGTTTCCCCGCGAGAGTTCGAATCTCTCAGGCGTCGTTTGTTTTTATTTTTTACCCTTTTCTGACAGTATAGATTATAGAAGGACCATTTCCCTTGCCTCATGTTTTCTTATCTTGTTTCTCCACCATACATCTTATCTTGCTTGATCACCCCCTACTCTGTTTGCAAACACTACAGATCACTAATCAAGCTTCTTATGATGACCTCATGAAACTCAAAACATAGCACAACATCACTATGGCAGCTGCTAGCACTTGTTTGCAAGGTGGAGTGCCTTGTCACAAGTATCACCAGCCAGCAAACGACTCCTCGAAGAGATGTATGTTGAGCATGAACCCGAGGAGATGGACGACGACTGGAGTCGAGAGCTGGACGAGTAGAGAGGCCGGGGTGGTGAGGTGCGTCAACACCTCCAGCGGAATAGGGTTAGGAGACTTCATAGGAGGAGACTTGCTCAAGTTCGATCTGGGTCGTTGGCTATCTGATGTCGAACAACACAAGGCTATTGCCCTTTACACGCCACATGAAGGCGGCTACGAGGGCAGGTATCTTACCAGGCTCAAGTATCAGGGCTACTATTTCCTTAGTCTCAGTGCCCGCAGTCTCGGTGACCCTGAAACCACCCTTACGAAGATCCACCCTGTTTGCCCCGTAAGTATTCTCGAAACATTCTTTGATTTTCCGTTATTATTGGTTCTTGATTTCGTATCCTAATTGTAGGCTCATGTGGGGAAGCAACCTATAGCAAGATGGTATTTCCCTCCGGAAGTCGACTATCGGCTTGAGAACCTCCCACCTGATGCAAAGGGGCTTGTTGTCTGGATACTTGAAGCTAAGGTAAGTATATCATACTTGAAACAAGTCTTCTGTCAATTAGTATAGATGTAATGAACATTTTGACATCTTAGCTAATATTTTTTATAGGTATTATCCAAATCAGAGTTGCAGTTTCTTGCTCTTCTTCCTGAACTGAGGCCTCAAGTAAAGGTGATTGCAGAGTGTGGAAACTGGTAACTACCAATCTTCTTTTCTGCTTATAATCACTAAATCTTTTTCTTTCTCATCTCATTTAGAACTTGTCTTTTTTGCTGTATTTACAGGAGGAAGGTTATCTGGAAGCCACTCAAGGAGATTGCTGAATTAAGTTAAAGCATTGCAGCCTGATAACAAATCAAAAATGTCATTTTCATTTAATTTTCGTGCTACTATGATTAACATGCACCATTTACAAAAATGTTCATAAGGTTTTTCTCTTGAAGTAAATGCAAAATATATGTAACTTCATTTCACTCTCAATTCTTCAGGAACCAGAATTGATGTAACTTCATCTCACCCCCTCATAAACCCCTCAGCAACCAATGAGTGCTGAAATCCTTGTGGAATTAAGGCTGCCCTAGTCCTTAGTAGTAGAATGTGCTGTTCTGTGGATTCTGATTATCTTTGCACAGCATTGATCTTACTTCCATGACCGATCTGGGAGGCTCGACGTCTTTCTCCTGCAGGGCATTGCCCAACAGCTGTTGCATCTGAGATGCAAATGTATCATCTAAAATCTGCAAGGTTGTAGAGAAAATATTGGTCTTAGATAAAGGAGAATACTTTAGATTTAGAATGAAACAAAGGGTAAGTAAGTAAGAAGCATACAGAAACCGCCAGCGTGCAACCCTTGTACCATGACTTGTTCTCCTTCCTGTTTTCCAAGAAGCTCAATACTTCCTGTTCACAAGGATTGAATTGAATGAATGATATCTAGATAGTTTTTTTTACTGCTTCCCCGATTGTCAAAATTCGTTAAAGAAAGATCTTACCTTCCCCATTCGGTCCCAGTAACCCCTGCAGAGCGCAATGTACACCTGGGTTTCAAAGGTGGAATGAAGATGATTGATGGTGTTGCTCAACTGCTCTCTCAGTGGTTGCATTCTATTTCTGACATCGGATTCTTGAATGCTTGCCTTTGAGTCCTGCAGGATCTTCTTAAGCTTTGTAGCGTTTTGTAGCCTCGTCTACAGCCAAATGAGGAAAAGAAAAGATTTACAAGGCAAAAAGTTTCCTTCTACTTTCAGGTGCATGAAGCATCTTTCAAAATCAAGAATTGAGCTAGAATAGAATCCTCACATTTTCTACCAGCTTTTCTACAACAGCTTGGACGTAATTTCTGAACTTGGCTCTCAACATGACAGTAACCTCACTGAGACGCTCACCTGGAATCTGACTGCCCCCGTCAGGAATGCAGGCACCCCATGACTTGAATTGTGCTTCTACCTTGGGCCGGAGAACATCGAGCATTCTCTTGATTGAATTCAGAAGGACTCCAAGCTGGAAAAAGATACAAGGTCAGAAGCACCTTTTATTATTTATGGGTCTGTAATATACAAAGGAGAACAATAGATTACCTCATCAGGAACCACATAGGGAGGCACAGATTGTTTCACAAGTTTCTGGACATACTTCAAACCAAACTTCTTCTGAGCTAAGTTATCCTTCAACGGTGCCAACACATCTGAGTATTGCTTATCCAGCGCCTCGATTACTGCCTTTTCAATGTCGGCAATCGCCTAAGGTACAGAAAAAGGATTCCGAAAAGAAGCAGAGAAAACGAAATAAGCTAAAAGAAGCAGAGAAAACGATATAAGCTAAACTATCAAAATGCAACGCAATATTTGTATCAGCTTCTCCAAAATTGACTCCAAAAATAAACTAATAAGACATACATTCTCCAGAACCAAAGTGTACTCTGGCCACCGGCAAATGATGACCTCATAATCATTTAAGGTTTCTCTTATGCGGTCGTACAATTCATCCACAAAAGGAGTTGTGCAATGTTGTGTGCGAACTCCTGACCACTTGACCTGCAATCAAAGAGCCATTTAGAAGTATAAATAATAAATAGAGGATTCAGAAAATGACACTGACAAATGTTCCATATGAAATGGCACATTTAAGCAGTAAGGGACATGCTATACCTTATCTAGTTTGCATTTCTCGAGTATATCAGCACGCTTATCTTGGATCCACACAACAATATACAAGTGGAACAACTCTTTTGCATTTACTCCTCCTTTTATGTGACTGAAAAACAAAATATTACTTGTCAGACCTACAAGGAAAAGAAGGAATATTTACAAAGCTATGAGCTCCAAAAGTAAGGTGTGTCAATGACATCACCTGATGTTCCAGTTGGCGAGATCTCTCTGGAAATCTGCTGTTGCTATGACAAGTTCAGCCACTGGAGGTGAAGGGCCAGTAGGAGGACATGAAATGAGGAACTCGCGAATTCGAGTGGACAGTTCCACACTATATATTGATGCTGACAAATTTGGGAGGTCAATGAAGCTGCAAAGAGAACAATGCCACCATTGCAATAATAATTTTTAAATGATTAAATCAAGCAGAAATTATGTAGCTCAATCTCTCTCCCTATCAACAACAAACGGCAACTCTAGGGTAGGGACATACTGTGAACTAGAAATAAGATATTGGGATTATTGAGGGGAATGGGTGTACCTTGGCAGTACGTGCTGGTTATGGATTTGAATATCAGTGCATACTTCATTACTGACATTTAAGCATAGAGCTTTCATCTTTTGGTAAGCAATAGACATGGTAATATTATCCATAGTACAACCTTCCCCATTGGTAGTCAGAAACTCATCTGTTTCACCCAAATGCCTCTTTGCTCTCTTCTTTGAAGCAGCCTGGAAAAAATCTAACCCTCAGCGAAAGAATGAAAACGAGATAGTGGAATAGAAAGTTTACAAAAATTATATATTTTCAACCTGGAAGTATTTGCAAAACTTATTTTGTGCCTCAGGTGTCAGTATGTCATTAAGAAGAGTGTACAGCTTGACAGCAGGATGCAGAGCAGGAGCTGCAACCCCTGCTGCGGGTCCGAAAACATCCACTATGCCTGACAAGAGTGATTCATCCAGTGATTTGTAGTTCTCAAACGCCAGGGCAAGAATCTGTTCAATCTGGTCTTCCACTTCTCCTAGTATGCGGTTCTAGTAAAGAAACCACCATAAGACACAACTTACTTATATATATAGCATTTGTATAACCCCGAGAAGAAAGTGACACTAATTAAGGTGCCTTGCTTTCCAGTTCAAATTTCCACTACTATGTACCCAAAATAGGTTTTTAAGCAATTGATATAGCTTCCAAACCAATGCAAGTGTAATAACGTAGTTGACATGTACCTCTTGGTGACTCAGTGTGTTCTTGCTACGGTGTTTCATAATCACAGGATTCAACAGATTGAATATAAGAGAGAGACAGTCTGCTGTCGGTGTGGCCACATCCATGACATAAGAGAGATACCTGCAGTAAATTAGATAACAAAATCAATCAGAGATATCTAAGCAGTGCAGAATAGTAGCAAACTTCTAAGCTTCAAATGGAAAATTGTTATTAGAACCTTAGTTTTGTATATGCATCTGAAACTCCATAATAGGAAGCAAATTCCTCTAATAACCATTTCCATTCACCGTGCAACAATAAATTTCTCTGCTGGAAGTGCTGGACTTTCATTGCAACTTCTACAATCAGGTCATATGCTACAGTCTCTGCAACAGAGCCACACTAGAATACCGACAGAAAGAGTAAAATGTATGTCATCATGATGCTTTTCTCACAACAAAGAAGATAAGAAGCTGCATCGCACTTGACCCATATCTTCAAGGAGACTCACCTTAAGATGACTATTTTCATCAGCAGTGGTTGAGAAGTTTATATACAATTGCATTTTGCCAACAAGATTATGCGCTGGTTCGTGAAATATTGACCACCACCGGAGCTTGTCGCTCTGGATAGAAATTAGGGTTAATCTCCTGAATGAAGCAGCTTCAGGTATTCGTCACAGTTGCAAAGAATAGAAAGCATTACCGGATCATCGGCCACATTTGCAACCTGAGCAAGGACACGCCCATAGGGCTTACCCTTGGAATCCTGAACTTCAACAATCAGATCATCCCCAAGTCCGTCTGGAAAGCTGTATAAGGTTGTCAATATCCTCTTGAGAGAGGTAAATATATGATATAAAAGGTCTAGTAGCAATTTTACTTACAACACATGCGTCTCCCCTGACCCAGGTTGCATTCGAACAGCATCTTCCCCGGGTGAGCTTTTCAATCTTAACAAACAAGTGTAAGCCTCTGCTAACATTGTCAGGAATGGCAACAAAAAGAGGGGGGGAAAGTTAAGCAAGAAGATGTGTGTCGGTACCCAAAAAAAGCAGCAAGATAAACAACTTGTACAAAAAAGATCAGTTCATTGTCTACAAACACAAGTACCTTGTATAGTTTCATATGATGAAGAGCTACTACGTAATGTAGTCACACCGACTTTCAATAGCCCAGACACTTGTTTTATGTATTGGGTGCTTGCTTCTAGATACGCCAAACTCCTACGGGACAGAGAACCGTCAGCGGGCTTGTTGGGCGTAAAATGGATTCTTCGAAGCGCTTGCCACCCAGTATACAGCTTTGTCTGTATGACAGATAAGCGATTTCGAGCAGATTCTAGATGCACTTTTGATGCCTTGAGGGATTTAATACTGCAACCAGTGGGTGGGTCGAGACCCATTCTCACTTTGCGAACTGCACCGAGCAAACTCGTGGTCACTAAAGTTATTTAAAAAAGGGTACTCTAAATATTTCAAATGAAGGGATTTACCTTGGACCTTCATTTTACCAACCATCTTCTTGGGTTTTGGTGCAACTCCTTCTGCCGCAACCTCTGAGGTCCGCTTTGCCAAAATTTCCTCTTCCGACTGCAATAGTATATGCTGCAAACTGTGAAACATAAAAAACATAAGTAAACATAATGAATTTTGATGTGGTGTGTAACTAATGCATGCAACCGTAATGCTGTTACAAAGATAGTTATCCACAGTTTTAGCCTATAACTATCCAACAAAGGCAGCTAAAGAATCTTATATCTCAATAAGAGCAAGGAATTCGATCAACACGGTACAGTCCGCCCATCTTCATTACATAGCCTATAACTATCCAACAAATGCAGTACGCAGGGTCATCAACTAAAATAGAAAGCTAAAGCTGTTTGTGAGTGCAAGTTACACCCACCCAAATGCATTTCTCAGCAGAGCGCACTCATTTTCCAGAAATACTGGAGCCTCGTTGCAACCCCTAGCCCATGCATTAAGGCATAATCGGACACACGCGTCATATGAAAGAACACAATGCCATGGCCCCTGCGTACTGCATTTATTTTACAGAAGTTAAAAGCAAATTTTCAAGATAATAGACAAACAAAACATCAATCCTATGATTTAAATAGCATAGCACTTTGCTTAAGGTAGAAAGTACCTTGCATGAAATGTGGGCTGGCGAGCAGGATGAGGACCTGATGACCCTGCAGATTGTTCACCAGTTGCACTTCTGCATTAGAGGGTAAAATCAAGTTACTTCAGTGAAGTGTGGTGATGTATACAGTCACATGCTATCTGACCAATAACATGCAGAAATGTACACTATAGATGTAAGTGGATAGGCGATTTCATGATTAGAATTTTGATGGCTATGATCTTTTAAGTTTACGGTATACTAGAGGTAGTGCAGACCTTGTATAATTCTCAGAGACAGCTTTCGCAACGTTATCTTTCGAATTAGCAGCAAATGAAACGTGTGCACTGTTGCCGTTACTTTTGCTGACAGAACTAATAGAATCAGAAACAGATGGTTTATTCTGTGCAACCGGGTTTACAATTCGACGGACATTCTGGTTACTTTCCTCACCGGAAGAAGCAAATGGAGGAGCACTCGGAGTATCATCAACGGTATTGAGTTTCCCATTCAGCAAATTTCTGGAAGTGGCCTGCAGAATCCAGGTGGAGGAACATGTGAAAAGGCCAAAGTCTGGATATAAATGGTATTCAACTTGATGATAGTAACAACAAAGAAAGCCATATATGGGAGATTGGCATAAGAACCTTGTTAGCAACAGTTGCTGCATTCAACCCCGATCTAACAGTGGATGCATAACCTTCAGAAAGGCGTGGTTTAGAATGAGAAACAATGCCAATACCAACTTGTGTGGATGAAAACTCAGAGGAGCTAGCAGCAGAATCAGAGTCCTCGGTATAAGCATTTTGTGCAGCTGAATACCTTCGCAAGCCACCTAATCCATGTTCACCGGTCTTCTTCGCACTAACTTCCACAGAAGAATTAACATCAGAAAGGGTATAATCACTGGCGTAGTTGGTTTGACGGGGCAAAGTTCTTCCATTAGTGTAGGCATGAGCAGCACGGGAACGAGCATGATCATTCTGCGGGGAAGAATCAATTGAATATCGTCCACCATAGACATCTGATTCTGAGTCTTCAGAAGTAACGTCGTTGTCAGAAGCAGACCCGGTATCGTCAACGGGTATAGGCATCCCAGACAGAGGGACTGGCAAATGCCCACTTCGAAATTTACGAGGAGGTGGCAATCCAAAGCCTCTGCTCCCGCTTCTACTAGTGTTCAGTATTGGGTCAAGTCTACTTGTTTGATTTGAAGTTGAGACCGGCACTTGCTTGTTGTTCACAGAACCCTAAAATTCCCAGGACGCATTAATCATCAATGCAAAACGAAAACCCAAAATCGGCATATTTAACCAGATCTAGACTAAGGAAAGCAGAAAAGGCAGAGCAATGTTAGTTGAAATTAGACCGGAAATTACCTCTCGAACCCATTTAAGGGCACTCTTATCAAGCCCTTCAGTAAACATTCTGAGGGAATCGGGAGACAACAGCCTCGATGGCTTTGAGAGTCGATTCGCCTGTGAAAACGACAAAGAAGGGAAGCCCTTTGATTTCAGTATAAAAAATTCAAAACCCATAGAACAATCGAATTCATAAATTGAGGAAATCACATGAAGCAACAAGCAAGACACAATACAATTAAGCATTGCAAGAAGCTCACATGTAAAAAGGCCCCCTGTTTGCCAAGATGGTTTGATCCAACCGCACAAGAATCGGCCACACTGATGAGGCAGAAAGCTAAACCTCGAGTACTAGCAGGGACTCAGGGGGTGTGTATGATAGAGAAACTTTGAAAACTTCGGAATTGGAATTGAAAATTTGTAGTACAAGATAAGACCAGAGAGTGAGAATATGAAGATCTGCCGCTCCTTCCCTTTACTTAATCCAAAAGGTAAACAGCCAGCTATGGTGTTGCTGTGTTTTTTTTTATTGCTTTTTCCCCTTTCAATAGCTTCTTCCACTATCCCAGTTTCGGGCTTTCCTACTGTTGATAGTATTATTATTCTGTGTTTTTTCCTTTTTCGTCTTCGTGATTAGGGTTTTTTAATTGGTGTATTAAAGATAAAGAGCGCAATGAATTCCAGACAAGGGAAAAAGTATGGTAAAATAAGTTCATGCTTAGCGACACCCTAGTGTGAACGGTGGGAATCCCCTACATCAAAGTATCAAACGGCGTCGTCAGAGCAATTTGGCTGTTACAGCTAAAACGTTTTGAATGCATAGGTGGTGGGCGGTGGTATTTTGGGTGAATGCGGGGATTGCTAAAGCCACAGGACTTTGATGTAAGTTTGAAATGCGTATCTCACAGTCGAACGTTGCTAATTAAAATATGAAGGCCCAATCCACATGGATGGGTCCCACTTCGTCACCTGTTTTTTTAATGAAAGGGGAAGTTTTTTTTAATGAATGATATCGGTTCAATGCATTAGACAATGTGTCGTCTAATGGATCAAAAAGTCGAAAAATTAACAAACGGATTAACCGTTGTAAGGGAACTCAAACAAGCAATATGGAAAAGAAAATACATAAAAAGAAAAAATTTGATCACAACGAGCCGATAGAGAAGGAACACCAAGAGAAGAGTAGGGTTGAAGTAGGGTTGAATTGTCCCACGATGTTTAATCCATTTTTTGATTTTAAATATTATCCCGTTGTTAATCTTTATTGGATTTTTACTCCTATTCTTGTTTCCAATAATGCGGGGAAATTCATGTCATTCAAGTCTCGGTGAGTCGATGGTGATTCCAAGTTTTGAACGATGCTTATGGAACAATCCATGCCCACAAACAACCTAGGAGATGGGTCTCTTGTAGACCTGTACAAAACGGGGCCGGCCTGTCCAGCCCGCCCGGAAAAAAACATGGGTATGAGCAGCAAGTTTGGTCCGTTCGGGCCTAGCCCGGCCCGGCCTACATTTTGATGGGACGGGTACGGGTAAAAATATTGGTTGCTAATATTATCAAGTGAGTTTATTCAGATTCCTTGATGAGATCTACGTAACAAGACAAAGAGCAATTGTTCAGCTTCGTTCAGTGAGATGGCTAACGGGATTGGATCAACCACAATATGGGTCAAGTCTTTTTATTCTTCAAACTTATAATTGATATTGTGTGTGTTTGACATATAACAAGAAACACTAGTGTTCACAAACACTAGTGTTTTTTGGGACGGACTTTCATAAACACTCGTGTTTAGTGTTTTTAAACACTTACGTGTGTTTGACAAAAACACTAGTGTTGAGTCCAACCACGTGCATATCACGTGATTATTTTCTTGGGGTTGTTGTTCTGCAAACGCCTCATTTCTGCAATGATCTCCGTTAGGGCTTTTGGGTTGGGCGATAAGGCGAAATCGAATCCCATCCTCCCGCTTCTAGTTCAATCGACGCTGCTTCCACCGCCATCAGTCCGTCGTCCCCCTCTTGGTCAACATCAAAGGTTGGTCTACTCTTTGTTGCCCTACCTCTGTCTTCTCCGTCGTCGATAGTCGAAATGCTACTCTTCTCTGATGTTTCGGTCGTTGAGTAGTTTTGAAAAGATTGTTGTTGTGAGTGCTATTGAAGTTCATCAAACTTATGTCTATACTGAAAACACTTGATAGCAACACACTTGACAAGCACAATAACGCTCATGAACTTATTATATGCTCATGGAATGTCTCATACAGCAACTGAAAGTACAAAGAAATATATAAACATTAATGAAAATCAAAGCTAAGTAATTGTGTTGCTAAGAAACTTATTATATGCTCATGAAAGGTCACATACATCAATTGAATATACTGATGCAGGTCTATGCAAGTTTAGGAGCCATGAAGAGTTGAATTTGTGTCCTAATTAACTAAGTGATCTACTCGGATCTAATTCTAAACAAATTGTGTTGCTAAGGAATTTTCCTTTGAGTGAAGTCAATACATTAAACACACACATATCTAATTTTTCAACTTAAAAATCCCTAAATTAACAGGTAAAATTAGCCAACATAAATGTAATAAACAAATCAATATATGCAACTACACTGAACACATTTGACATCAACACACTTGACAAGCACAATAACACTCAGAAACTTAGGATATTACTCATGGAAAGTCACATACAACAATTAAAAGTTCAAAGAAATATATACTGAACAATTCTACTAGCGCTCATATCTAAAAAATAGTAATAACTACTAAACACTAACATCTAATTCTCATGGAAGGTCAGTATACAGAGATAAAAAGAAATATTTTTCAATGGTCCATTTTGCCCTTGTTGATAATTTTTAAAAACTAAAAAAATTAATAATTAAGCGGTTAAAAACTACAAAATAAAATTTGTTTATTAGATTTTCAACTACATAAAAAAACTCATCCTACAAGGCTAAAAAAAATTATTTAAAGAAATGAGTATACGGAGATGCTCTAAAGTCCTATTTCCGATTTCATCCTTCAATTTCCTAACGTTATCACATGATTTCACATTCATAAGGCACAACTACGGGCCATTGCTCCTAAAATCAGATATCGAATTTGTGGTTCTCACTCTCCCCCCTCCCAAATCTTGTTTTCCTCCCAAAAATGGCGGCCGCTCTGGTACCAGACAAGCTCTCTCGGGAGCAGTACGTCTACTAGGCGAAGCTGGCCGAACAAGCGGAGCGCTACGAGGAGATGGCCAAGTTCATGGACAAGCTCGTCGTCACCTTCACATCCTCCGGCTCAGAGCTCACCGTTGAGGAGCGCAACCTCCTCTCTGTCGCTTACAAGAACGTCATCGGCTCCCTCCGCGTTGTCTGGCAGATCGTATCCTCCATCGAGCAGAAGGAGGAAGGTCGCAAGAACGACGATCATGTCGTCCTCGTTCGCGACTACCGTGCCAAGGTCGAATTTGAGCTCACTGACATATGCGCTAACATCCTCGAGGTTCTCAACTCTAATCTCATCCCTTCTTCGTCCGCGAGCGAGTCTAAAGTATTTTACTTGAAGATGAAGGGAGATTACCATCGGTACTTGACCGAGTTCAAAGTTGGGGATGAGAGGAAGGCTGCCGCAGAGGACACCATGGTTTCTTACAAGGCTGCTCAGGTATGGAGATCAATATGTTTATTTGAGCTCCGTAATTCGCTTCACCATTTTCATTTTGCTGACTTCGAGAACAGAGTAAGAGTTAGGGTTTTCGTGTCAAATTTCAGCGGCAAGTTGAGTTGGTGCAAATGCTTGATTTCAGTTGTCGCGTCTTGATTTTAATAGATACAGTGATGTTTCTATGTGAATTTGACATTTTAGTCAGGATTTTTGTACAATCTGAATTTGGAGCATTTATTCATGTCTGAAACGTCGCAAAGTCTAGGTATAGCAATTTCGACATTGTACAAAACACGCTAAGAACCATAGTTGAATCTAATTGAAGGTTGTCCATACTTGAGATTAGGTTAGAGTTGGTAGTATCACACGTATGGACACATCCTCGGTACCCCATGATCCATCATAGGTGCCCCCTGATCAGTTTGAATTAGCTGTCATTAATAGGACACATCTCGGTACCCCATGATCCATCACCATTCAACCGAGGATATCCATACACTTGGCTAGACATGAGTGGTTATAGTTCTCTATATGATATCTTTCAATGGATGCTGAAATTTTGAAAATAAATATGAAAGTTATTTATTCATCTTCTTCTCTATTCAACATTCAGTAGTTGATGGTGGTTCGTTGTTGCTAACATGTGAAGGGACCTAAAGTTACCCAATTTTTGATTTTCTGTTAGATGGAGTTTGGGTAGATGTTGATGGATCATGTTTGTTATTTAAAGTTGTTATCAATTCTCTATGTCCATGGTGATGTCTATATCTTTTTTCATGTAAATTTATTTCTAAGTTATATAGATGCCATGGGAAAATTGCTATGCAAGGAGCAATAGGAAATGTTTGTATAAAATTTATACTATTTTGATCGATTATGTAATTGACAAAGTTTTCTTTTACAAAAAACGCTTGTGAGTGTGTTTTATACTTCATAAGAGTTCTTACTTGAGAGAAATGGAGGGTGATTGAGGATATAGAGACTGTGGCTGGCTGTTGGATTGAGTGTAGAATTTTTGGGCTATTTTGATTGGATTCTGCAACTTTGTATACCTGTGTAGATGCTCCCTGATTTTGTTTTACCTCCTTATGTTCTTGTCTCATGGTGAAATTTCTACAAGCCTACGAGAGTTTAATGTCTCATTGTGATTTTAAAATTTAAAATTGTGAATTAAATTGATCATTCATGGTTGGATGTGATCCATATTTTGATTCAGCAAGTCCTGATTTTAGGGTGTTAAATTGTCTTATTTTGATATATATAGGAACATAAGAATTTTCAAGTGTCTAAACCTCAAAGTGCAAACTGATCTTATTGCTCTAATTTATGGGTTTAATTTGTAACTTATGTGGAATTTTAGCATTGCACTACCAGATTTGCCACCAACCCACCCTATCAGATTGGGTCTTGCTCTCAATTTCTTGGTGTTCTACTATGAGATCCTCAATGCATCTGACAAGGCTTGTAGTATGGCCAAGCAGGTATGTTCATTCCTTACCTTTCAAAAAATAAAAAAAATATGAGCATCATTCTTTTACGGGAAGGTACGATATAATTTTTTTAACTCTAAATGCATTTTACATAAATAAGGTTAAATCAAGTGACATATGGGATTAGTTTTATGAATTGTTGGATGGGTAATCACCGATAGAATTGTCCATCTGTTATGACTATTGATGATTGTTAACAAGATATAACTTACTGCGATCATAACAATTTTTGGCTTATGTGGGTTGTTGGCATGCTTGCACTAAACTCCATTGTGATTTATGTCCTTTTTTCTGATACATGAGCTTATTCTATCATGGGATATAAAAATATGATGGGTGGCATAATTGATGTTTGCCATGTAATGCACATGATTTAATGAAGAGGCACTGCTTGTTTCGAACTACCGATAAATAGGTATCTATTTTCCTCAATTTTGTTATTTTTCCGTTGCATATGTATGTGAAGTTCTTTATACTATTTGTTGACAATAATTGGCTAATTTTCTGTGTCATTTTCTGTAATACAATGGAACTTGTCTATGTTTGAATGCAAAAATATCTGATAACTTAAATTTATTGAACACATCATTACTGGACGTATATGTAAATATCAGGTAAAAATTCTTCGACGGTAGGCAGATGTTCGCCAGAGACCTAATAAAATTCAGATAATGGTGCTTACAACTTGAATGTGATAGTTTTTATATTTATAATTATTTTATCTTGTATAAACATTATTATTCACATGCATTTGAGGATGCCATAGTTGAGCCGGATACACCGGGGGAGTAATCTTACAAATACAACACCCTTATCATGTAGCTTCTCAGAGACAACTTGACCCTCTGGATTTTTTATGTCTAGGTTTGTACCTTTCTCCTCCCCTCTCTCTCTTTTGCACATGTGAATCAACACCAAAGCCTGTTAATTGTTATCTCCCAATGAGTGTAAATAAACTATTAATTCAACACCAAGATCGGCACATAGGTTGTAAACAGATAAACTCAATGTAAGATTAGGATCTGACTATTATATGCTGAAAATGTGCAGGATCAACTTGATGAATCATAGAACGTGGTGGAGTGCAGGCTGAGCAGATATGATATCAGTTGCTCGCCTAAAAATAGCTCTCATATACTAGTTATTAACTTATGCTTGGGTTGTAGATATCTGTGTCATCTAAAAACTGGTTATATTGTGGCTTATAAACTATGATGCATGTGTATGGAAACTTTTATAACTTAATATCTTCTCCCCCATGTATATGCCTTAGTTTCTCGTTTATGCTTGTGTGGTCTTTTTGGGTGCTGATGTTTTTACCAATTTAAAATCACTCATGTTGGAACTACCCAAATTGTAAAATTTTGCAACAATGGGTCAAAATCTTTGTAAAAATGTAGGGGTAAAAGTCATGTGACGGGTGATGGAGAGGTCTATGGTAGATAGTTTAAACCCGTCACCCACAAGGTCTAATGAAATAATATGGACCCTGGACATGTAAGTGCTTGTTTGAGCGAATGAATTACTATTGATTGTGGTTCTAATCAAAATAAATATATCCAATTATTATTGTTGATGTAAGGGGCCGAGCTATCCTCTCTTGAGGACTACTTCTTTCTATGATGAAATGTGCAAAATGAAAATTCATAAAAATGTAATACAATGAATTAAGAACAACTTGACAACATGTCTCAAGGAGGCAATGTAAGTAATGATGCATATATGGTTTATAGTCATTCTAGCAGCAAATGAACAAAGAGCCTATAATTGAAGCCCATTTTCTCTAGCGGCGTCATCAAGGTCTTAGACACGTCGACGACAACGATATCCATCTTTGTCAAAAGCTACATTGATGATCAACGAGTTGTTCACCTCTTTCTTTGCAATATGCTATTATTTGCAAATGCGAACCCTATAGAAGAATTAAACATAACTACAGACCAACAAATTGTTCAAAAGAGTGGACCGTATGTATATGTTAGAGTTATATTAATTCCCCGCGGATCCTTGACATCGTATTTCATGTAATATATATTACGAAATGACGCAATTATAGGAAGACTCGTATTGTATAATAAATGTGAAAATATAACACAATAAATGTGCAATACCTTATGATTATAACTTACTAGATGAATGGGTTCGTGCTACGTACGGATTTTAAAATATGTTTCTACGTTATTAAAAATTTTGTTCTCTTAAAATTTTCGATGCTTTGTGCGTATTTATTATTCATCCGCAGATATCTGATAATCAGTTAAACCAAGCACAAAACTTAATACCCTAATATGATTTAAGTCAAATTAAATCTGATAATTATTCGTAGATATTCGGATTATTTGTTTGATCCGGCTAACCTTAATATTCGAATACGATTTTTCCTCATTTCTTTATTATATTTTTTAAGAAACAATTAATCCAAAGTCAAATAAAAAATACTAAAATAAATGTGAATGAATATTTTTTAATAAAGAATTTTTTTAGACATATGTATATCCGTTCAGTAGAATTTATAGTGTATAGTTATACAGATGGTCGGACTAATTGAGGCCAAAAATAAAAGATTTTATTTATACATGTTTAAAAATGAGTTCTAATAGATAAATAAATCCAATATTATTAATATTGGATTATTGATTTTAAATTGTCTATAAATTTTTAAATGAGTATTAATGGAGGTTATATTCATGAAAAAAAATTAATATTACATGTAGGTAGAATACTCTCTATCATAACACCTCAGTTGAAACATGAGGAGACCAATGGTGAGACTAAAGTTGAAGTCCAAGAATAGGCTACGTGGCAATCCCTTAGTGAAGATGTCTGCATACTAGGAAGCGAAGTGGGCATGAAAAACACGATCTTGTCCAATGGCAACTCACTCATGGACAAAATACAAGTCAATCACAACATGCTTCATACTCTAATGGTGGACGGCTTTTTGAGCGAGATACACGGTGTTGACGTTGTCGGTGTAGACATTATAAGCCTAATATCCTATGATGGAGGACAATGAAACTCAAGAAGGAGGTTGCGTATCCAAGAACCTAGGTGATCGACAACATTTGCAACCCCACAACTTTTGCCTCTACGTTAGACCGAGAAACTACTAGTTGTCTCTTGGATGACCATGAAACGATAGAGTCATTCAAGAAGACACAGTGTCTGGAGGTGGACCGTCGGGTGTCCAAACCTCCAGTCCAATCCGTATTAGTATAAGCAACTAATGACAAAGGTTGAGATGATATTATAATAGTGATTCTAATTCATGGGAAAAGGTGACTTGAATATGTCGAATGATACGTTTGTGAGCCACAAAATGGGGGCTCATGTGGGTCATGCATAAAAAGACAAATCCGATGAACAATACTTAATATCTGTTCGCGTGAAAGTGACGTATTTGGAGAGCAACGACAATAAATAGTATCCGGTTTAACAACCATGCTAAAAATGTCAACACAATCGATGTCATGTTGAGAATTATCGTTAACGACCAATCAAGCCTTGTATCGCTCAAAAGTACCATCGGACATGAACTTGTGATGAAAAAGCCACACACACCACACAATACTAGCATCATAAGGACGGGCTACTAGGTCACATGTCTCTTTACTTACAAGGTCTCAATACTCACCGGTCATGGTTGCATTCCAATTTACGTCAAGGAAGACCGTTTTGTGAGATATGAGAATGAATGATAGAGTGGAAACAAATAGATCGAAAACTCAATTGAGTTTGTAAAACCCGCTTTGGGATCAGGCTTGAATTGTGTGATTTAGTTGAGTGGGTATGTTTGGACTGTGGGTAGGTATGTTAACTGGTTTGTGGGTGATAGTAGGCTACAAGTTGAAAAGAAGGTGGAGTCCGGATTCAAAGTTAATTGGGTTGGATGGTATCATCTGAGGAGAATGGTGACCGAAGGAATGAAATATGGGAGAAGAATTTTGCTCGTTCAACGATTTGGAAGTAGTTACAAACTCAAGATAATTTGAGGAGTAAAAACATGCCATCAACTCAGATGGACAATGACCGACAAAACTTCGGCGAGACACATGGTGGTTGAGGCGTTTTGAATTCTCTTTGTCCTTTGTTCGCGAATCTAGATGGTTGTAAGTTGTAGAAAATTGAAAGAGGATTCCAGAACATATTTCAAATTTTAACTTTGTTTAGATATGATGAGTAGATGTGAGCCTAAAGTTTGAGAAAATAAGAGGTTTTTTCGCAAAAAAAAAGTGAATGAACTAAATAGAATAATAAATTTTCGTTGTTTATAGGCAAGTAATAAATATTGTTTTCCACACTCAAAATGTGTAGTTGACAAGTCAACATCCAATTATCGTCAAATCATCAAGGATTAGGTCTAATTCCCTTAATCATGATTTATTAGAAATTAAAAATCCTAAAATTTGATGTTAATAAATATTGATGACTACACAATTGACGTAGTCGATGACATTACAAATTATGACAATACGTTAATGTTAATAATATTTATGATTGCACAATTTATTTTAAGAAAAAAATGAAAAATATATTTGGAAATAATTTTTTTTCAAAAAAATATTTGGAAATAACTTTTTTTTCAAAAAAATATTTGGAAATAATTTTTTTTTCAAAAAAATTCCAATTTGTTATTTTTTTAAATTAGGAAATCAAAAATTAAAAATTAAGAGTTAGGAGTTAGGAGTTAGAAGTTAGGTTCTCTGTTTCATAACCTAATCCGTAAGAGCATCCCCAATAGCTTCTCCATTTTAGAATATTTGGAGAATTTTAAAGATTTTTTGGTCCAATAAATTCTCCATTTCATTCTCTAAAATGGAGAATAATGAGAAAAAGTGGAGACTCTTCCCTAAATTTGAAGACATTCTCCAAATAAATGGAGAATTCTCCAAGATAGGGAATCTATTGGATTTGATATAAATATAAAGGGTAGATTTTTACTTTTGATTCTCCATTTTAGAGAAGAGTTTAGGGAAGCTGTTGGGGATGCTCTAAGGATGTTTTAGGTCGATCGGTTTTTCAAAAAATGATTCACCTAATTCTCTTACTTATGTATCAAAAAAAAAATAAAAAATAAAAAATAACCTAAGAATTTTTTTCGCATTGAGAGACAATTAAAAAAAAAGTGTTTTCCCGTTAAAAGACAAGGTGAACATACCGTTTGACTTATTTGTATAATCATTTCGTTTTAACAATCCATATAAATTCTATAATTATGTACGGAAGTCGTAAATGCACGGCGATGAAATTCACAAATGCACGGCGGTTACGGATCCCGTAATTGTGATGGTTACGGGTTCCGAATCCGTGATATATTTTCAGGTTACGGAACCCGTAACCGACACAGTTACGGGTTCCGTAACCGTGATGGTTTTCTTTGCGAATTCTAACCAAAAAAAATAAAAAAGTGAAAAAAATCATCACGGTTACGGAACCTGTAACCGTCACGATTACGGGTTCCGGATCCGTGATAATTTTCTATGAGAATTCTTACCCAAAAAAAAAATCTAGCACCATCACGGGGAACCCGTAACCGTGATGTCAGAATTTTTTTATATTTATTACGGTTACAGAACCCGTGATCGTGGCGGTCACAGATTCCGTATCTGTCGTGCGTTTACGAATTCCATCGCCGTGTCCGTAATACCCCTCATTATGTATTGCATAAAGTATAGATTGTAATTTTCATTTTCAGCGAACAACAACTATTTGTCGGAACAAAACTTTATACAACTTCATACATATTGATACATACCAAAACAAATTAAACAAATAAAAACGCACGCACACTTATTCGTACAAACTTTTAGAGGGATATTACGGACACGGCGATGAATTTCGTAAACGCACGACGTTTACGGAATCCGTGACCGCTACGATCACGGGTTCTGTAACCGTAAATTTATTTATTTATTTATTTATTGACATCACGGTTACGGGTTCCGTAACTGTGATGGTGTCAGATTTTTTGTTCCTTTTCGGTTTAGAATTCACATAGAAAATTATCACGGATCCAAAACCCGTAATCGTGACGGTTACGGGTTCCGTAACCGTGACGACTTTCTTCATTTTTTTAAAAAAATTTTGGGTTAGAATACACAAAGAAAATCATCACGGTTACGTGTTCCGTAACCGTGAAAAATATGTCACGGATTCGAAACCCGTAACCATCACGGATACGGGATATGTAACCGTCGTGCATTTGTAAATTCCATCACCGTGCGTTTACGACTTCCAAACTTTTATTAGCCTAAATTATACTACGATTAGAGATTAAAATCCGGCAATTTAGAAGTATCTCGCTCAAATGGTCCCCTAAAATAAACCATTACACATTTACGTAAGCACAGGGGCGGCCACATGATTTTTCAAGGGGGGCCGAAAAAGTATAAACGAAGATAATATTATAATTTTTTTACTAGCAATAAAAGTTTTACTGCTGCAACATTAATCAATATTACAATAAAACAACGCTAAAAGTTAACCATTTCAAATTAGTGTTCAATGCTACAAGATAACTCGATCAAGTGGACGCCAAATGAGGTAAACCCATCTTGCGGTTTGACATATTCTGATAATATTGAAGAATATCTTCATCATCAACGCTTTTGAAACTCTCTTTCTCAATGTAGCACACTAAAGAATCGGTGAGATTTTCATCCGACATCTTGTTACGCAATTGAGACTTCACAATTTTCATTGCAGAGATTTCTTTCAACGGTAGTAGTCGCAATTGGCAATACCAAAACCAACTCCAAAAGGCGATATACTAAAGGAAAAACAGCGTGATTTCCTCTCTCAACCATCTTGCATGCCACATCTCCTATATTTTTCAACGAAGAACTCCTGTTATCTTCCTTTATGTCATAAATCCATGTTGCCAATTCATCTTCAAGAACACTCAGATCATAACCAGAAAAGTCTTGTGGATAATGTTGGGCAAGTCGAACTAGCTGAGACTTATTGAAATTGGAGAAGGAATCCTTTGGATGAAAACATCCCATACAAGCGAGTATTTCAGAGTTTGACTCACCGAAGCAACTTTCCATTTCTCGATCAAGTTGGTCAATGACCTACAAATGAACATAATGTAAAATAAAATAGTAATATTCATTAAATAAAATAGTTATGAAATGATAAATTACCTGACAAAATATTTCAACTCGAAAGTGGTGAAAGTTTGTGATAACACTTCCAACACGTCTTGCACTAAATCGACCCCGGACATTTTCATCCATTTTCAGAACGACAGCATTATTCTTTTCACAAAAAACGTTGACAGATTCTAAAAGTTCATTCCACCCACCGTCAAATCTTGAAACTGTCTCCTACAGGTTCGTACCAGATTAACGGCTTCTAAAATATCTTGATCTTTTTTTCTGCAAAACTTGTGACAAATAGTTTGTTATGCCCAAAATTCGTTTAATCAAGTGGGCAATAAAAACAAACCGGTAACTCTCCATTTTCTCAACAAGGCCTTGAGCCATTCCCCGATTGGAATCTGGACCTCCATCTACATGAATATTCTCAAGCACTTTGATAGTTGAGGACCACAAATGTAGAGCACGGGCAATGATCGTGTAGTGTGAACCCCAACGTGTAACTCCCGGCCGAGCCAAAGAAAGTTCTTGATGCTTTCCTCTCCCAGTTGAGATTTCTCCCGTTTCCAACATCTCCACCATCTTGTCATGTTGAGCTTGTCGGAACTCATCTTTTCTCTTACAAGAAGCTCCAACCATGTGCGTGATTTGTGATAAGTATCCAAAGAACTCTTGTATTGGTTGAATATCATTTGAAATGGCAACAACAACCAACTGAATTTGATGAGCAAAACAATGAATATACCTTGTAGAGGGATTTTCATCTAATATTAGAGCCTTCAATCCATTAAATTCACCTCGCATATTAGAAGCTCCATCATATCCTTGACCTCTTAGTTTAGAGATACATAATCCATGCTCAGCAAAAAAGACATCAATCCCTTTTTTCAAAGAACAAGCTTTTGTGTCACCAACATGAACGACTCCAAGAAACCTCTCTATGATTGCGCCCTTGTTGGTCAAATATCTGATAACAATAGCCATTTATTCCTTGATCGAACTATCACGAGCCTCATCAATCAATAACGAAAACACTTTGTCTCCAAGATCACTGATTATGGCTTTCCTTGTCATTGCCCCACACACAATTTTGAGATCATCTTGGATGCGATGACTAGTGAGTTGAACATTCTTAGGTGCATTCTCATTCACCACGTTTTCAACTTCAACAATCCGTTTACTAGACCAATTATGCATCTCCTTAAAATTCCTCATGTTGTCGGAGTCCATCGACTCTCTATGACCCCGAAATAGAAAACCCTGTAGAAGAAGAAATCTAACAATGTGTAGAGAAAATGTCAAACGAATACGATATTGAGCACCTTGAGTTGCATTTGCACCAGATACAGATCTTGTCAGACTTTGTCTTTGATCTTTGAAATTGGCAAATAAGATTCGAGCTTCATGGTGAGGACTTCCTACTAATCCCACATGTTCTCTAAACTTCTCATAAGCTTTCTTCCAATTAGAAAATCCTATTTTCACAAATGCATCATTCAAGTTTTTGTGTTTTGTCTCCCCTCTAAAGAGAAAACACCAAAAACAAAATGCCGTATCTTTAGAAACACTATATTCTAACCACTCGAAATCCTCAAACCACTTTGGCAAAAAACACCTCGACGTCTTCCCAAAGTTGTTCCGTGAAAATTCATGTGAGAGGGGTTGACAAGGACCTCTAACCACATACTCTCTCCTCACATCATCTCTAAGTGAAGGATCATACTCTTCCAAAGCTTTGCGCAATCCCGGATCACTAATAACTTCACTAATCATGTTTTCCATTCGAGGTTTTTTTTCTCCCCTATCAACGCTAGTGAAACCACCTCCACCATCAACATTATCATTTTCAACATTATCATCATCAACTACATTTCTAGCAAGACCCTCACTAATATCATCATCATCTCTAGCATTAGCAACACCATCAATAGTAACATCATCACTAGCAACACCATTCACATTTTGAGGTTTTGGGGGAATGGAAGACGATCCAATACTCAACAAGGGTCGCTTCTTTGTTCGAATAACAAATTTGTCAATTTTTTTAAATAAATAACCAATTATCAAACCAATCATCAAATTTGAACAAGCCCTAACAATTACAAAGCCAAATATTAAGATCAAATTTCAACTAGCCATTATTACTATTAGTAAATCACTAACAATTGCAAGGTCAAATAATCAAAATTCCAAAAACCCCTAAATTGAAAAATCTAACTAATGTACTGTTATTAGGGTTAGGGAATAAATTCAATAGAAAGCTGGAAAAGCCAAAGAGTGAGACACTTACAGGTAAATCCGGCAATTCCGTGGTCACTGGAGGCGGGTTGAGGATGTCAAATGGCCGGAAATCAACACAGCAGGGGCGTCGGGCGGCCGAGGCTGTCACCACTAGAGGCTGTCACCGGAGGCCAGCACTCGTCGTCGGAGGGGCAGTGGCGGCTGGCCACCACTGTCGCAGGCGGAGCAGGGGCGGACAGTGGCTGTTGGCCAGCACTCCAGCCAGGCTCCAGCAAGCTTCGTTCTTCTGTGTCGCAGTTGCAAAGTCGTTTCTGCCGTTCTGCGCAAGGGGAGAGGAGAGGAGGGTTTTTTTACGCGTGTGTTTTCTTTGTTTTTTAGAAATTAATTTTTTTTTTTTTAAAGGGGGGTCGATCGACCCTGCGCGCCCCCATGCGGCCGCCCCTGCGTAAGCATGTCCACGGGTTGGACCCGCCGGGTCGAGGGTCCGGGAAGGGTGACCCGGACCCGTGTGAAAGGCCAACCCGCCGGGTCACGGGTCAGACCCGGCGGGTTGACCCTTTTGCTTCAAAACCCGATTTTTTTTTTTAAAAAAGAAGAAAAGGCATGACCCGGCGGGTCGACCCGCCAACTGACTATTTTAGCATTAGGATCAAATTTTTTTTATTTTTTATTTTTTTCAAAATTGACCGGTGGCAGGTCGACCCGCCGGATCACTGACGGGTCAAAACCCGCCGGGTCACGGATAATGGACATGATTACATTTACGACGTAAACAAGCAAAGCCAATTGTAATTGGGCCGTTCGAGATAATTGGGCCTTGCCAAATAACTGGGCCGTTCCTAAATTTTGCAAACAAGCATTTGACCAAAGTCATTGACGACATTTGACCAAAGATATTAACGTAACATATCTCAATTGCTCGTTAGTCGCACGCTCATCGACATTCCGTTAACGGGGGAATCGTGCCTCTTTCGTCACCAAGTAAGACCCCCTCTGGACTCCATTTCTTTGTCTACCTTGACTTCACTCACTGTCACTGGTGTTTCTGCATGAAATTGTCTTTCTTCAAATGGATTCGTATTTATGGAATTTGAGCGATCTAGTCGTGTTCCTTGATTAACTGATTTAATTAGTTTCCCCAGATGTGCTTATCGTACAATTGCTTTATCACATATCGATTCCGCTAATTTTAACGACTTCTCTCAGTTCTGATTCACACTGCATACGGAACTGCTGCGGATTCACAGTCTACCGCTTGATCTGTTCCCGTGATTCGCTTTGACCTTAGCTATAATTTGACATATTTAAGTGCATAGATGCCATGGAAGATGCTGAAGGCGTGTCTTTGATAAAATCATCTCTCGGTGTTGATCCAACCATGGAGGAAGACTATTCTTCGTTGTCTAGATTACTAATGGAATTCACCTCTATTGCTGAAATTGAGAAAGCCTGGGTTTTGAAGTCAGGAACAGGTAGTTTTTGTACACTACTTAGTATTATGTGATCTCAGGATCCGTTTGGCATCCATATTATGAGTTTCCAAAGCTTATCATTGATATCAGCTTAATATCTCCAACATGCCAAACAAAGTACAGTTACCTATCTCATAATCATATACCGATGTCAATACATATGATATATGGCATAACCGCGTCCTGATTGGGGAGGATATAAATTGTTCGTTTTTTTTCACAAAATTTCGCTTGAATGGGGTAAGTGTTGAAACTTGTACACTATAATGTTAGCAGGAACAAAATCTAAGGCAATGTTCTGCATCAGTCAACGGAATATGTTGGCGAATGAGAACAGGAAATTTCTTACGTCAGCTTATATACTGGAAGATGGAAATTCTCATTGTTTCCGATGGTCTCCATTCCCTGTTGAGATGTCAGGTGTGTCAATGATGGTTCCTTCACCATCAGGCTCTAAACTTCTCATCATTCGAAACCCGGAAAAGGATTCTCCATGTAAATTTGAGATCTGGGGAGATTCTCATTTGGAAGAAGAGTTTCACATTCCTCAATCAGCACATGGCTCAGTTTATAAAGATCGATGGTAACTTTGTTTTTCTCTTTTCTATGTCAATAGTTTCTTTATTTGAATGTTGTGAAGATGGACAGTAACTTTGTGATTATTTCTTGAACAATAATAGGTTTGAGGGAGTTTCATGGAATTCTGATGAAACACTAATTGCATATGTTGCTGAGGAACCTCCCCCTGATCAGCCCACTTTTAATTATTTTTGTTATAAAGGTGGAGGTTCTGCTGACAAGGATTGTAACAGCTGGAAAGGCCAAGGAGATTGGGAGGAAGAATGGGGAGAAGCCTATGCGAATAAGAGACGACCAACACTTTTTGTCATTGATACTAGCAGGTGCCATCTTGCGTTATTTCAATCTCATTGTTAGGGTAAATAAGGACTCATTTAGTACGCATTTATGAATCGGATTAAAATTAGGAAACGGTATAGAATGAGCAATAATCTAATCCGATTCCTGAAATAGGGTGTTTGGTTAAGATTAAAATGAAAAATTTGGGTTGAAAATGCATTGATTTTATAAAATAATGGTTATTATTCCAATTTGGCTATAATCAATTAATGGCCTAAAGCACCATATTTGGAAAAGACAAGTTGGAATGACTAAACCCATGCAAAAGTTCAGGAATCAGGGAGTGAAAAATACTGACTCATTCCCTGAAATGGCTCATTCCGATACTTTTTTGTTATCAAACACGGGAATTGATTTTAGTGATTCCAAAACCGATTCTTGATTCAATGGGAATCATACCAAACGAGCCCTAAGATGAATACTAACCTTTACTTCATTTCAAGGAATTATTATTTGTTTTACACAGTGGTGAAGTACGTGCCGTCAAAGGGATCACGAAATCACTAAGTGCTGGTCAGGTTATATGGACTCCGTCTGGTATAAACTCACAGCAACATTTAGTTTTTGTTGGATGGTCAACAGGGACAAGAAAACTTGGTATCAAGTACTGTCAAAACCGGCCTTGCGGGTTATATTTAGCCCAGTGTCCTTTTGGCAAGTTCGAATCTACTGAATCTACAGCCAGGTTACTTGCCTATTTCTAGTCCAGTATTAGTGAACTAGTGATGAAATGTTCCAATGTTGTATAATCAGAGGTTTCTTATACTTCTATTCTCCAAATCTGATGTCAGAAATGAGGACTCAAATCTGATCACATTGACCAAAGGAATAAATAGTGCTTTCTTTCCACGGTTCAGGTATAGTTCTTATTTATCAAGACCTTTGTATTTCTTCATTTTTCTTATTTTGATTATATATGTTAGTTAACAATTTCACTTGGATGATTTTGCTTGTTTATTCCGCTTGCCTGCAAATAAGTTCCTTTGATCAAAGCCATATGCATGTCCATCCATTTGGAAAGAAGCTAAGAGATGTACTCCATATCCTCAACCTAACAAACTAGTATAGCTGTTTTAAAAGAAATGTGTAGTACAAATTTTTTGCCACTAAAACCTCATCTTGTGTGCGCATAGTATACCAAAGTTGAGGTCTCCGACTTTTTAACCAGATTCTTGATATTTTGACTTTTGCAGCTATGATGGCAAATCACTTGTCTTCTTATCTGCAAAGAGCGCAGTGGACTCCGGTGTGCATTGTGCCACACAGTCGCTTCATAGAATTGATTGGCCAGGTGATTCAAAGTCAGGAGCATCACCAAATATAATTGATCTGGTAAGTATGTATGTCTTCAAGTTGTCAATTTCAATGCAATAAAGCTTATCAATATCCATAGCATTTCTGCTTTCCATGCTGTTATTCTTCATCTGTTTTTAGTCTTGATGTATACTCCAGACATTTGATCCCTTTTAGCAGAATAAAAAAAAAATTGTCATCTCCTGTGCTTCTTGTTTTTTTTGGCTGATAAATATGTAAAGGGTAGATAAGCTGTCTTTCTTGTTCTTTGAATCTTTTCTTATTCACATTTTTTTATCTAATCCCGATAAATTCTTGAATAGGACACTAAACTTGAAGCTTTCGTAAGAATTTCTGCTGTTGTTTTGCAATTTCTCTTTTCCAACGGTAAACTGTATAACTAATGAGGTGTCTTGCGTCTGTATTGGCACTAATTTCAGCAGTCTTTTGATCCGTTTCTTTCATTGCAAATTGTGAAATTGGTATGTCTAAAACAATTAGTAGCTTGATTGGTGATTTATTAGGATATGAGACATATTTTCTAATATCACATAACACTTGCAGTTTGTATGTTTAGGTCCCTGTTGTGCTCTGTCCTAAGGATTGTTCCTTCCCAGGACTTTACTCTACCGGCATCCTTACTAATCCATGGCTTTCTAACGGACATTCCATGATAATTTCCTCCATGTGGGGAAGTGCTCAAGTGATCCTTTCTGTGGACATATTTAGGTAATTTCTTTTATCAAGATGATCATATAATAATAGTGGCATTTGTACAGTAACTCAGATTTACTTCGCTATATACAGCGGTAAGGTATTGCGTATTACTCCACCTGACTCTAGTTGTTCTTGGGACCTTATAGCGCTTGGTGAGGATAATATTCTTGCTGGTAAGTAGTTTGATCATAAGTGATGTTCTTAGAAAGAGGCTAAATTGGCGGCTTTCAAATAAATCCATGCTCCTGTTACTTTGTCTTGGAAGTATGTAGCAGTGTGGTAGTTGTTCCGCAAATTAAGTACGGACATCTTCACAATGAGTCAGCCACAGGGTCCGCTTGGATTTGGGATGACGTGTCTAGCCCCATCTTCAAATGCTCTATGAAGGTTCTCACCTAATTTGCATCCAATTATATGAACATTTTCTTTTTCTGTTGGAATTCTTCAAATGAGCAAGAAGGCCATACCATTTTGCAGTGATTCTTTCAGGTTAGGTCTTTGTTGTCGTCACTTGAGTTGAGTATAGTGAAAATTCCAGTGAGGGATACATCTGAAAAATCTACAGAAGGTCAAAAATAAATTTCATGATCAATTATGTAACCTCATAGCTTGTATTTTTTTTTATTGTGTGCTGGCATATGGTTATTGAATCTGGTGCTTATGATCGATGGTTAGGGGCTAGCCAACGTTTTGAAGCAATACTTGTGTCTTCAAAGAACAGGGATAGTGATTTATCTGATCCCCTAGTTGTAGTTCTTCACGGAGGACCTCATGATGTCGCCTCAACAACCTTCTGCAAGTCCTTGGCTTTTCTCTCTTCAATTGGCTATAGCCTACTGATGGTTAACTACAGGCAAGTGAAAGGGTTGACTGTTTAGTAGAAAGGATTTGAATTCTTCCCGTCTCCTCTCTTTGATAGGCTTTTATAACTTTCATATTATTTTGTATTCATTCGCCTTATTTATTGCTTGCTACTGATGTCAAGGGTCTTGTTCTTCTGAACTAGCTGAATGTTTAAATTATCACGGTCCCATCATGGGATAAAATCTAAACATTACAATGTGGTTAGCTGAACAAGTATCTTAAGCTTCTAAATCGAGCCACTTTTGTTGTAATTGATCAAAATGTTGGTTCGAGATTGATTTCAGTGTCATAGATCAGTCACACTAGACATTTTTACAACTACTCTATGATACCTCAAGATTGTTCTATGTGCAACACTATATGCAGGGGTTCTCTGGGATTCGGTGAGGAAGCATTACAATCGCTTCCAGGGAATGTTGGATCCCAGGTTCTTCTACAGTCTCATGACCTGCATACATTCTAGTGATCGGATAATGTTTTTAGTTTACCATGTCATCTCTAAGAAAGAAACTGACTGTTACTATTTACAGGATGTCAATGATGTGTTAGCTGCTATGGATCACATAGTCAATATGAAACTGGCTAACCCGTCAAAAATAGCTGCAGTTGGTATTTCTCATGGTGGTTTTTTGACGACCCACCTGATCGGCCAGGTTAACTGTTATTTCATTCTTTGTCTTGCTTTTTGTTTAGGGCCCGTTTAGAATTGCTAAGAATCATTCCCTGAAACGGAATATTACCGAATCAATAAAAAATGATGTTTGTTTAGCAACTAAAATGGAATGTTAGAGGTCTTTTAACACATGAAATTAAAATAACCATTTCCCTTTCATCTTTTTCCCCTTAACCGTTCCATTCCGCCTCTCTAACCAAACGGTCACTTAAGATGATAGGAAGAGAACCGTAATATGCGTGGATAAGGTCCATAAGGAGCATCTTGGGCATTTCATGCAGTTTTCTAACCTTTTCCTATACATAAGGGTTAACTGTTGATGTGTTAAGTTATAAACAAAGTATGGTTAATGGGTAATTCAATGCAATTTAAACCACGCATCTTCATTGTCGGTAGGAATCAGAACAAGAGACAGAACTTTCATGAAATTTTATTCATGTGATTACATCATTACAGGCACCGGAAAAGTTTGCTGTAGCAGCAGCGAGGAATCCGGTCTGTAACCTGGAACTGATGGTCGGAACATCTGACATTCCCGACTGGTGCTTTATAGGGGCATATGGAAGCAAAGGTAAATCAAGCTTTACAGAGGCTCCTTCCATGGAGAATTTGGATGTCCTCTACAAAAAGTCTCCCATCTCACACATTGACAAGGTAAGCTTATTGCATTTTATTCCTATCATCCACCTTAGACAAAGTTGAGTTATGGAATATATAACGTCTGAAAAAATATTTGGCTAATCTGCCAACATTAAGACAGCAACTTCATTGGCCCGCGCCAACTATGTATATATATGTATGTACTTAAGCTAGATAGGGACACTTAGCAGTATAGATGTGCCATAGCAACTTCCATTGGCGTCGATGTCTGCTAAAGCAAGATGTTTATACTTAAGCTTGATAATGACTCTTAACCACATTACACTGTTGATGAATGAGACTATCTTTGAAATCTTACCTGTTAACTTTGCAGGTCAACTCGCCGACTTTGTTTCTCTTTGGTGCTCAGGATCTTCGAGTTCCCATGTCCAACGGTTTACAAGTAAGATTCAGACTCCTTTCCGGGTCAGCAACTAGATTCACTTGCTCAACTGCTCAATTCCTTGTGTATTAATGAGCTTTATGTAGTACGCTCGAGCACTTAAGGAGAGAGGAGTTGAAGTGAAGGTTATTGTATTCCCAGATGACATACATCCCATTCACAGGTAAAATGCGAAACCTCTTACGAAACGAACTTACATTAATTTGTGTTTCTTGGACCATGCCGTTGTTGTTGTTGCTGTTTTTTCAGGCCTCAATCGGACTTTGAGAGCTTCCTTAACATTGGACTGTGGTTCAACAAGTACTGTAAGTAGAAGCCAGCTTTTGTTTAAATGGGATGATAAAAACTGAATTAAAATGAGTCCAAACTGGAAAATAAAATCTGAATGAATGTATTTGATTTGGTCATCAGAATATTAATCTAAATGAATGTATCTTGTCAAAACAAATTGTGTAAAAAAGCTGTGTATTTTTAAAACTATAATCCAACATTACCCCTACAATCTACATTTTATTAAAAATATTGTGCCCTTGAAAATTTGGGGCCTGTGCAGGAGAACTACCTGCACATGTACTTGGGTCGGGCCTGTTAACTCGATGAGATTAAGATAATAGACTTTTGAAATCATGTCGGATATGTTATATTAATTGTAACACGGTGACACATCTCGCTACACTATGTCCTACTAAAAGTGAAAACCGGGTTTCTTAGAGTTAACTAGTTAAGAGTGTCCACAATAGAACATTGATCTCACAACACTTGATTTTAATTAAAGTAAGGTAACAATCATGCTAAATATCAAAAAAAAAAATCAAAATTGAGGGTGTTAACTTGTGTGTTATTAGGAAAGACACTCTAAGGACTTTGGAGTTGTTCATGGGAGATCGAGATGACCGTATCCGACTCCCAAATGGATCTTCGCTTCTTTGAGGCAGTCCAGGTCAGACATGTGCTCAGAGAAATCAACTGTTTTGTTAACCGATTGATCCATTTGAAAATTTCGAACCCCAACACAACCTTTTTTAACTATCCAGAACATCGTGTTATCATCCGTAAGTATGCTTTAGAGAATTGTCTTTTCGTTTTCAAATAAATAAATTTTTTTTTAAAGTAGTTTCTGTTCAATAAAAAATACTTTATGACATTTCAAAATACATAAATAGACTAATACTCACTAATTTTCCACGCGAAAGAGTTTAATATCTTTTTTTTTATATTTTTTTCCCTTACATAAAATTTATGTTACTTTTATGTATCACAAAAACACCGAATCTATCTACTTTACATAATTGTCTACACAAAAGTTTGTGACAAACTTGCACAAAATTTCAGAAATTACAAACAGAAAAAACACAAACGTTCTACTTCTGAGTCATTTTATAAGTATAATAAACGAATTACTTATCACCTAAATATCTAATACACACAAAATTCATCTAAACCGTATAAAATATTTTGAAATACACAGCCAAAAATTATACAAATTACTTATGTGAAATTTCACAATTTTCACAAAAAATGAAAATACCTCGACAATTTACTAAAAATACTGTATCAAAATAGGTTTATAAAAAAAACTAACTCACGAAATTCTTTAGGCACAAAACAACAAATTTTACCAATCTAAACTTGAACTAATGTATTACCTGCACCTTGTGCGGAATTGTATTTTAAATTTAATTTATAATAAATATTATGATATATAATAAATGTAAGGTTCAAAGTATTAAAAAACTTGTGCAATAATAGTGATGCGTTACTTCATCCAACAATACGTTATTTCTAACAAATAAATCTCAACAACTTATTCACTTATAAAGTAATTGATTTTTCTAAACGGTGTTATAGAATTTCTTATTTAAATCTTTAAATCTTTTATGTTTTTAAATTTTATAAATTTAAATTGTCTAGAGATATTATTAACTTTTTTAGAAAAATTTTTTTGACTATAAGATCTATCAGTTTTTAAGTAATTAAAAAACTTAATTAAGATTTTTGGGTTGTTGTTAATTGCTAAAATGACAGGTGACCGTTAGAGTTCTCATGGTTAAACACGTGAAATTAAGTGTTTCTCCTATAATATATATATAAGATTAGAGAATTATAATTTTTCAATAAAAGCCTCCCACCCTAAATATAGATTGGAGATGATAATGGATAAAATTTTGAGATTTTCTAAATCTTCTAAACTTATCAAAACATCATAAGTCATAACTAATCATGAATTAAACATGAACGAGAAGATTGACCTAATGAGGTATTTTTGCATTGTTGATACAAACTAGATCCCTATTAATTTAAAATTAATTTTTAATTTAAAAATATTCAATTGAAGAGGTAAAAAGGAATTTGAGTTAGAGGTAAAAATAAAAACCCTATAAATTGTGCAATCATGATCATTTAGGGTTACACAAAACCCTAACCCAGTTCGCAACCGTCATTCGCTCACCGCCGAGTACGTCAGATCTAAGAAGCCCTAGCTTCCGTCTTCTTCATCACGCACCAGTAGCCGCCGGGACTCGTCTTCTTCGGCCGGAGCACGCCACCAATAAACCAATGTCGTTCGTAGGAAACCTCTACAACCACCTTCGGCCGGAGGGGCCAGACGGCGCCTTGACCCGTCTGACCCACGGTACCAACATCCTCATCGAAGGACTTTGAGCTTGGCTTGGGCTTGCTAAAATGACAGGTGGCGGTTAAAATTCTCATGGTTAGACACGTGGAATTATGTGCTTCTACTATAATATATATAAGATTAGAGAATTATAATTTTTCAATAAAAGCCTCCCACCCTAAATATGAATTGGAGATGATAATGGATCAAACGGTGTTGGTAGAGACATCCTAAAACCTCTCTACTGTACACAAGTGAGGAAACCCCTCATCCTTGAAAAACCGAAGGTGTTCCACCCTTCTCAGATCTCAACATAACCAACAAGTTTTCATAAAACGAACACCATCTTCTCATTCAAATCATACTCTAAACAAGAGGAAACCCCTCATATGCTATTTCGAATCGAAGAGGTAAAATAACTCTGGATTCAAAGTGTAATTTATGGCTATGGAAAGAGGTACAACCTATAACCAGATCTGTCTTCGATCAACAATCACAACAGCAGAATACACCTCAGGGTTACCACCAGTACAAAAATCCCCCTAAAGCAATAGGGCTCTCCTCCTCTTCGCCGCCTCCGAGAGCCGTCTCTTTCACACCGATTTCGTCTCAACCGACGCTTCTACTGCCTAAGTAGAACTCGTGGTCGCAGTTCTTCTAGAACTCGTGGTCGCAGAAGAAGCTTGTTTTGTGCTCGATGTTGGATTGATCTCGTTTTTGTTTTTGTTTTTTGGATCCGATTGTCGGATGCTTGCCCTGCCTTTGATCTAGATCACACGAAACAACAAGGATTAAACCTTAATCAGGAAGAGGTTACACCTTCAGTTTATACGTCCTCGGTCTATTCCGAAAATCCCGGATCTTCACCGAGCAAACCCTATCTCCTTCGGCTTCTCTATGCTTTAAACCAAAGCAATCCGACTTGTGTTCTTCACTGGGTTTCTTCTCGGATCTGCCTCATCAACAAGCTCTCTTAAACAGTAAGGAGTCCAAGTGGAGAAGATGACGGCTCCTGCTAGGTTTTTGAACGGATCTCCAACATTTGCAAATTGCAATGCCCTTTCTAAACCTATTTGCTGCTTTCATTGGGCCTTTGGGCCCATTGTTTAATCTCCTTATATTTATTGCTAACCAAAGCAGAAAAAAAATAATTAAACAAAAACAACATTAAATGTTGTTAAAACAAAGTTTAACAATCATTGCAAGTCTAACGACACCGATCTTTTCGGAGAAATCCCGCTGACCGCTATATCTACTATACGTTTTAGTTTGTTCTTCAAAAGAACATAATTGATAAATACAAGTAACCCTTATCCATATAAATAAATTAATTAAGATTTAATGGCTTTATGCTTTAACAAAGCCCAAAATAATCACTCCCGACAACATAAATTAACTATTTATGATCTATCATCTCCCTTCAAGTCATCTTTTTTTTATCAACCAAGTTCTACACCTTTGTCCATCAAGATATCCGTGCTCTGCAATCTCGTCTTCTGAGGTTTGATGCAGTCATTTCCAGGCGGTTTCGTGCGTTTGTCGAGAAGGAGGCGTGGATTTGTGATCGACTCCTGACGGCTATGTTGCAGCCCAAATCTGAGGTGTCCACAGTTGTTCCCCAGACTTCCTCCCTGTGTACTTCCTTCGAAGATGAACGTTTATGCTCGTTGCCTTCTGCTGGTTGCATCATCCTGCTTTCCCTTGAAGACTTTTTTGCTTTCGGTTTTATTTTGATGTATTTTTGTGTATTTATTTTCTCCTTTGTTTGTTGTCCTTCATGACGGTTAGACCGTCTGCCGATTTTTTCGGCCTTTCGACCCACTAGACGGCGCGCCGTCTAATGGTTTCGAACTGCTTTCCATTTTCAAAAAAAAAAATAAAAAAATTGGAGATGATAATGGATAAAATTTTGAGATTTTCTAGATCTTCTAAAATTATCAAAACATCATAAGTCATAACTAACCATGAATTAACCATGAGAAGATTGACCTAATAAGGTATTTTTTGCATCGTTGATACACACTAGATCCGTATTAATTTAAAATTAATTTTTAATTTTAAAAATATTTAATTGAGGGGGTAAAAAGAAATTTGAGTTAGAGGTAAAAATAAAAAGCCTATAAATTGTGCAATCATGATCATTTAGGGTTACACAAAACCCTAACCGAGTCTGCAACCGTCATTCGCTCACCGCCGAGTACGTCAGATCTAAGAAGCCCTAGCTTCCGTCTTCTTCATCTCGCACCGGTAGCTGCCGGGACTCGTCATCTTCGGCTAGAGCACGCCACCAATAAACCAAGGTCGTTCGCAGGAAACCTCTACCACCACCTTCGGACGGCGGGGCCAGACGGCGCCTTGGCCCGTCTGACCCACGGTACCAACATCCTCATCGGAGGACCTTGAGCTTGAATTGTGTAACTCGACCTTCTGTTGGGTTTGGGCTTGTGTAACTCGATTGAGTTTGACCTTGTGTAACTCAATTGTCTTGGACTGTGTGAATCAAAATTACCAAATAAATCTTTGAATTAGTTTTTTAAAATAAATAAAAGAGTCCTAATTTGTAACTTAATATACAAAGAGAGAATTGGATGAAATGCACCTAATGATTAATTTTGTTTAATAAATAACCTAGGTCTATAAGTTTTTAAGTGAATAGCCTTATTAAACAAATAATGATAGATTTATCCTTATTTATTATAATAAATTTTATCCTAATTTAGACGTTTCTCTTTTAACTTTACTGTAACTTATTCTTGTAAATGAAACAGATTTTCTTGTAATTTATATTTCTTGAATTTTCCTGTAATTTTATAATTCTTACTAGAAATATGAAAAATTAATAAATGAATGTAGTCACCAATAGTTGATCTATGTTGCCCCTCCATCCCACCCTAATACCAACTGTACAAGTTGAATTTCACGATTTATCTTCTTTTGAAAATTATAACTATGCGCTAATTATATAATACTTGAACTTTCGCTTGTTCACTAATTTTCTTGTACAAAAATTATTGTAACTAATTTTCTAGTACACGATTCAAGCGTTTCATCTAAATCTCAAACTCATTCATTCCAAAGAGAAATTGACGAAACATGATTTACATGAACAGTACAAGCATGTAACATGCTAGTTTTATCAATTATTGTACAAGATTAGTTGCTAATTGATTACGCTGATCAAAATTGGTAACTCCTTCAAAATATACCTTTTGTATAAGGGTAAATTAGTCTTAAAAATTTAAAAGATAATAATCAATTACCAATCTTTTAGATTCTTGTATAAGGGTAAATTAGTCTTAAAATTTTAAAAGAAATCATATTCTAACAAAGTTATTGAGGTGCACAATTACTAAACAAAATTAGTGAACTAAGACTATATAGCAAATTCACTCATAAACAAATGAGTCTACTTGATGCTACATTAGGCAAAAAAAGGAATAGTCAACCAACTCAACCGAATGAGAAAATTGGCCTAACAAGGCCTTTTATCGTTGATATAACAACATAATACCAAAGTTCATTTAGGGCTAGTTCAACTAGTAAAAGGGAGGGACTGTCATCCACAATTCGTAACTCACTAACTACAAGATTTATATTTTCAGCCTTGTGTAACCCAACCTTGTGTAACCCGACCTTGTGTAAAACAATGTACCTTGAGTTTGAGCTTGTGTAACTCAATTGGGCTTGAGCTTGATCTTGTATAACTCGATTGAGTTTGAGATGTGTAAATCGATCTTGACTAATAGAATTGAAGGTAAGGCCGGCTTTCGAGTTGTTGCTTTACAACGATAAGGCTTAACTTAGACGAGGCGACCACCCTCCCTCCTTTTATCATTTTGTTTGAAGCGGGCCAAATAAAGAATGAAATGCCGAAATAGGTTTACCAGGTTGCGGGAACACAAACTGTATATCGTCCAAATGCTACAAAGATTCAATTATTGGGGCATTTCATAGAGCATGGTCGGATTCGAAAAATATCATATATTTCTTGGAATTAAAATTTTTAAACAAAGAAAAGGGCCTACTTCACTGCCTAATAAACAAATAATTTTACTGCTACATTAGGAAAAAAACATAGTTAACCAACTCACTCACTATAAATTAAGGATAAACTGCACCGATGTTTGTCTTCGTTAAAAATATAGAACCTATTTTACCAATTTGAATATCTAAAAAAAAAACATTTTTCCCCCTAATTATCTCTATATCCCCATACCTGATCTTCATATATTGAGAATTATTTAGCTTCATCACCTTATGAATTCCATAAGAGGGGATTGTCAAAACTTACGGGGCAACATAATCACATTGATTATAAGTTGTGTTATATGTGTACATACTATTTGAGATACTAGGATTTAATGGTCTTGCATATATGACATTATGTATGGGTCCTCTTACCAAAACAATATAACGTTACGTATGAATTATGATAAGTTTAAAATATAAGTTTCATAATTCACTATTTCTCGTGTTAACTTATTTTAATTGAAACTCATATGTTTGAGTGTGAACTAGGGTGGACGCGCGCCGCGACTTAAAAAAGTAAAATTATTGTTAAATGATCAAAAGGAAAAGGTGTTGCATTGAAATGACTTTGGTATTACATTGAAATGAAACGTAAAATTTATCGTTAAATGATTGAAAGGTAAAGGTGTTACATTTTGATATTAGTTGCGTTGAGCTGAGTGAAAGTTACGAATGACCTTAAAGGTGAAAAAGTGTCTTGAGGACAAGTAATGAATTGATAAACACATTTACAAATTTGAGTATGCAAGATACAAATGTGGATATATTTTAGGATTGATACATAATTTTCTACAAATTATAAAACTACAAAGTAGTTTGTTCATAGAGAGGGGATCGAGGAAAAGCTCCAGTACCTAAATAAAAGAAATAACAAACAAGATTGTGCAATTGATAAACCCCCAATTTGAGATTCCAAATAGGATTAGACATTGAATTTGTGCTAAAAAAAGATCCATGGTTCTCTTTGGTAGACGCTTAGGCCAAGCTTTTATATAATACATAATCAGTTACATACTTGGATGGATCCTAATGAACTTCAAACAAAAGAGAATTATTATAAGCTATTCTTCTGCTCAGAGGTTGCTTGGATCAATTGAGTTACACATCAAATCATTAGACTCCCTCTCGCCGAAGCCGTCATAGACCATGATGACTTAAAATATAATCTCAGGCATAACTGTTCCATAAGGTCAGGTTTCTTTGAACAATTACCGAGTTAAATTGTGTATACTTCCTTGCAAATTCAATCACCTAGTGTAATGAGGATTATACCCGAGCATCCCCATAAAAGATAAGATGGATCTTGATCCATAGCAGTAACGTCATCATCAAGAGTTGTTTTGTTGATCATTCCAGTACTAAATTTAAACACATAAATGCCAGGTAAAGCAACCATAAATCATTCAATAAGCTATACAAAATAAATATAGACTAAAGTACTTGTAAAATTCTTGTGGCTTATAGACCTAAATAAGACATCAAAAAACACCATCGAAGGTCACAAATATATCAAGAATATTCACTAAGATCAAGATATATGAACGAATGAATGAGGAATGAATACATAAACTGATGAACAAGGTAAAATAGAACTCATTTTTCTGCAAATATTGTAACATAGGTTTTTTTATTGAATTGAAAATTCACAAAGAAAGAACATATTGAGCTTATGGTATAGAGTGAAAATGGGAAATATTTATACCCCATATTCGACGGGTCATAGCGCTTCTCAATATAAGTAAACAGATATACAATGAACAACAGGTAGAAGCTGTAAATACTAATTAGAGTTTAAATCAATAAAATGTAAAGATTGATTACCTACAAACCTGAGCAGTGAAGGGAGACGCGGAAACACTCTTCTAGTCTTCCCAAACAGTTGGATCATGTTTGTGCCTCCTCAACTTGCAATCTAACACCAAACATATATCTCATGAAAAACCAAATTGATACGGGCAAGATTACATCCGAAACACTAATACTAAACAAAGTCGAGTAGCAACTGCACAATTAAAGCTCAGAGATTAAATTCACAAATAAAAAGCTACCGAATCTTATATTATTCATTTCACTCATGAAAACAACAAGAATTTAGAATAGAAATAGACAATTAATATAACAACAAACAACTTAAAACAAAGGACAACAATGGTTAATGATTCAAAAACGATACAAATGTTAAATGATATGATCCAGAAAACTGACCTCAGACAAGTCAAGACAATCAAGCGCTTGAACAAACAATTGTTTATTGTATTTAGCTTTGGTAATTTGACGCAAGGCACACCACATAACCCTTGGGTGCCAACAATCCAGTGGCAGTTTCCAACACATTCCTCACAATAACAGGTTGTGCATTGCTCCAATGCCATTGAATATATCTTAAATCACTTTGCTGAATTAGTTTGGCATCAGGATAGTATAAATAATAGTCATTAGTGTTTTCACGACGTGTTGCTCTTAAAACATCAGTTCCAGTAGAATCAAGGATTTGAGCATGCAGTGTAGCAACACAAGCACAAGAAGACATAATAACAACAGGGAATTTTGACTTTCTACTCAATTGTGCTAAAAAATTTTTTTGCTTGCTTGACAGGATAAAGAGAGCTCACTTGAAAAACTTCAACTTTATAGGGTTATAATTTAAGTGATTTCATGGCGTGGCTAGTTATCTGGTTTCGCACCACTAATATGAGACCGGCTAAACTCTCTATGTTGACAATCTGACTTAGAATGCCTCGGATTACAAAGACCTTGATCCTCGCAATCCCACAAAACACCGCTAACATCTACAATAATTTGAATTAGGCATCGATAGTAAGATATGAAAATGTTTGTTCAATCTACATGACACATGGTTGGAGCACCATGAATCCACCAATAAAGCCATTTAAGCCTTGGTACAAACACATTCATGCAAGACTATCGTTGTAAGCAAAAGCAACAATGGGGAATCCAACCCTAATTATAGTGAGCAAAAATCAAAACCTAGAGAGAGGAAAAGGGGAACCTTCTTATCGGTGTCGGATCGGAGGGAGATAGAGATACGGAGGTGGTCGGCGTCTTCTTTGGGCCCATAAATGTCGTGAAATCCAGTGAGGGAGAGGTCGACTTCGGAGGAAGGAATGATGTAGTTAGAAGCCCTGAGCATCTCGAGCATGGTACAAACACTCGTTAGTTATTCCATCGCAGCAGAATGAAAACCCTAGAAAAAAAAACAAGAAGAATGAAGAAATAAGGAAGAAAAAATCTAGATAGTAGAGCAATACCTAGACGGTTTCGATCCATCATGAGGAAGGCGACGATCGATTGGGAGGAACGAATGAAGAAATCGGCGAGAGGAGAAGCCTCCGATCCCCAATTCATAGATTTAGATTGAGAAAATTTGGGGGAGAGATGAGAAGAGAAATTATTTGATAGAGATGAGAAGAAAAAATAGGAATCGACAAGATATTATAAAAAAAGGCGCTTTCAGAAGAAGCCACAACGGTATTTGGAGAAGAAGACACTTTTAGAAGAAGCCACAACGATACTTGGAGAAGAAGACACGTGAAGTAAGGAAAGGTTAGTCATCAAAATAAGTGCATGAAAAAAAGTTAAAGGATAAGATGGGAAAGTCCCTATTCACCGGGTAAACTCCCACATTTAGACAAGTGCAAAATAGGGAAAATAGGGAAAAAAAGTTAAAAGGGTAGATGGGAAAGTCCCTATTCACCAGAGAAACTCCCACATTTAGACAAGGGCAAATTAGGGAAAATAGTGACACTAAGGGCATTTTCGGAAATCCCCTATTCGTTTGGGAAAGTCTCAATTTTATTATAGTAAGGATTTATCGAACGTGTACACCAAGACCTTTCACTTTCACGTTATTAGGGTACGAGCCTAATATATTGGTCATAGTATATTGAGTTGTGGGTTAGACTTATTCTTATTTGTAAGTTTATTGTTTTTATTATTTTATATTTGTCTATATAGAAATATTTGATCAATAAAATAAACAAGCTTTCGGTTCACAAATCTCTTTTTCCGCCGGTATCAAAGAAGACTTTGTCCACCGATATCAGAGAAGACTTTTGTTGCCGGTAGTAGCGAAGACCTTGTCTGCCGATATCTGAAACAACTTTGACTTTGACCACTAGTATCAGAAACCCAAATATTTGCGTCTTACGGTAGAACGCTAATCAACTTGCATAATAGGGTAGGACGCTAATCAACTTGCACCCTAAGACCCAAACCATACCCTAGAATGCTAATCAACCGGTGTCCTAAGGCCCGAAATATACCAAAAATCTACCTAGGACACTAATCAACTTGCGTCCTTGTAAGAATGGCTAGGTTGATGAAAGCCAAAATCTTGCTGTTTATTATTACGAATGAATATATCTATATTACAGTGTATCCATTGGACTTAGCATAAATAGAATAACGTAATCTGCACAAAGAGGAAGGATAGAAATAGACAGCTGAAATTAAGGGAGAGAATAATGTAAATGGAGAGATCTTATCACACCCCCTCAAGTTGGAGCATGAATGTCACGGATGCCTAACTTGCGAAGTAAGAAATAAAATTGTTGTTGTCTGAGGGCCTTTGTAAGAATATCCGCCAGTTGATTTCCGGATCGGATATGAGATGTTTTAATAGATCCGTTTTGAACCACATAGCGAATGACGTGACAATCGATTTCAATGTGCTTGGTCTTCTCATGGAAGACCGGATTTGAGATGATATGCAAGGTTGCTTGATTGTCACACCAAAGCCGCATCGGTTGAGTATGGGAGATTTCAAAGGACTTAAGAAGAGATTTAAGCCATTTTAGTTCACATGTTGTTGTCGCCATGACACGGTATTCGGCTTCTGCTGATGAGTGAGAAATTGTAGATTGTTTCTTAGTTTTCCAAGAGACGGGGGACTCGCCAATAAGAATAAAGAAACCGGTTAGAGATCGGCGAGTCAAAGGACAAGTGGCATAATCAGAGTCACAAAAACTGTTTAATTGAAGAGAACTCGTATTAGATAGAAATATACCCTGTCCGGGACTCGTTTTGAGGTATCGAAGAACACGGACCGCAACTTGCCATTGATTCACCGTAGGGTGTTGAAGGTATTGTGCGAGGATATGAACACAATAACTTAGGTCCGGGCATGCAATTATTAAATAGATAAGACGGCCGATGAGTCGACGATATTGTTCCGGATCAGCGTAAGACGGATTGGAATCCATAGAGAGATTGTGACCTGGTTCCATGGGGAAACATGTAGGTCTAGATCCGAGATTTCCACATGAGTTCAAGATATCGAGCGTGTACTTCCTTTGTGAGAGAAAGAGACCGGAGGGAATACGAGCAATCTCTATACCAAGAGAGAAACGTAAACTACCGAGATCCTTCATGTGAAAACATGAATTTAAATAATTTTTAAAACGAGCAATGGTAGAAGAATTATTACCCGCAATTATTAAATCGTCGACATAGATAATAATATGAAGATCGATACCTGGATGACGGAATAAGAAGAGAGAGTAATCAGCGTACGATTGAACAAATCCGACGTATAGAAGAGTCGATCGTAATTTTGCAAACCAATTTCTCGGGGACTGTCGAAGTCCATAGATCGACTTTTAGAGATGACATACTTGGGATGGATCAGCCGATGTAAAGCCCGGAGGTAGTTTCATGTACATGTCTTCCTTTAAATCTCCGTGGAGAAATCCGTTATGAACGCCCATCTGATGAAGCTCCCACTTTTTGATCGAAGGAACTGCAAGAAACACTTTTACAGAGACCATTTTAGCTACGGGAGCGAAGGTCTCGGTGAAATCGATACCTTCGGTTTGATTGTTGCCTAACACCACCAGTCGAGCTTTATGGCGTTCAAGCGTTCCATCGGCCTTGAGTTGGTACGAAAGACCCACTTACACCCGTATATGTGGCCGACCCGCCGGGTCACGGGTCAGACCCGGCGGGTCGACGGGTCGGCCACCTCATCATTAAAAAAAATAATGGAAATAAACTTAAAAAAACAAGAAAATAAATAGAAGAGAAAAATTGGACTTAAACTTAAAAAAGAAGAAAATAAACTAATAAAAAATAGGACTTAAACCTAAAAAAGAACAAAATAAACTAATAAAAAGAGGACTTAAACTTAAAAAAATTGGACTTAAAGTTTAAGTCCAATTTTTTTAAGTTTAAGTCCTCTTTTTATTAGTTTATTTTCTTCTTTTTTAAGTTTAAGTCTTAAACTTTTTTTTTTTTAAAAAGGGAAGAATTGGGCTTGAACCGGAATCCTGGTTGCCTACGCATCCTCTCGGGGAGGAGGAATCAAAGCCCACATAGTTCTCTTACCTTTGTTTATATCCCCGATTGACCCTTACCTTAGTCGGACTCTCCCGCCGATACATCCGATGGCGTTTGTTGTCGCTCGTCGTCATCTTCGTCGCCTTCCTCCGCCGAGAGGTTGTTCTTTTGTGTTTGCATTTCCGCTTTCCTCCAATCGGCTAGGAGGACTTGTGCCTCCAACGTCTCGAACAACATGTTTGATCTCGTCGGATCGAGCACCTTTCCACTCCGGCTAAAGGTTTGCTCAACCGCTACCGTTGAGGCGGGAACGGCGAGAATTTGTGACGCGATCCTTGAGAGGCTAAGGAACCTCATTCTCTCCGGTCGGCTCCGCCATTCTAATATGTTGAAATCCTCCTCTTCTTCATCATTGGAAAACTCAAAAGAAATGGTTAGATATTCGTCGAGTTCCGAGTTGGAACTCGACGTGGTTTTTGCCCTTTTCGGGCCAAACAAATCTCTAGCAATTTATTTAAATTTAGATGAACTTGAAGATGAAGGACGAGGAGGGGGTTGAGAAGATTGACCTCGATCGGAAACATGATATTGAACCAATAATTCATCAAATAATTTTCTAACTTTAGCAATTATGGTAGAAACATGACAATCGGGATGCTGTTCTAAACCTAAAAATTCATAATAACTTTCTAAAAATTGTTTTAAACCATCCATTTTAGGTCTAGTGTCTAACACAAATGCAACAAGAAAAACATCGGGAATGGTTGTATAATAATCTAACCATTTACTTCGCATTGAATAAATAGCTTGTGAAATATTTTCAATTAAAAGACCTTGTTAAATTGCAAATGCAATATTAATTGCTACATAACAAAATATGTTTGTAGTTGATGTATAAACATAACTAAAAGTGTTAGTAGCATCATAAAAATGTTTGAAAACCTCCATTACATCTCTTGCTAAAACCCAAGATTCACCGAAAACAAAATCACCGTCAATATGTTGTGCGGCAAAACCACTTAAAAGTTCTTGATATTCATATGATTCGTAAATCATTTTGTAAGTAGAGTTTTCATCTTGTACAAATATATTTTGGAAATTTTTTAGGATAAACGCCATTTTGTTTATAATATGCATACCATTTAGTACGTACACTTTTTTTAGACCAAAGTTCATTAATAATTTTTCGAATAGGTTGTACTAAATCTCCAACGTATGCTAAACCGTCTTGAACACACAAGTTTAAAATATGAGCGGCACACCTAATGTGAAAAAATTTACCTCCAACCGTCGGCTTACAATAGTTGGTTAAATCTCTAATGGAAGCCGTGTTAGCGGAGGCGTTGTCAAAACCGATTGAAAAACTCGTGAAAGTAATCTATATTCTTCCAAAACATTTGCAATCAAACGGGCAATGTTTTGGACGGTGTGTTGTGGGCGGCGTGTTGTTCGTTGAAAACTCGTAATGCTAAAACTCTTTTGTTTAGAATTCAAATTTTATCAACAAAATGACAAGTAATACCCATTATGAATTTTTTTGAAAACCGTCGGTCCAAATATCACTACAAATAGAAACTTGAATATCACCGTTTTCCATAAAATATTTAATCAATTATTCTTTATGATTTTATATTTATGCATCATTTTTCTTTTAGCGGTTTGGCGAGAAATCGGTTTATATGCGGGTTGAGCATGATTTTGCATCCAATCATTAAAACCAACATTTTGTGCAAAACTAAAGGTTAAAGAATCTACGGCCAACATTTCCGAAAATGCATCCATAGAAGAAGAATGATCATATGTAAATAGAGAAGGAGGTTGGTTAGAAGTAGATGCGTACCCGGTAAGTTGTGTTTGTCCTCGTGCTAATCCCATTTTTTCGGGATGCTTGTTCCGGATATGCCTCTTGTAGTTCCCGTAGTCTTCTCCCTTTTTGTGCTTGTATTGTGTCGCACAAAAATTGCATTTGGCATAGTAAACTCCGTTGGCATCGGGAGCACCTTTTGTAAACCAAAATCGGAAGACCGCCGCCGTTAGTTGAGCGTTGTTCAACGGCGGCTCCTCCGGCTCCTCCGTGAATTCGGTCTCGGATCCTTGGGTGTTGGGGAAAGTAGGTGATTCCGTGATATCCTCCTCCTCGAAGATCTCGTGATCTCCACTTAATAAGTCTCGCCTTAAATCCGAACCGGTTGGAGGACCACTAACGGAATGCCGTCCACGGGTAAAACCTTCGCCGGATGAAGGACCGGCACCGCTAACGGAACGTCTTCCTCGGCTAGACATTTTTTTTTAATAATAGAATTATAATGTAGTAGTAAGAGTGGTAAAATGAAAAATAAGAGAATGAGAATATGAGATTAGGAGAGTAATTGAATGTAAGAGTTGGAAATTATGAAGAGATTGAGAGAGTGAATAGATGATTAAATGAGAATTGGTCTGAGATGAAATGAATTGGGTTTGAGGTATTTATAGAATTGTTTTTGGGTTAGATTTATTAAAGTATATTGTTTTTTTTTTGAATTTGTAACCGTTACGGGTCGACCCGCCGGGTCGACCCGGCGGGTCACAAGGATCTAACGACCCTTACCCGTACCCGCGACCCAGGGGAACCCGGACCCGCCGGGTCACGGGTGACCCGTGGACATGCTTAGGAGGAGTAACAATCGACCATGTGTTATTCCGTTCAAGAGCGGCGAGTTCCGAGGCCATGGCGGAACGCCAATAAGGATGTTGATTATAGCTTGTTTGAATAATGTCGGATCGCTAGTACCGTTAACAACAGAGAGATGACCAATATATGCAGGTGATAAATGTTTATACGTTAAATAATCAGAAATAGGATAGGAAATATTACCTTGAACTGATTTGGATGGAGCGAGATTCATGAGATTGGATGAAATCATTAAATAATTGCACATATAATCTTTCAATTTTGAATTTGTTATGCTTTCCTGATTGCTACGTCGTAAAGAAGGAAATGATGTAGATGAATCGATCGGATTTGCTGGAGTAGTAGAAAGAGTTATTAACTGAAGGAATATTTAAAGTCAAAGAACTGCCATCCGAAGGAAGATTTGGGCTGAAAATATTGTTTCCTAAATTTGTGGGATATGGTTGTTGAATGTGACGTATATCAGAATTGGAAGTAGACAGATTAGTAGAATTTTGTAAATTAGGAATGTGATTAGTGGGAAGACTAGAAGCGGAATGCGGAAGAAGTGAAGTCAAACGGGGTCCCCTCACGTGCGATTGACTTAAAAATAGGGTTTGAAAAATCATGTATGCGTGGGTTAGGAATATCAATATCAATTGTATCCGATAAAATAGTATCTTTAAAAGGAAAATTATTTTCATAAAAGATGACGTCTCGGGAAACAAATATCGATTTGGTATCAAGATCGTAAATTCGGTGTCCTTTTTTGTCGGAAAGGATATCCAAGAAAAATACCTTTTCGGCTACGAACATGAAGTTTATTTGTTTGTTTTGGAAGATATGAAGCATAACATAAACAACCAAAAATACGTAAATGTGTATATTTTGGTTGTGTTTTAAAAAAAACATTCGAATGGGGTTTGATTTTGAAGAAATGAAGAAGGTGTTCTATTGATTAAATAACATGCGGTGAGTACCGCGTCACCCCAAAATTTTAAAGGTAAATGCGCTTGAAATAATAGAGCACGAGCAACGTTAAGAATATAACGATGTTTTATTTCAACACGTCCGTTTTGTTGAGGAGTATAAGTACAAGATGTTTCGAACAATATACCCGATTCATTAAAAAAGTTTTTAAGGAACAAATTCGGAACCATTATCCGAACGGAATTTTTTAATTGTTGTATGAAATTGAGTGTTACACATTTTGACAAAATTTTTGATTATTTTAGAGACTTCGGTTTTACGTGAAAAAAGAAATACCCAAGTCATACGAGAGTAATCATCGAGTTATGTTAAAAAATATGATGCACCATTTAATGTAGGAATACGGTAAGGTCCCCATATGTCACAGTAGATCAAATCAAAACTAGCATTAACACGAAAATTACTTACAGAAAAAGCAATACGAGTTTGTTTAGCCTTGCGACATATGTCACAAGGCACTAATTTATTTTGCAAAATAGAAGAGGAGGTAACTCCGGAAAAATGATTTAATTAAAGGAAAAGCTGGATCCCTAATCGTTGATGCCATAAGCTAGTATTATTGAAATTGTCTTGTTGAGTAGCATTAACCGAAAAAGATTGTCTTGAAGCAAACTATTTTAACCAATATACTCCGTCCCGAATCTCACCCGCTCCAATCAACGTCTGCGAAATGAGGTCCTAAATGATGCACAATCTAGAAGTTAAAATGATAGAACACGACGAATCTAAAGTAAGGCATGCTAAAGAAACAAGATTACCCGTTAACCGTGGGACATATAAAACATTGGTTAGTGTTATATTTGAGTTGGAAGTAATAGATCCAACCTTTGTTGAGGTTGATGGTTTTCCGTTAGGAAGTTTGATAGTATATTTAGAAACAGTTTTAGTATTCGAAATGAGATCTAAATCACTTGTCATGTGAAATGAAGCACCACTATCTAAAATCCAAGGTTTAAATAATATACCTGTCATCGTTTCGGATGCATGAAAATGGTTGAATTTATCAATTAAAACAGCCCACTGTTCGTCAAAGATTAAATTGCCAAATGCGGCTCGATCCCGATTTGTGAGTTGCGCAGGTGCTTCAGTAGAAATGAAGTTTGCAAGAACAACTTGGACTGCATTGCTAGTACCCTCTTTGGGTCGAGATTTAGGCTCAGTTGATGAGGCGTATTTGTTTCGAGGTGGGGCAACGCCGGTTTGTGAATCGGAAACACCCCTACCGTTGTTCCACTATTCTGGGTAACCAATCACTTTGAAACAAGATGCCTTGTCGTGTCCTGACCTATCACAAATTGTACAAAACAAAGATGATTTATCAACTTTACCTATAGTTGAACGGTGATGTCCGCGAGCAGCCAAAGTGAGGGCATCAAGATTGGGTTCCTTGTCTTTAGAAGCAAAATGAGTACACTCTTCCTGGATCGCAAGAGAATACACCTTGTTGAGGAGTGGTAGAGCTTCTTTTGATATAACAGATGAACGAAGATTAGAGTATGCATCTTCGAGTCCAAGAAGGAAGAGATGCACCCTTTCATCATCCCTAGCACTAGCAAGAACTTTAAAGCATGGACCGCACATCTTGCTGGTGTAGTCAAGACATGAAGCGAGTTCGTCCCAAAGGCGACGCAACTGGCCATAATAAGCCGTGATTGAAGAGCCGTCTTGATTGCAGCGAGAGATGTCGGAGCGGAGTTTGAGAATATTGGGGCAATTACCAATGGAGAAACGTTGCTCGATGTCGACCCACAACTCATATATTGTGTCAAAATAAGTGAGAGTGGATCGAAGGGATGGATCCACCGTTTGGATGGTCCAACCGATCAGCATCGAGTTGACCGTATGCCAGTGAACATAGTCGTCCGAATCAGCCACATGTTCCGTGATAGATCCGTCCACGAAACCTAGCTTTCGTTTAGCCCGGAACTCATTTGAGATGTTGCGTTTCCAATTAGAATAATTGTCTCCTTTGAGGATCACGACACAAAGGACTTGGCCCGGATCATCCGAAGGGTGCAAGTAGTATGGGTTGGTAGTTTCGAGGGTAGTGTTTGGGGCCATTTTCGAGTTTGGACGTTGATTGTTTGAGAAATTGATTAGGCCTGATACCATGTAAGAATGACTAGGTTGATGAAAGCCAAAAATCTTGTTGTTTATTATTAAGAATGAACATATATATATATATATATTAATATATTACAGTGTATCCATTGGACTTAGCATAAATAGAATAACATAATCTGCACAAAGAGGAAGGATAGAGATACACAGCTGCAATTAAGGGAGAGAATAATGTAAATGGAGAGATCTTATCAGTCCTAGGACCCGAAAACCCTAGGACACTCACGTTAACAAAACAATGACCGATAAAGAAAGGGTACATCAAATCATTTTTCATGTTTTTACGATTCAAACTTTAATTAATAAAATAAATAAATTTTCAATTCACAAATTTATCAAAATTATTCTCCAAATATCATGCTACTGAACTTTATTTTATTCATTTAAGATATATTGTTGACTATTGTACCTATATATTCACATATTCACAAGCGTAAGTGTCGATTTGGATGGGAACTTTGATGTAGATTGATAGGATATTATGGACGTGTCTCCATTGGCCGTGTGATTAATTAAGCATGGTGTGAGCGTAGCTATTAGCAACTATAGCTAAAGTCCAACATACATATGCGTTAAGTTCACACTCATATATTTACATTGATTTTTAATATTTAAATTTTATTGCATGCAATATCAACTATATAAAAGCAATCCCTTCGATTCGAAACGCTCGACACTTCATAGCATACAGGAAAATTTCGAATGGTACCTTGTAATTTTGAATTTTCTTAATTTTACCCAATAAATCTAGGTATATCGATATCATAGGCCAAAGACCTAGAGAGACGAACTCTTCTTGGGACGAAAGCCAGGAAAAATAGTGAGCGAGCGAGGTCTGTGCTGCAATACCACAAATATTTTGTCTTCTCTCTATTCATTGATTAACTCGTCGAAAATCACAACACATATAAATTATGATATTATTTTTTCTTCGTACTTTTGAGTCTTGTTGTTGTTAACTTGCTTCTTTTTATATTTGAAGTGCCTCTAATCCTTCATTTGGTTGGCAAGATGAGTTATCCTTAGAATGCAATAGTAGCACCTTTGACCCTATTATTCCTTTAGCAACTAACTACTTGACTTATGATCCTTTGTATTACCATTGATCGATCTCGGACCGCGTTTCCCTACCCAACAAACATCGTCAACAACTCGAAGGTGACAATTACAGCTAAGGAGCTCAAAATTGAACATACCCCTTCTAAATATATTTTATATAAATCATATTTTGTACATATACTATGAATCGGCAACCGCCAACTTGTTCCAATTACAAAATGACTCGCATTAAACATTCCGCGTACACGGCATCCCTTTAAGACAATAAATATGACCATATGTATATAGTGTCTTAATGAGGTGTGGAGTCAACTACGAATGAAGATGAATAGACATGGGAGATATTGATCTAGAAGTGCGGAAAGTTGTGCGTAAGTCCGTACCATACCATATTACCATTGTTGTTTGACGATGGGTCGTGGGAGTTGTAAGTTGGACATTTACTAAAGTCAACCTAATTAATGACTTCAACGAAAACATCGGCCAAGTTGACTCCATCTTATTCATTGAACGCAACACGTGTTAATGTCTAACTGGACAACCAAAATATTAATTTCGTTTATCTTTTTCGGACAGAAATGACCCAAAATACATATGTATTGATTTTACAAGAACACAACCCTAACCCTGAAAACATTTGGGGCCCGTTTGGTTTTAACTCCGGAATCGAAAACGGAATAGAAACGAATCTAGTCAATATGTATACCCTTGTTCATTAAAATTTTTTGGAATCATTCCTTGTGGTTTGTAGTAATTGGATGCGAGTTTGATTACTTTTGATATCTATAGGGTAACAAAATATTAGGAAGAAAGTGCATTTTTCATTAAACCATGGGGAATGATTCCATAAAACTTCATGTATATGGATATACATATGGACTAAATTCGTTTTCATTCCGTTTTCGTTTCCGGAGTTGGAACCAAACGGGCCCTTGAATTAATAGCACCTAAAATCATTTGTCATTGTCTAACCCAAAAGAGAAAACGCAAGCTACCACCCAAAGTCGAACAAGGCATATGCTCACTTCAACACGTACTTAAATATATTATTAACAATTAGAGAAGAATGTATAGATGGAAGTTGGGCATTAATAGCTAATCACCCACCTTACCACATGCTATAACATTATTAGTCATCTCTTATATCAACTATTTATTGGTTTCCACTCTCCACCCATTATGAATATGATCTACTACAATTATAATATACCTATATCATTAACTAGTCATACTAATAACATAATTTAGATCTATATAATACATATACCACATTAAGTAGGCTCGGCTCGACTCGTTTAAAAAAAGCCGAGCATGAGTCAAGCATATAACTTAGAACGTGTCTTAAATCATGCTCAATCTCAACTTGTTTGATTGAGGTTCGTTTAGACTCGTTTGGGCTCCTTCGACTTGTGAGTCTGCTTTTTTTTTTTATAGAACATGCGTAAGCCTGATTTTATCTAACATGCTTTTTACGCAAACTACAATTTTACAATTACCAGAGCAATATAACATTTAAACTAACAATGTTCCATAATTTAAAACCGCATATCCCAACAAGTAACATTCCGATAGTGAATTAATAGACATATGCAAAGTATGTTACACAACCATAAACCAAGTTCACATAAAAAACATACAACTCAACAACACATCTTGGACCGTATGACAAAACCGTGGTAATAATGCATGCATCGTCACTTGCTCACCTACAACAAGAAAAACATCCATGTTTAGTAGACACTAAGACTCATACTAACAATATCAAATGACATGATTCTAAATTAATGTAAGCAAGGAATACTTACATCAACTTGAAATTCAACTCGGAACCAATTTGATGCACAAAGAAGTCCTTCAACTGTATCATCACCCAAGGAACATCGATCATCACTAATAACTCTACATCCGGCACCGAAGGCCAACTCAGAAGAAACCGTAATTATCGAAATTGAAAGAATGTCTCGAGTCATATTTGATAATGTTGAAAACTTTAAAATATTTGATTTCCACCAAGCCAAAACATCAAACTCCCCACATCCACCCAATAACACACATTCTTCAAGATAAATGTCCAGCTCCTTCTTGATGGCATACTTTCACATCTTGTTTTGATTCAATCTTCAAATTCATTTCTATCCTCATCCACATGAGCCACATCATTTGTGCATTTCCAACTATGCTTGTTTCAACGGTTGATGACATGGATTATGATCTTAGTATAACCTTGCATATAGGTAGTTTTTCCCTTTCTTTTGCATGCATAAGACATGAATCCATAGCATTTGAGATCATATTGACATACTTTGTTAGAATAGATGTCTACACGGATTCTTGTTATATTTGTAGGTAGTTTGACAAATTTTGGAGCAAAACGGAGCAAATGAGGACAAAGCATCAATGTGGATCATACTGGAGCACTAAAGGAAGTTAAGACATCATCAAAGGATGGGATACAAGGGCAAAGCAGAAATTTTACATAATAGAAATCTCGGCCCGACTGTGAAGAATCTCGATCGAGATTATTATCGTACTCATTCGAGATTTTGTGTATTTTCGGCCCAAGCTCAAGTCTTTCAAAACCCTAGATTTCGTATAAGTTAAGCATGACTATAACAATCAAGAGAGGTGTGAGACGCCACTCGATACTCGGAGCTACGCAAATTCGATAGCGACCAACACTTTAGAGATTTGTGAAGATTCTTGAAGAGAAAGACTTAGTTCTAGATTTCATTGCTTTTGGACACAATATTGGATCTTTGTTATTGGATTTCTTTTGCTTTTGGATATTGAAGACAAATTGCTAAGTATTTCTCACTTTTCTTTCTAGTTTATTTGGTTTATGAGTTTCTTGATTTCATATGTCATTCTTCATTTGTATATGTGTGTTGTTGGCTAAAATCCTTGCGATGCTAGGGTGATTGGTTGATGGTTGTGGTTTAGATGATGATAGACTGAGCCTGTAAGTTAGATTGGATTGTGAAGAGATGGTTTAACCTTCGAGCAATCGATTCTCGGTTTGTTCTTGAGAATCTCGGCCAAGATTTCACCTTAAAAAGCCCAAAATTTCTTCTGTTGATCCGTTCATGTTATATCTTTATGCTTAGGTTTTAGATTGCCCAAATCCTAGCCTTGTTAAGCCTTTCAAGCTTACATCTAAGCTTGGGAAGAGACCTACCCGGTGATTCCCTTTCTTGGTTACCAAAGATGACAAGTTCTAGGTGATAAAGATTTCAAATGCCTTTATTAGGTTTGAGTGTGCCTTCTTCTTGCTTGAGTGAGCTTAACCTGAGACTTATCCGGTAAGGTTAGTTCTTGACCCTTAGGTTGAGTGGTTGGTTTTAGTTTTTGTTCCTTACCTTTGACCCTAGAGACTTACCCGGTGATAGGAGCTTTGGTTTGGGATACTGGATAGTGAGACCTCCCTCGTGATCTTTCCCACCTTAGAAACACCTTTCCTTTGCGATGCCAACCTTGTCCTTACCTTTAGAAGTCTTGAAGCGAAAACCACAACTAGATATCTTGATCTCTAGAATCTGCATTGTCCCAATTATGAGATTATTCATCTTTATCGCTTTTTATCTCTTTCGATTTTTAGTATTAGCATTGATCTATTCTATTATTGATTTTCACCAATTGATTTCACCACAGTTCCTGAGATCGACCTTAGAATATTTGCTTTTACTGCTATTTGATCCGTACACTGCGGGTTAGCTAAATTTTTCAAGCTTTTATTACAAGTATAAATTTAAGACTTACTTTGTTCATTACACACACACACACGTCTGAGAGCGAACAAGTTTTTGGCGCCATTGTCGGGGACTTGGTCTAGACCAAGTGGTGATTTCGGTCATCGATAGTCTAGATTTTGCTTTTTCTATTAATCTTTTTGCTTTTGAGAACTTGTACTTGCATGAATTTTCCTTTATTTTAGGTTTATGCGTAGATCTCGTGCCGGTACAGAAATCGCTCCTTAGGATTTTGAGTCGGTGAAAACTTACAAAAGAAGACTAAGGAAAGCTAAGAAAGAGGAGATGGTTGAAATAAACCTTCAAGCCGAACTAGAAGATGCTTTTGAACAAGAAAGACTTAGAGATGAAGCCTTGGAAGAAGAAAGAACAACAGCATAGGAAAGAGAAGATGCGATTAGAGCATAAATCGATGAAATGAGAGCTGATATGGGGCAATTACTCTCGGAAAGAGGAGGCAATCTCCGAGTAGAAATACCTCCATCAGCCGCACCTCGCCCACCGGTGAGGAATGTTAGAGTTAACCCATTTGTGGGAGAGCCACAAACTCTTGGACAAAGAATGGATCTAGCGCAGTGAGTATACCGTCCAAGTGTAATTCTTGAAGATTCGGTTGATCATGACTATGAGCTCCGTCGTCAAGTCCTTCAAATGATCCGTCATAACTAGTTTGGAGGATTAGAGGTGGAGTCTCCGCACCAACATTTGATGAACTATGAGTTATTGATGGAGACCTTGAGGTCTCTAAGGGTATAGACTAATAATCACAACATATCACCACCAAATAAGACTCACATGGAGATAATGATAGAAACCACATGCTAGAAACGAAAAGAGAAAGATCGGAACACCGGTCACTTACAACTAAATTGAAGATGAAAATAAAAGAATTAGTTGAGGAAGTGGAGTCGAATATTACTCGAATCAATCCCAAAGAAGTTGATGTTATCACCTAAAGGAGCGGGAAAATAACTAATGAGCCAACTTCTATCATTCCTCATCCCTCTCAAATGCAAAAACGAGTGGAAGAACCAGTTGAAAAATAAGGACCTTTAGTCCCTCCTCTCCCATACAAGCCTCCTCTCCCATTCCCACAAAGAATAAATGAAGTATTTCTGGATGAGCAATTTGAGAAGTTTCTTACATCAATGAATAGATTTCCCGATAAGTGGGAAGATCTTGGGACAATCTTCAAACCTTTGCACACATTAGAAGTATTCACCGTTGATATTGGAGAATATATAGACACTCCAATGGATGTTTCTACATGTAAAGACAAGATGAAGGAACCCATCATGTCGAAGCAACCAAGTCCAATGGAAGATGTTATCGAGAAATTGGATGCTTTGGAGTCCGTCCCCAATGAATCCGAGGAAGAATTGAACACCACCCCTTACTCCCACCTTCCGGCCAACTTACCACCACCTTACAGGAAGGCTTATGACCATAAGGTGGCCGTATATTTTCCATCCAGTAATTCTTTCGATATTAATTCAAAAAGTCGTAGCCAAAGTTTTAGTTCTTACGACCACCTTACACCCTCTTACGGGCAACCTTACGGCCGTAACACCTACCCCCTTGGCCGTAGAGATCGGTGATTCCGAAACCATCAAGCCACACCAACCCCTTACAGGAACCTTACGGATGTATGATGGTTGTATGGTAACCGTATCACCCTTCCATAATGCTCAATCTAAAATTCCTTATTTTATCCCATCTTTCTCCCCTCCTTAAATCGAGTTTACTTATCACCCTTCTATTCCTCCCGGGCATGTTTGTACTAATCATAATTATTCTACCCTGGCGGAGGTTAGTACATCCTTCCATATTCCTAAATATCCAAACCTTAAGAGAATAATAAACCCTTTCCAATGGAGGAATTTGAGTTTGTTGCACACCTCTTAGTTAATACTTATCCCCTGAAAGTTGAAAGACAAGTATGAGGTTCACAACGAGGCTGCTTATTCTTCTCGTTCCCATCAACAAAGGAGATTACACTGTCTACCACCACATTTTCCGAGATCGAATGGTCAAAAACAAGCGTTGTATGAGAATCCACCCCTGAATTTGAATTTCCCTTTTCCTTTTTGTTTATTTCTTGTTTTTGCTTATGCTATTTCCCTTTTCTACGATTACGGTTATTGTTTATGTTTTATGTAGGGATACTAAAAGGTTATTGGGATACACATAGTGGACTTCAAACAACTTCCACAACATTCCACCTTCTACCACCCTTCCACCCTTACTACCATCTGCATTGCATTGCTTTGTGAGTTTCTTATTCTCTTTACTTTATTTTTCACATCGAAGACGATGTGTAGTTTAAGTATGAGACGCTATACTCACATTCGCATTTCATGTTTCCCTTTCATGTCACGTGTTTACTATTATGCCTTTTTTCCTTTTCTTGAGTCTTTCCCTTTCAACATGCATTCATAAACATAAAACCACAAAAATATTGCATTTAGACTAGATGGAGTCGATTCTCATCGTTCTTACTTTTAAAATTTGGAATATGCTATTGATACGCCCCTGATTGCCATTAGCATCCATATATATGTCCTCATATCTTGACACTTACCATGCCATACCTTGTCTTTGTTCCACCATGAGATTTCGACCGATATATGAGCCATACCGACGGATGGATGAGACTACCGACGGAAGACATCTTTCACATATTTATTTCCGTCATCTTTTATATATTTTATTTATTAGATATTTAAATAATGAAAGGGATATTCTTGTGAATCTTTCCCTTTAAGAAGATATTTATGGCTTGAAATAATTCTTAGAATATTCTAACCAAATTTCTTCTTTAATGCTAGCATCTTCTCATTTAATTCTTGTGATTAGTCACCATCCTCTCCTATATAAATGATGGGTTGGCCTCATTGCAAATCATGTTCAATTTTAATCAAGTATACTAGTATAATTTCCGTGCTTTTTGCACGGAGAGTTTTTTAAAAAAATTTATCATCGTATTTATAATATTTTATTCAAAATTTTCTTTTTAAATATACACGTTTTATTTTTTATCAGATAAAATATACTTATTTTATTTTCCAATCAATTATAAAATAAGTTGTGAAGAAAAAAATTCACTCAATTTATTATATTAGGAAACATATAAATGTGAGATTTTTTTAATTAAAAGTGAATTGGCTATAGAATAATCAAATACCAATTGATTGGACATTTGTCATTTTAATTAGTCGTATTTTATTATGAATTATATGATAAAAAAATTCTATTGTAATTAAGAAAGAGATGAATACAATTAGTGATATAAAACGGATATTACAAAAACATAAATAATTATTAATATGTGAATGAGTGAGAAAATGAACTTGTAATTATAATATTTGATTTAAAAACTTATAATTATATAAATATATTTTATTTATTTCTCATAAAGTTTAATTATTTTAAATTTCGATCAATTAAATTTATTTGTAAAGCAAAAATTCAATCAATTTATTATATTAGGAAACATATAAATGTGAAATTTTTTTAATTAACATTGAAATGACTATAGAATGATCAAATGCCAATTGATTGAATTTTTGTCATTTTTAATTAGTCGTATTTTATTATGAATTATATGATAAAAAAAAAATTCCAATTTAATTAGGAAAGAGATGGATATAATTAATTATATAAAAGGATATTATAAAAACATAAATAATTCTTAATTTGCGAATGCGTGAGAAAATGACACGTGTCACTAAATTTTCGAGTGAATGACACGTTGCTTCAAGCGCTTTTGCTATATAGATATATAAAAAGATATGTTTGGTAAGTAAATAAATATATGTTCTATCACGGGATAGTAATACTATTATTTTATTTACTAATTTAAATATGGCAACTATATATATAAATTTTTCTAAAATTTAAAATTCTAGGAAAATGACATGTATGGTAAGTAGATAAATATAACTTCTATTATAAGATAATTATACTATTACATTATTGACTAAATTAAATATGGTAAATGTATATATAATTTTTTTAAAAAAAATCAAAATTCTAAGAAAAAAAGACACGTGGCATAAAATAAGTTAGGATGAACCACGTTGAAGGAAATGCTTTGGCTTTAATATATGTATATAGATTTGAGAAGCATGTACTCATCCTTGATTATTGAGCATCACAATTCTCCTCTATTAAATTTCTTCTTTTGGATCTTCGATCCAAGTCTCCACTTCGTGGATTCTTCAAGAATCACTTGCTCACTCCACTTCGGAGTAGCAAGTGAATCTCATATATGTAATATTACTTTAATTCATTATAATGGGATTGATGTTTTTTTAGATCACCTCCCTCTATCATTTACGTACAACAATAAATGATTTCCCTTATTTTCCTTTTTATCACTATTTTGCCAAAATACATTCTTTTCTCTCTTCCTTCTTTTACTTAGTGTAATTGTCTATTAATTGCATCCAAACAAACACGTTCCCTCTGAATTTGATACTCGAATATACTACATCCGATCCCGTATCCTTGCGGAGTAGGTTGTTGTTACCATTCGGTAAAACTTTCACGATCATAAACCGAGCATCCTAATAACGTGCCTTAAAAATATATTGAGAAATTTCTTCCCATATCATAACCGGTCCTGCCTTGATATTTCGTTGGATAGGTTTCACCTTCGCGAGGTGTCATGCTTTGACCAAGGTATATCACGGGTATGTTCAATAGGGGTATGTTGTCTTGATATGATTATACTCAACAAAAGATCATAAGGGATTTGAATTTGAGGCATAAGAATGTATTCACATTAGATTTGACCATCACACCAAGAATTAAAAGGAATTATAATTAGTAAATGAGATTACTTACCTTAATTATATAAGATAAGAGGAAGTGCCCAAGTACACGCGAACTTTACATAAGATAAGATCTTGAAATCATTTTACTCTAAAGGGATTTGAAATAAATCAGAAGAATGGCAAAACTTTTTTTACAAATTGTCTTTAAATTTTAAAGGTTTGCCTAAATCAATCATATATTTTTCTGTACAATGTTATCATTCCGTTTTATAGTTTATATGTTTACTGAAAACCTTAAATTCACCCTCTTAACTATTCTTGAGAAGAATAAGTTACCCAAACCAATTTTCTAGACAAGAAAAGGAATACGAGAATTGTTCTCAAGTCTGAGGCTCAAGAGGATGTCTTGGAGAAACCCATCCCCATGCTAACTAAAACTTCTTATGAAGAAGATAATAAGCACTTAGAAGATAAGAAGCAAGAGACTGTCTCTGCTTCCGGTATCTATGTTGTTGAAATATTGTCAACTAATTCTAGTTTTTAGGGATTAGATATCGGATGTGGTTCTCACATTATTTCGAATGTGCAAGGCCTAAGAAATAGAAGAAAGTTGCAGAAAAGGTGAGGTATATCTTCGAGATGGGAACGGAGAAAGGGTTGTTACGTTGATCATTGGAGATTATAGTCAACCTTTACCTTCTTCTTTACTTTTAGAACTTAATAATTTTTTTTCGTGCATTACCAAAAACTTAATTTCAATTTATGTTTTGAATTTAAAGGTTATAAGTTAATCATTGATAGTTATTTTTCAATCAATAAGAGTGATGTTTTTTTTTTATGCCCAAGCTAACATGAATAATAGTGGACTATACCTACTAGATCTCAAAACTAATATATACAACATAAACACAAAAAAATTTTAAAAATCGAAGGAATCAAGCAAAACTATTCTATGACATTGTCGACTAGGTTACAATCGCATAAAAGAACTCCAATAAATTAGAATCCTGAAATCATTTGATTTAGAATCCTAAAATCATTTCAACTTTAATACAACGGCACATAGATCTTATATCTATTAAAGCGGAAGTCTCTTTTAACATGTGTCAACGTCACGTTTTTCGAAGTTCCAAACATTTATTTTAAGTAGTGATTTTTAAATGTTAATATAAATTGGAAAGTGAATTCTAAATTTTTATAAAAATTTAATTAAATATTTTTACATAAATAGTTTTTAATAGTTAAAATTATATGTGAACATATTTTTTCGGATATTCCAAAATAATTTAAACTCATCAAAACGGATAAATACTTACTTATCATTCATATAGGGTCCAGTTCCGGTGAGGAGGACCCTTGCAGATATGAATGAGGAGAGTCGGGGTGGTGACATGTGGCATGCCACATCACTTCTTTTTTTTTTCAGATTTTTTTTTTGTAAATAAATATTGGTGTTCATATTTTTATAAGTATGTGTTCATTTTTAAAAGAGTCATTGTTCATATTTTATCAATAAATGTTCATTTTTCCCAACACTAACTATTCATTTTTTAACATTAATCGTTCATTTTTTATATTTTTTTAAAACATTTTTTTTTAAAATTATACTATTCTTTCAAATCGTGTTAATAAAATATGATGTTCATTTTTTTACAAGTATGTATTAATTTTTTTTTACTGGTGTTTTATAATATGATGTTCATTTTTTGAAAATTATACTTTTCTTTCAAATCGTGTTTATAATATTCAGAGATCGATTACATAAAATTGTGAAATCAAAGAGAATAAAAGACGATTCAGATTTTGTTTCTTCGAATTTCTACTCTAACTGTTTAGATTTTCATTCTTAAGGTTTATGTTTCATTATGATTGATGTTTGTGTTCGAAATCAAATTTGTTTGAATCATTTTTGTGTTTGATAAGTTTGATTGATAAAATAGATGTATATACATATGTTGAGTTGGTCTAATAGCTCCAATTGAATAATCTATATGCTCATTTTAGTGTGCACGCAAACTGTTCGGCAAAATGCCTTATAGAAAAATAGTTTTTAAATATATAGGAACAATGACATAAAAAGTATGAACACTGACGAATAAAAACATGAACAATGACGTATAAAAGTATGAACAACGATGACTTATCTATAACTTTGACACATACATAACATATTATGATCATCTTTTAACGTTTTGTGATGAGTCTTTTATTTTTTGTGGTTATATACTGTAAATGAACATCTATGCATTATAAAATGAACACAAAGGAATAAATAGACATTACACTTTGATGAATAAAAATACTATGAACACCGATGTATAAAAACATGAACAATGACATATAAAAGTATGAACACCGATGACTATTTTGAACGTAAGGGTATTTTTCAAGATTTTAAGTCAATTTATAAAAATGCCATTAATGATGAGCGTATGAGAACCCTTGATTTAAATTCCATCCAAGGGCTTACAACCTTCCTAATTCCTATCTACAAGCTCTCTCCTTACTTCAACTAAAATTCATTCATATATATATATATATATATATATATATATATATATATATATATATATATATATTAATAAATCTAACCCTTAATTTTCAAAATCCGTGTGTATTACACTAGTTCAAATAAAATTTAAACCAAGTTAAATGAAGAATTGTTAATAAAAAAAAAAGAGTGGACGCCAATTCAAAAAATATCATTTTTAAAAATTTTTGCCGGCGTCTGCCACATGAATAGTTGAATACGTACGTTAGTATAAGTTGATTGATTAGGGTGGGCAGCTGCAGAGCACGTGATTCATTGGACCACCAAGTTGTCAAGCCACGTCACACCTTTCGTCACTTTTTAATCCTATTAATCAACCTACGATGCTACGTGTATTTTCATACATCCATTCATTTTTATTTTCTTCCTTTTTTTTATCGGTTGACTTATGATATCTGCCCAGACAATTACAATATAAAACCTCACAGATCTGGAACATTTGTATATTAATTCAACCAATTCTGATGGTTATCAATTATTAACGTAATATATATGCTCATAAGATCTTTAACTCTATATATAATTGATGAATAACGTATAAGTATACTTGTTTGGATTTATACAAATAGTCAGGGATGACCAATAATTATTGAGGTCTGTTTAAATTATTCAATTATTTTTAATATTAATTTAAAATAAAATAATTTATATAAAATTATCAAATACATCAAAACACCACATTAATTGTATTTTCGTTTGAAATGACTATTTGTAATTATAGTAAATGGTTTATTTATAAACAAAATTGGTATTTTTATATTTTATGTTTTATATATTGTTCACCAAACAATATTAACCTATAATTATGCAGTCAAAATATATAAAAATTTCTATAAAAAAAAATTCACAAACCCAAAAAACCTTAGACTAACAAACAATACTTTTTTGAAAAGAAATAGCCTGAAGGCTGAAGTATTTATAATACTGTTTTTAATTGTAATGAATCATCGAACTAAATGGGTAAATTTAAATTTACATTCAAGATTTTTTTACACAAAAAGTTTAACCTTAAAATCATATTATAATTTGTTTTTTATTATAAAAAAATCACAAACCACCAAAAAAAATTATATTAAGGACTAGACTCGAACTGAGACCTCCAACTAGAAGGAAAATGTTTATTTTAAAGCATCCCTGCCACTAGGACAAGACGACGATATGTCGTTAGTTCATACATAAAGAAAATATCACCGCTATTATTAACTAAATTGAGGCCCTAAGGGCCGGCACTAGACATAGTGTATTTGAGAGTTAGATTATATAAGTTTCAAGAGCTACTAAGGCTGTGTTTGGCACACGGATACCACCACTGTTTTTGATTGTTTTGTAGTGTATCTCGTTTTTACGAGTGTTTGGCACGGAGAGAAACGGTGGTGATTAGTGTTTCTCCGATTGTTTGTGAAACTCCCATCTGAGCAACAGTTTTGGGGTTACACTAGGGTTTCTCCGTGCAAAATACCCAAAATACCCTCATATATTAACAAGAATTACGCATTAACCGGGTATATAATTAACACCCTCTCTCATCAACCTTGCTATCTTCTTCCCCGATCTGGAGCAACCCTGCGAAGGCGTTCCGGCAAAGAGAAACTGACGGCGGCAAGAGGACGAGAAAAGACGACGAGTTTGAGGTACGTTTCGGATTGCTGCATTACAGTAACATCAAAACCCTTAAACCGTGTTTGTGATTGCAATGCATTTGATCTATTCGAGTTCCCGTTTTGTTCGAATCTGGATAATGATGAGGACTGCTATTTTCGAATCTGTTTTGTTCGAATCTGTTGCTCTTTTCGAATTCGAATCTGATGGTGGTGATTGTTCTTTCCAATTCGAATCTGATGGTGGTGATTGCTCAAATCTTAGTTCCATTGTGTTTGTGCTGAGGGTTTTGCTTACAACTAAAGAAAGAGGAACGTAAAAAATTAAAAATGTTCATTTTTAATATTCTAATTACATTGACTCTTATGGTATTAGCTTTTCGAATCTGAGTCATAACTTGGCTGCAGTGAGTTATTAGATTTTGTAGTATAATCTGAGTCTTCCTGCATCTATTCGGATTAAACGAATCTGAGTTTATAATTTGCAGTGAGTTATTGACTGCTCTGTTCGAATCTGAGTTCATGTTTAATATATAATCATGCTTCCATTTCGAATTTGATACTAGCCAAGGGTCAGTCTGTATACATGTTCTATCTACTGAAATTGGTATGATTATTCTTACCATAAGGTTGTAGTTGCTGCGTTTGCTTGATTGTTGAGCAATTGTGCTTCGGGTTGCTTCCTTTATTACATTTTATTTCCAAACTGATGTAATTTACTCTTCTCTTCAGAGTTGTAATTTTGTGACTATTGACTTCTGTAATTTATGGGTTGCAATTGTGTCCATTTATTATCTTTGTTAAAGTTACACTGTTGCTGAAACTTCTTCATACTCTTGCAATTGTGTCCATTTAAGCTCCATTTAATCTTTGTTCTTGTGTGGTCTGATATTTGTGGAACTGCTGCTAAACTTCAAATAAACTGTTAGGTTTTATATTCATCGATAGTTTGAAGTTAAATGCTTGCAGTGTAGCCAATCTGATTTTTAGAATGCTTCCAGTGTACCTAATCTTATACATTTTTAATTTTTAGAGTGATTGTGGTGTTTTGTTTGTACTAAACATATGTTATATTGTTTTGAGCTTGTAGATGGACAATAATAATCTCTCACAAAAGTGTAGGGGTCCAAATTTTCCTTGGACTTTTGAACTAGTTAAACTTCTAGTGTCAATTTTAAATGACTTTCAAAAGAAAAACGGAAGCAAGCAAACTTACAATTGGAAGGAGATCTCAGCTACATTTGTTAGTAAGGCTGGGAAGGAAGGAGTTAAGGATTTCTGTAAAAATAAATACGAGTCAATGAAAAAGGAATACAAGGCATGGAATCATCTTAGGAAATCTGAGACTGGTCTAGGATGGGACGAGAAGACTCGAATGATTACGGCTTCCAATGAATGGTGGGATAGAAAGATAAAGGTAATTTATCAATGTCAGTATCTACGTTGTTACAGCTTCTACACATATTAATTTGTGATGTTTAATAATTTATTTAACTTGATGTGCTTTATGTATTGTAGGAAGACGTAAATTGTAAGAAGTATAAAAACAAGGGAATGGATGCGGACTATGAGGAGTTGCTGACTTCGTTGTTTGCTGGAAATGTAGCTACAGGCCGTCTAGCCATGTCAGCTGGAATGGTTCGTGAGGCAACACCTGAGCCTATCTCACTTGCAGATGATGAGGAATTAGGTATAGGTGAAGATGACGGTGATGGTGGTGATTTTTTCCGTAATTTTGTTGGCACTGTTAATGAAGGTGGCGGTTCTAGCTACTCTGGAGTTCAAGCAGATGCCAATGATGAACCGATTCAATCCACCGAACCAATACCGACAACTAAGGGTAATAAAGATAAGGGCCCAATGAAGAGGAAAAGAAGACAATCAGTTGGCTCTTCCAAATTGGAAGCCTTTTTGGAACGTTCACAAGATAATAGTGACAGATTGCTTGCAGTACTCCAAGAAGAGGTAAATTCTAAGGCAAGAGATGAAGAGAGAGTGACTCAGAAAGGGTTGGATGTAGTCAAAAGGATGGTCCAGAATAACTTGGTTGAAAGTGGAAGTCCATTGTGGTGCTACATTATTGGGAGGACTAAAATTAGGAAGGATATGAACATACTACTGCACCTGGATAATGATGAGGAGAGGTTGAGTTGGTTGACATGGGAGTATGAGCGGTCATTGATGTAATTGTCCGAGGGTTAGATTTATTTTATGAAAGTACTTTTATTAAGAAAAACATGTTGGATTGTGTGTATGTGTTGTTGGATTATTTGTTTTGAAATTTCATGAAACTCATTTCCTTATTACCTACAAATAAGTTGCATCATAGTACATTCTTTAATAGTAGTACTTATTTGCACAATTTTTTGTTCCAGGTTTTTAATGTCAAGTTCTAGTACTAATAGCAGTGACAGTGACGGCAATGAGCGTAGACAAATTCGACGGTTCAACATCATTGAGTCACACCAAGAATTGCAAAGACAATATGCCGTTGCCGCTGATCACTACTACAAGCACATATACAAGGAGCCTTGTTACACTGAGTATGATCGGGGGAGACTTTGGATGGAGGAGATCTTGAATGGTCATCACATTCGAACAGTGAACATGTTCAGAATGGATGCTGAAGTTTTCCGACGTTTATGTAACGAGTTGGAGCAGAACTATGGCCTCACTTCTTCTATTGAAGTCTCCATAATTGAAAAGGTTGGTTTGTTCTTATACACCCTTGCACAAGGGTGCTCGGTTCGTGTTGTTGCTGAACACTTTCAAAGGTCAACCGAAACTGTACACCGCTCTTTCCATAGCGTATTGAACTCTATTACCGGACGTGGACATGAAGGGTGTGGACTAGCAGGTGATATCATCCGTCCCCGGAACCCAAATTTTCCTAGAACACCATCCCACATCGCAGCTGACCCGAGGTATCAGGATTACTTTAAGGTAAACAAAATCATTTGTAGTAGGTGATTTTCTTCATATAAAATATATATACAGTGGACTTATCTGAACTAACCAATTCAGGACTGCATTGGTTGTTTGGATGGTACGCACATTAGTGCATGCATTGAAGAAGTTGCTCAAGTTCCTTTTGTCGGAAGGAAACATACTGTCACTTTCAACGTCCTCGCCGTATGTGACTTTAATATGTTGTTCACATTTGTCTTGTCCGGTTGGGAAGGGTCGGCTCATGACGCCAAGGTTCTCGAAAATGCAATTTGCAACCCCGATCTCAACTTCCCGCTTCCACCACCAGATAAGTACTATCTTTGTGACAAGGGTTATGCTGATAGACCGGGGTTCCTAGTTCCATATTCAAAGACTCGATATCACCTAAATCAGTTTGACAATGAGCCTCCTAGCAATAAAAAGGAAGCGTTTAACAAAGCACATTCTTCGCTGAGAAGCTGCATTGAACGTTGCTTTGGAATCCTAAAGAAGAGATGGAAGTTATTATCTGCTATGCCTTGTTACCCGGACTACACCCAAGTTGACATTCATCTTGCTTGCTTTGCATTACACAATTTTATTCGTCTATACTCAGGGTACGATGACTTATCAGAAGATGAAGATGAGTTGCCAACAACTAATCAAGACGAGGTAGAAGAAGTGGAAGAGACCAATGACAATGGAAGAGGTATGGGTCATATTCGTGATCGTATTGCAGCAGCAATATGGAATGCAAGAAGGATTATGTAGTAATATCGTTGATGTATAACCGACGTTGTCCAACTTTTATTTATGTACTCTTTTATGAACATTTCTCATCAATCAGAATTTATTAAAACACTCCTTTATGTTGTTGTTGACACTATTTTTATAATTTGTAAACAACATTCTATTAATACGTTTGAGTTATAAAAAGCAAAGACACAAGGCCAATAACATTAACCAAATTAATACATTGTTGATTCTTGGGTAAGGACACCCTTAGTACGTTACATAACAAGTAATTGAAACCCCGCAAAGTAAACCCCTAGTAGTACATTACATAAAAAGCAATTGCAACCCCACAAACTAAACCCCAAGCAAATGATCGCACACAATTTTCAGTCCGGATTTTATCGTTCAGTTGTCTCTCTTTTTTAAGTTCTCCCTTCAATGCATCAATCATGATAGCAGCATCAGTTTCCCACAAGCGCAATACTCGAACTTCATAATTCAATCTTCTCCTCTCTTCACGTAGTCCTTGCACGAAATCCCTCAAACTTGATGAACATCCACTATCATCGAATGCGTACGTTAGCATCTCATCTTCGATGGGATCATCATCTGACATGTGTATGTCGCTCTCAAAACCGGAGTAGTCGTCCATTGCTATAACACACAGCACATTCAATAGATTAACAATCTGTCATGTAAGGAATTGATAAACAACACATTGAGACAGAAGCTACAGAGAAGCAAGAATAAACATGGCATGACAAGCAAATGTTGGACTGAAGTGTTGCTCAGCAAACTGCTTACTTAACCTTGTGGGATATTTCTGTTTCAGCCTTTAAAGCCTAAACTATTCATGATCTTTCTGTTTCAGCTAAATGCTAATTGCTGTTTACACGATGGCTATCCTAGAAGATGATTCTTCAGTCCAAGAAACTAAGCAAGAAACTAAGCTGTTGAAAAGAAACTAAGCAAGAACTTTGCATCCATGGCTATCCTAGAAGATGATTCTTCAGTCCAAGAAACTAAGCAGTTGTACATGTAAACGAGGCCGAGATGAATGAGTCAATGTTCAAAAGATCAGTAAATAAATAGTCCTTTTTTTTTATAGTTAGCAAGTAAACGAAATCAACCTAATTCTATCAGCAGCTTGCCTTAAGTTTCTTGGACTGAGATTCAGTAACCTAATTCTATCAGCAACCTAATTCTACCCTGCATTTTACAAAACACGATGCACATCACTTTCCTATTGTGAGCACATCATACAAGTTGATAGTTAGCAAGTAAACAAAATCAACCTAATTCTATCAGCAACCTAATTCTACCCTGCATAACCTGCTGTTCAGTAACAAAACACGATGCACACTTTCTGTTTCATCAACCCAATACTACCCTGCATAATTCTCTATCAGCAACCCAATACTACCCTGCTGTTTACACGATGCACATCACTTTCTGTTTACAGATGAAATCAACAGAAGACTTTTTAAATTTCTGTTTCAGCAACCCAATACTACCCTGCATAATTCTATCAGCAACCCAATACTACCCTGCTGTTTACAGATGAATTCCCTTATTTTGTTCATGAACTTTGCATAACCTGCTGTAATTAAATGAGAAACATATAATGTAGAGGCTATATATATGATAAATTAGCTTCCAACTGCTTAAAATCAGATTGCCAACATTAATGTCAAACCAGTCATATGCAATCGATAAAACAGAGCAGCCAAAACCAGTCATATGCAAGCAGCCAAAACTAGTCTTAGAGGCTTCACAGGCAGTGATTCATCAGATGGGACAGGATGCTCTTCTTTGGAGTTCTCATCACAAAGATCATCACCTTCTGCAATCGAATGAGCAAGATCAGGCCGCAAGTGAGCCATCAAATACTGGGTACCAAAATCATCAGACTTTGACAATCTACTTGATTCTGCTTGCTCCCTCGGTATCCATACAGAATGGAAAACCCTCTGAGGAAGCAACGGTGGTTCAAGAAGGCTAAAGTCAGTTGAATCAGCTATATGCAAGACAATTGATAAAACTTCAACATACTTATGCAACCACTCATCAAAACTTCAACCAATACCATAAAAAATGTGAAACCAGTTATCATATATGTACACAATTTCAGCAGATTTCACCACATTGGAACAATCAGATTCGAAATCGATAGCTATGCAGGAAAAAGAATGGATGCAGGGATAGAAGATACGAAGAAACACACAAACCGAATGCAAAAATCAATTTCACCAACCCTAATTTACCGGCTATCCTCGATGAATAGATGTAGGAACTGAAGAGGCGAAGAAACACACAACAAACCCTAATATACCGGCTAACCTCGATGGATAATGAACGATGTTGACAAAGGGAGCGACGGCCGATGTTGATGAGGGGGAACGATGCCCTGAGGACGATTGTTTGTGCTCTCGCCGAATCGCCCAAAAAATCGCCCACAGAAGCTAGAAGATGATTCAGTTTGAGAAATGCGAAAACCCAACAACAACCCTGAAAATCTGGCTACGAAACACTAGTGTTTCTGCCAAACACGGTTTAAGGGTTTCAGGACTCCTAACACTAGTGTTACTAGAAACAACCCCTATATTACAGTGGTGTTTCCTAACACCAATGTAAATGGCTGTGTGCCAAACACAGCCTAAGGTTACAAATATTATGGAAAAACATAAGTCGGTGATAGGTTTTCTTGGTGACCTAGCTTGAATAGGCTTATTTCGGTTTTTGTATTTTTTTTATTCAATAAGATAAATCATAGATACATACAAAGCTTATAGAAGCTGATTGAACAACAAATTAGCAATATATCCTATAAAAATTAATTTTAAAGTAAAAAGTTTACTTTCTTTAATTTTACACTTACATATGTTGGAATACAAGAATTCACAAATTGGAAAAAAAAAACAAGGATCAATCATGCTAAAGTTATCAAGGAATCGAAGAACACATACTTGTTTCTATTGTAGCAAAAATGATCAAGTTATAGTGCGGAATGTATCATTCGAATGAGCGCTTTATATATTTCTTATGCGAGAAAAGGTCTCTTTAAATCCAATACCTTCCTTTTGAGAGAATCTCTTTGCTACTAGACGAGCCTTATTTTATATCTTTCGATATTGCCTTTTTCATCCCTTTTGATTTTAAATATCCATTTACAAATAATGAGTTTTGCACCTTTTGGCAACTTGGCAAGATCCCATACATCATTTTCATTCATGGATTTCATCTCCTCTTGCATGGCTTTAATCTAGTTTTGAGAGTTAGAACTTTGAAGGGCCTCAAAAATATTGATTGGATCATCATCTGCAAAGTTTGCAAAATCTTCTTGTTCCATAAGATACGCGATGTAATCATCTAGTATCTCTCCCACATGATCTTCTTGTTCTACTAGATATACAATATAGGCATCCGGAATTGCATATCTCCTTTCTCTACTAGATCTCCTTAAAGGCATTTCTTGAGGTAGTTGAAATTACTCTATGGAAGGAACTTCAAAAACCGGAGTTGTTTCTTGAAGAGTGTCAAGAGTTCTACCCTGGTCACTTTCATTAACAATGTTGGGAAAAGACATAAATGTTCTTCGTTACAAACAACTTCGTCAAGGGTGACGTTCCTTACCCCCCACCCCCACCCTCCAAATTCTACATCCTTAAGAAATCTAGCATTTTTCGACTTAAAAAATGATCGGGTAGCGGAATCATAAAACTAAAACCCATGGGAGTGTTCAACATATCCAACAAAACAACTAGTTGTATTAGAGTCCAATTTTATTTTGTTAGGCTTGTAAGCCATTGCTTCAGTTGGACATCCCCAAAAGTGTAAGTGTCTTATGTTGGGCCTTTTCTCAATCCACATTTCATAAGGGGTTTTAGCTACCGATTTGTTGCGTACTCTATTAATGATATATATTGCAGTTTACTAATGCTTCTCCACAATTCATGCTAGGTTTTCCCGGCATAATGTACCGAGGGACAATTCCACACTCCTTTAAGAAGTTAGCAAAGTGTTTTCGGTGTTGTTCTTCTGATCCATTATATACGCCATAATATTCTCATGCACACGGTCAACTTTAATGGCTTTAATCGATCTTCTTATCAAGTTGAAGCTCAACTTCAACTTTGTAAGCCTTGAAAACATCCACGGATTGTGGGTTCTTATGTATCAAGTAAATATATTCATATGTAGAGTAGTCGTCTATGAACGTAATAAAGTATTATTGACCATTCCATGTTATTGTAGGGAATAGACCACAAATGTCCGTATGTTTTAGTTTTAAGACTTTTGTACTTCTATTGGCACCTAACTTCCTAATGTTTGTTATTTTTTCCTTGACATACTCAACACAAACTTGAAAGTTTGTTGAATCAAGAGAATCAAGAATTCCATCTAACACAAGCCTTTGAATTCTCTGTTTAGAGATGTGACCTACACGCTTATGTCATAAGAATCCAGAATCTTCAGTTTTTGTACTATACCTTTAGAACTTGTGTGCGGAATTTCATTATGGGAAGCAACCGTTTCTAGCATATAAAGACGTTCAATCAAGATACTAGTACCAACAAGATTTGAATATAAAGAAATACTGAATTTTTTATTTTCAAAACTACAAAGGTACCCACCTTTGCCAAACAAAAGTAGAAATCAAATTTCCTTTAAATAACGGAGACACAAAAGTATCCTTCAAATCTAAATAACATTCAGTACTTAAATTTAATCTTAAATGCCCTATTGCTTCCACAAGAACTTTATTTTTATCGCCAACATAGACGAATCTTTCAGCATCACTTGGTGGTCGACTCCAAAGGCAACCCTACACTGACACACAAATGTGATTAGTAGCACTAAAATCTACCCACCACATGTCATTAGGTGTATAGAAGCTAAATTAGCTTAATAACAAATTAGAGTAAGAACCTTACCCTTCTTTTCATGTCAAACAGTGTATTGAGGACATGCTTTCTTCATATGCCCTCCCTTTTTGCAGAAAAAACAAACGAGTTCAACGCTTTGCTTCTTTACCTTTTTTATGCAAGTGTGTACCAACTATATTATCCTTAGTCTTTTTGTTTGATTATAACAAGCTTTATGCAAAATGATCACTTTCTATCTTATCTCTTTTCATCCTATCATTTTCTTCCACAAATTGTGAAATATGCTCACTAAGAGTCCATTTATCCATCTAAGTATTGTAACTCACCTTAGATTGACTGAATTGTGTGGGAAGACATAAGAGAATAAAATGCATGAGTAAATCATCATTAATCTCTAAATTTAGTGTCTTTAGTTCTCATACAAGATTTGACATTTTCATAATGGACTCCTTTATATTTTCTTTTCCTTTGGAGCTCATAGAAATCAGAGCAACCAAATGGTACTTGCTTCTGCTTTCTTATTCTTGGCAAAAATATTTTTGAATTGCCTTAAAGGATTCCTTAGCATCTTTCCTCTCTGAAATAAAGCCCCGAAACACTTTCAAAATAGAACGTTTCATAATCATGAGCAATATGCAATCAGAATTGTCTCACTTCTCTACTTTTTCGCTTCATTGGAGTTATCCTAAACTAAAATGGATCGCTCGGTCCTTAGCTCAAGGTCTAGATCCATACATCCAAGAACGATTTCCACATTCTCCTTCCAGATCTTAAAGTTTGTCCCAATAAGCATTGGAAGGAAACTAACTTGAGAAGAAACATTAGTAGTAGTTGTTGGAACTAACAAAAAAAAACAAATAACACAATTAATTTATTAATTTTAAAACAAGATACCCAACACAACATGACATTTAGTGTTTGCACAAAATATCAATTGTAAATAGTACTCTCAATGCAACAAACAAATATTAATAATAAATTTGGTCAAACAAGAGTCTTTCTTTGAACCTATTATCATTCACATGGATAATTTATATATATAAGGGTTGGGCAGCTGGCTGCTGAAGAAGTAAAGAGGCGTTAGGGTTTCTCCAACCTCCTTCTCCATTCAGAACCAAATACATTTCTGTAGTTCTCCATCCAAAGCCAGAGGCGACCGGCTAGGCGGATACTTTTCTTATCTTTGGTTCTCCAACTCATTCCACCGACACCGGCGACAGCGACCCTATTCAGCAATCCGACGGGTACTTCTCTCCATTTCTTCCTCATAGGGAAACTGAATCTCGTTTATGTGTTTCTTCTTCCTTTCTTCTCTCTTGAATATCATTTCTAAGTTTCTCTTTTGTTCCGATCAATAGGTTTCTCACTTCTTCTCTTCTCTAAGTCTCGAAAATAATCGACTCACTTCTTCCCTTTTTTGATTTTCGACAATAATTGACCTGAAGAGGAAAGGAAGCAAGGGTTAATGTTCAGGTACGGTTTACTTTTTCCGGTACGGTCGTGCGGCTGACATGTGTCCAAAAAATTTTTTTTGATTTTTTTCCCTAGATTTGAATAAAATTTTTTTTGAACTACCATTTTATGAATTCTGCACTATTCTCTAATAAACTTTGAACTATTCTCATATAATTCATGAACTATTACTTTTTAATATATTATATCAAATTATTTATAAATTAATCGTTTATATGTTATGAACTATTCATTTATAATTCATGAACTATCATTTTATAAGTTATGCACTATCCTTTATAAGTTTTGCACTATGAACTATTCTATTATAATTCATGAACTATCCTTTTATAAGTTATGAACTATCCCTTTATAAGTTTTGAACCATCATTTTCATTTGTTTATTGTTCGCTCCAAACGGTGTGTGCAAGCTTTAAATTTATAACCCTAGGCTTAAGCTTAAAACAAGGATGCGAACCCGCAGTGTACGGGTCAATCGTAGTAAAATACAAGAAATTTCAGGGGTCGATCACAGGGACTCGGTGAAACAAAGTCAATAACGGTAAGCTTCGCGAATACTAACCACAAGAGCAATTAACACAATCAAAGATGAATAAGAAGTCAATAAAGCAAACATGCAATTCTAGGGATTAAAGCGTCTAGTTGTGGTTCCAACTCAAGATCTAAAGATAAGCGGACAAAGCTGAGATTTTTGCAAGGGGAAAGTGTTACTAAAGTGGAGTAGATCACCGGGTAAGTCTCACTACTCACTAATCCAAAACCGTAACTCCTATTACCGGGTAAGTCTCAAGGAATCAAGATAAAGAACTATAACCTCAAACTAACACTCCATCTAAGGGGATAGAATCAACCTTTACCGGGTAAGTCTCAGGCTAACTCACAAAGATGGGATGGAAGCACACTCAAACCCCAATAAAGGATAAACCTTTATTACCTACACTTATGATCGTTGGTACACAAACTAAGGAATTACCGGGTAAGTCTCATCCTAAGCTTGCTTTGAACCAGGAAAGGTGTAATAAGAATAGGATTTGGCAAACTCTAACACTTAACTCTCAGTTTAGGATCGGATAAGCCACCTCGGTCAGCCAAATTCCACCCCGGCCGAGATGTTCATCGACTGAGCGAGATGCTTAGGGTTAAGGTTAAAGACTCGAACTTTCAGGGTCCTACTGGAATCTAAGATTATTCTATCATTGTTTTTCCCACAACCTTCAGCCAATCACCCTAGAATCACACAAGGAAATTAGCCACTCATCATCATTATGAAAGTATTAATCAAATATATGGGAAGAAGGTGAATATTTGAACAAGAAGAATTTAATGAAAAGACTTCAATAACTGAATCAAATATCACACAAAAAGCGTTCCTTGGATAGCAATCCAACAAGACAAGACAACAAGGAAGGGAATCTAAGATAATCTTACAAAACCCTTCAAAAGCTATAAAAGCTATAATCTTCAATCTTCCTTCAACCTTCAAAAAGGTTCTTCAAAACTCCCAACTAGAGTATGGTTGCAGCGATGTATGCTGGATCTCGCAGCCTTCAATGGTGTATAACGTGATAAGCGGGATGTAAGCGAGATGTATGCAGGATCTTGGATTTGTGGAAATCCAACCCTTTTTATAGGAAAATAACCCTCCAAAGATAAAATAACTTAGAAAGATCTTCTTCCACAAAAATAGGTAAAATATAAGATCTTCTTCCTTCCAGGAGCCAAGCCCAAAAATATAAGATCACCTTCCAAAGATAAAAATTCTCAGCCAAGAATAAAATATTCTCGCCGCGTCCTAGGTATTCGCCTCGGTCGAGTCGGCGTCTCTGGATCACCTCGGTCGAGATGAATCTCTGGTCAACCGAGGTGAGTCATAACTGAATGTGAAATCTCTCAAAACTGGTCCAAAGTGAATCTTAATCCATGGCTATGCTTCCTGGATGGTTCCTTATGCTCCTCAATGTAACTTCAATGACTCCATAGCTCCTTTTGTTCCTTTTTGATGCAAAACGTGCCATTTTACCTACAATTACAGCAAAACTAGGTGTAGACCTCGATTCCCGCAAAGGTAGATGAAATGGTAATATAATCACATATTATACATGCTAACATGCAGATTATTGAAGATAAAACGTCCAAACAAACCCTAAAATATAGACTATAATTCATGCTATCAAAATACCCCATACTTAGCCCTTGCTTGTCCCCAAGAAAGTTCCGCATATAGAAGACAAGATAGAATGGATTAATAGTCATGAAAATCAATGAAAAGTCTTTCAAAAACATTTTTATGGTGTGTTACAATCATAGATCACTCTAAGAGAATACTTCATGGAATTTAAAATCCAAACATGATCAAAACATTTTATAAATATAGGAAAGTTGTTCATCTTTGCATAAAATCATAGAATGCATAATAAGTCATAATTATCAAAATTAATCATGTATAATCCAGTTTAAACCACTAAGTCAATCAACTAGCTCAAGGTTTCAAGGGTTTCCTAAAAGAAAAGGTCAAGAAACGTGTAGGGTAGGGATGTATGTAAGGTAATGTGGTGCTAGAATACGGGAAAAGGATGAACTTCACTTTCACTTTGACTTGCAACATCTTCCACCAATAAGCTTTGCTTATTTCACACTTTTTCTTTTTACTTTACTTTTTGGGATGCATGGACAGAGGTGCACAATAACCGAAGCCTAGAAAATCAGCAATCATCAATTTCTTGAGATGCATCAAACCCTTGATGCACATACCATGACCCGTTAGGAATATCGCTCAATCCGACTTTGGCAAGACACAAACACCCGGCTATGTGAATGGTGCCGAGTTACTCATCTTCATGATTGACTTCCCCAAACCTAAAATTACTTTCTTTCTAACACTTTCACTTCCAGCCAACTTCTCAACTTTACTTGCTTTCACCACTTCGCTTGCTTCCAAATTCCCGGATAGGTAAAGGGAGGTAAAATGTATATGAGGGGCTAAGCATGATCAAGAAGAAGAAGAGAGAAGAATGAATTGCCTTGGTCTTTCCAGGAAGAAAGTGAGAGAACTCATCTTGTGGTGTCAACCTTCAAATTCAACATAATTTGTATAAAAACAAAGTATTAAACATGTCAATAATTCCAAACAAAGCATTTAACAACTTAAATATATTATAAAACCTTTCAAACACATAAGAAATTTAAAACCAGTCAGTAAACAAGATCTTCACTGAGATCATATCCAGATAAGTAACACAAAAATCGTTTTCGAAAACTCTCAGTTAACCCACCTCGGTCGAGGTGTTTTTGGTTCAACCGAGGTGAAACGTCTCGTTTGGCCAAGACTGACTCGGTCGACGTCAAAAATTTTTTTTTTTTAAAATCATTTTTTTCTTTAGTTTCGACGTTTTTCTCAATCAAATAACCTGTAAATATGCATGCAATCTCAGATAAACATATAAATGCAGAAGTGAAGCATAAATATAAAATATCCGATCAAGTATGAGTCATACATCAAAGTAATCAAATAAGTACATCAAGTCGTCATCAAATAAGTACAACAAATACCCCATACTTGGGACACACTGTCCCAGTGGGTCAATATAAGTCTAAAAATAAGAGTACTCACCGGATAAATAGCTGAACTGCATAAAATATAATAAAGAAAATCCTGCAGCTCATCAATAGTCGCGATCCGGTGGTGGTGGTGGTGGCACGTATGGAAACTGAGTCGGGTCGAATGGATGACCCATGATACGCTCGAACTGAAGCTGGGCCATGATGTGCTGATAATGCTGCCTCTCCTGCATCTCGCGGATATCCAGCTACAATGCGGCATATGAATCAATAACCTGATCCGTCAGGTCATCGATCCGTCTGTGGGCATCTGGATCCCTCACTCTGCGGCTCCTGCGTCTAGCAGGCCTAACTGGAGAAGTATCAGCTGGTGCAGGCTCAGTCTCATCATCATCATCTAGATCTATGATCGGCGGCGCGCTCGTCCCTGCAGTATCTGTCCCTGTATCCATCGGGACTCCACCATCTCTCTCATCCACTGTATCCTCGTCATCAGCCTCCTCCTCCTCATCCTCAGCTGGGGCAGCTGCTGCCTCCCTGTAATCCTCCATCAGTGGAGCCCAGGCGGTCTGCCAATAGTGTGGATCGTAAACGGTGAACTGGGCAGATCATCGGATCCCCTGTGGTGCAGTCAGCTCCCACGGCATAGCCACATATGGAGTGGTCAGACCTCAGGGAACTAGAATCCTCCGAGTGATCATCTCCTGCAATCCAAGCGGCTTCGGATCCGCCACCATCGTACAAGCACTGAGGTCCATGTCATGAAAAACAGCTATGTGGGTGACAAGCCCTCCGCAGCAGATGTCTCCCTTCGCTTTGGCCTTGATCTTGTGCAGGTCCTCTGCCAAGATCAAGCCAAAGTCCGGGAAACCCCCCGTAACCATACAATACAGACTGAAAAGCTCGCCCTGTCGGATCTTCTGGGGCGTCTCAGTACGCGCTAAAAGTTTCTCGCTGAATATCCTATGGGCTAACCTAAAGGCTAGGTGGAAGATGACCTTCTCCCTGGAATCTCCAGGGCGCCATCTATCTGCGTGCTCAGTAATATGGGCAATCTGCCCCCAGAACTCCCTAGCTACAGATCGGGAAGGGAAGTCAGTGGCGATGGGCTCAGAAAAGCCGAAAATTTCTCTCCAAATCTCGAGCGGCACTAAGAAGTTCCGGTTCATCAACCGGTACTTCACATACTGCTCTGTGGGATGGTAGGTGAAGGAGCTAATGAACTCTAGGGTCGGCTCCAAGTAGGCTGGGGCTCGGATCTCAGTAAACTGATCCAGCCCAACTGTGGTAATCATCCTCCTAAGGTCTCCATCTACCCCTAGGCAATTAAAAGCGGACACATCCAGGAAACGTGGTGCAATCACTGGACGGCTAGCTATACGCTCATAATCTACCCGGCATCTCTCGTGGATCACCGGGCGGTAAGGTCGGGAAGAAGAGGAAGAAGGGGAAGGTGAGGATCTATCTCTGAGGGAAAGGCGACGTTCGGAACTCATTTTCACTTAGCTACTGTCAGATCACCTCGGTCACTGACAACTCTTAGGAATCACCTCGGCCGAGGCGCAGTTCGACTGGACCGAGGCGGAAACAGTTCGCGATTCAACTCTCAGAAATCCAGTTCTTTTCCCCCAAAAATCACTACAATTGCTTCCTATGGGGTACTTAAGCCTTTTCTCAGCAGATGCAAGGGCAACCAAAGCCCAAATCGAAGCGAATGAACGAGTTAGGGTTTCGACTGTTTTTACCTTGTTTCGGTCGATTCGTTCGATTTCTTCGCAGATCTGTACTTGCAATGGGATCCTCTACCCTTCAATCGTAGTTTGGAAGCGGAAATCTTCGAAAACGAGCAAGATTTGAGGAAGCGAGGTGAGGAGGTGCCGCGGTCGAGTCAAAATGGGTAAAAAAAAGTGAAAAAGAAAATTTTCCCCCTTTTATACTGTTCCTGGAACTGCTGTCACCTCGGTCGAGATGGTCTCGACTGGACCGAGGTGGTACGGACCGAGGTGGTTCTGCAGAAACCCTAGTCGCCTCGGTTGCTCGAGAATCAACTCGGTCGAGGTGTCCTCGACTGGACCGAGGTGTTGTTCGCTCCAAACGGTGTGTGCAAGCTTTAAATTTATAACCCTAGACTTAAGCTTAAAACAAGGATGCGAACCCGCAGTGTACGGGTCAATCGTAGTAAAAGCAAGAAAATTCCAGGGGTCGATCACAGGGACTCGGTGAAACAGAGTCAATACGGTATGCTAATGTCAAAGCTAACCACAAGAGCAATTAACACAATCAAAGATGAATAAGATGTCAAATAAAGCAAACATGCAATTCTAGGGATTAAAGCATCAAGTTGTGGTTCCAACTCAAGATCTATAGATAAGCGGACAAAGCTGAGATTTTTGCATGGGGAAGGTGTTTCTAAAGTGGAGTAGATCACCGGGTAAGTCTCACTACACACTAATACTAAACCGTAACTCCTATTACCGGGTAAGTCTCAAGGAATTAAAATAGAGAACTATAACCTCAAACTAACACACCATCTAAGGGAATAGAATCAACCATTACCGGGTAAGTCTCAGGCTAACTCACAAAGAAGGGATGAAAGCACACTCAAACCCCAATAAAGGATAAACCTTTATTACCTACACTTATGATTGTTGGTACACAAACTAAGGAATTACCGGGTAAGTCTCATCCTAAGCTTGCTTTGAACCAGGAAGGTATAATAAGAATAGGATTTGGCAAACTCTAACACTTAACTCTCAGTTATGGATCAGATAAGTCACCTCGGTCATCCAGTTTCCACCTCGGCCGAAATGTTCATCGACTGAACGAGATGCTTAGGGTTAAGGTTAAAGACTCGAACTTTCAGGATCCTACTGGAATCTAAGATTATTCTATCATTGTTTTTTCCCACAACCTTCAGCCAATCACCCTAGAATCACACAAGGAAATTAGCCACTCATCATCATTGTGAAAGTATTAAATGTAAGGGAAGAAGGTGAATATTTGAACAAAGAAGAATTTAATGAAAAGACTTCAATAACTGAATCAAATATCACACAAAAGCGTTCCTTGGATAATAATCCAACAAGACAAGACAACAATTGAGGGAATTGAAGACAATCTTACAAAACCCTTCAATAAAAGCTATAAAAGCTATGGACTTCAATCTTCCTTCAACCTTCAAAAAGGTTCTTCAACTCTCTCCCAAATTGGAGTATGCGGCTGCTGCGTATTTTTCGGTGTAGGCGGATTACTTGCGCTGATAGCGGATGTTGGATTTGTGGAAAATCCAACCCTTTTTATAGGGAAAATAACCCTCTCAAAGATAAGAAATCTTAGAAAGATATTATCCCATAAATATAGGTAAAATATATGATTCTGCATATCTCCTTCCTTCCAGAAGCCAAGCCCAAAAATATAAGATCACTTTCCAATTTTTAAAAGATCTCAGCCAAGAATAAAATATTCTCGCCGCGTCCTAGGTATTCGCCTCGGTCGAGTCGGCGTCTCTGGATCACCTCGGTCGAGATGAATCTCTGGTCAACCGAGGTGACTCACAACTGAATGTAGAATCTCTCAAAACTGGTCTAAAGTAAATCCTTAATTCATGGCTATGCTTCCTGGATGTAGCTCCAAATGACTCATGACTCCTTTTGCTCCTTTTTGATGCAAAACGTACCATATTACCTGCAATTACAACGAAACTAGGTGTAGACCTCGATTCTCGCAAAGGTAGGTGAAATGGTAGTAGAATCACATAATGTACATACAAACATGCAGATTATGAAAGATAAAACGTCCAAACAAACCCCAAAATATAGACTATAATTCATGCTATCAAAATACCCCATACTTAGCCCTTGCTTGTCCCCAAGCAAGTTCTTCATATAAAAGACAAGATAGAATGGATTATAAGTCATAGAAAATCAATGAAAAATCTTATGGTGTGCAATTATCATAGATCACTCTAAGAGAATGCTTCCTGGAATTAAAAACTCAATATGCTCAAAACATTTTATAAATATAAGAAAAGTTGTTCATCTTTGCATAAAATCATAGAATGCATAATAAATCATAATTATCAAAATTAATCATGTATAATCCAGTTTAAACCGCTAAGTCAATCAACAAGCTCAAGGTCTCAAGGGCTTCCCAAAAGAGAAGGTCAAGAAATGTGTAGGGTAGGGATGTATGTAAGGTAATGTGGTGCTAGAATTCGGGAAAAGGATGAACTTCACTTTCACTTTGACTTGCAACATCTTCCACCAATAAGCTTTGCTTATTTCACACTTTTTTCTCTTTTACTTTACTTTTTGGGATGCATGGATAGAGGTGCACAATAACCGAAGCCTAGGAAATCCGCAATCATCAGTTTCTCGAGATGCATCAAACCCTTGATGCACATACCACGACCCGTTAGGAATATCGCTCGATCCGACTTTGGCAAGACACAAACACCCGGCTATGTGAATGGTGCCGAGTTACTCATCTTCATGATTGACTTCCCCAAACCTATTATTGCCTTCTAACACTTTCACTTTCAGCCACTTCTCAACTTTAACTTGCTTTCACCACTTCGCTTGCTTCCAAATTCCCGGATAGGTAGAGGGAGGCAAAATGTATATGAGGGGCTAAGCATGATCAAGAAGAAGAAGAAGAAGAAGAGAATGAATTGCCTTGGTCTTTCCAAGAAGAAAGCGAGAGAACTTAACCTGCGGTGTCAACCTTCAAATTCAACATAATTTGGATAAAAACAAAGTATTGAACATGCCAATAATTTCAAACAAAGCATTTAGCAACTTAAACATATCATAAAACCTTTCAAACACATAAATAATTTAAAACCAGTCAGTAAACAAGATCTTCACTGAGATCATATCCAGATAAGTAACACAAAAATCGTTTTCGAAAACTCTCAGTTAACACACCTCGGTCGAGATGTTCTTGGTTCAACCGAGGTGAAACACCTCGTTTCGCCAGAATCTCCCCGGTCGAGGTCAAAAATTTTTTTTTATATACCCCATTTTTTTTTTTCAGTTTCGACGTTTTTCTCAATCAAATAATCTGTAAGTATGCATGCAATCTCAGATAAACATATAAATGCAGAATGAAGCATAAATATGAAAATATCCGGTCAATAAAATACATCATAAGTGTCGAATACATCAAGTAGTCACGTAGTCAAATAATACAGACAAATACCCCATACTTGAGACACACTGTCTCAGTGGGTATAATAAAAGTCTAAAACAGGAGAACTCACCGGATAAGAGCTGAACTGCATAATAAATATAATAAAGAAACCCTGCAGCTCCTCAGTAGTCCTGATCCGGCGGTGGTGGTGGTATGTAGGGGAACTGAGTCGGGTCGTAGGGGTAGCCCATGATACGCTCAAACTGTAGCTGAGCCATCATGTGCTGATGATGCTGCCTCTCCTGCATCTCGCGGATATCCAGCGAAAGTGCAGCATAAGAGTCGATAACCTGATCCGTCAGGTCATCGATCCGTCGGTGTGCAGCTCTGTCCCTCACTCCACGCCTCCTGCGTCCCGCAGGTCTGACTGGAGATGTCGCGGCTGGCGCCGGCTCAGTGTCCTCCTCATCATCTAAGTCAATAATAGGCGGCGCGCTCGTCCCAGCTGTATCTGTCCCTGTGTCCATCGGGACGCCACCACCTCTCTCATCCACTGTCTCATCATCGTCGTCATCCTCCTCCTCAGCCTCCTCTGCAGCTGCAGCAGTGGCAGCTGCTGCCTCTCTGTGATCCTGTATCAGTGTCTCCCAAGCAGTCTGCCAGAAATGCGGATCGAAGACAGAGAACTGTGCAGACCAGCGGATACCCTGAGGTGCAGTCCGCTCCCAAGGCATGGCGACGTATGGAGTGGTCAAACCACGGGGAACTAGAATCCTCCGTGTGATCATCTCCTGCAACCCCAGCGGCTTCGGAGCCGCCGCCAATGTGCAAACGCTGAGGTCCATCCCGTGGTAAGTGGCGATGTGGGTGACTAGACCTCCACAGCAAATATCTCCCTTCGCCTTGGCCTTGATCCTATGTAGATCCTCTGCTAGGAGCAAGCCAAAGTCCGGGAAGCCTCTTGTAACCATGCAGTAAAGCGAAAAGAGCTCACCCTGTCTGATCTTCTGGGGCGTCTCAGTACGCGCCAGAAGTGTCTCACTGAAGATCCTGTGGGCAAGTCTGAAGGCTGGGTGAAAGATGACCTTCTCTCTGGAATCTCCAGGGCGCCATCTGTCTGCATGTGTAGTAATGTGGGCTATCTGTCCCCAGAACTCCCTAGCTACGGATCGGGAGGGGAAATCTACAGCGGTGGGGTGGGAAAACCAAAGATCTCTCTCCAAATCTCTAAAGGAACTATGAAGTTCCGGCTCATCAGCCGGTACTTCACAGACCTCTCTGTGGGAAGGTAGGAGAAGGAGCTAACAAACTCGAGTGTCGGCTCTATGTAGGCTGGGGCTCGGATCTCAGTGAACTGATCTAGCCCCACTGTAGCAATCATCCTCCTAAGGTCAGCATCTAACCCTAGGCAGTCAAAAGCTGACACATCCAGAAATCGTGGTGTGATGACTGGACGTCCAGCTATCCTCTCATAGTCTACCCGGCATCTCTCGTGGATGGCCGGGCGGTAGGGACGGGATGAGGAAGGAGAAGGGGAAGGGGAGGATCTATCTCTCAGAGCTAAACGGCGATCTGAACTCATCTTCAAAACACACTATCAGACTACCTCGGTCGACTGACAACTACCAAGAATCACCTCGACCGAGGTGCAGAGCGACTGGACCGAGGCGAAGACAGTTCGATTTCCACTCTCTGAATTTCAGTTCTTTTCCCCCTAAAATCACTACCGATGCTTCCTAAGGGGTACTTAAAGATTTCCTCAACAGAATCAAGGGCAACCAAAGCCCAATATGCAGTAAACGAGCGAGTTAGGGTTTTCGAACGTTTTTACCTCGTTTCGGTCGAAACGCTCAAATTTCCTGCAGATCTGTAGTAGCAATCGACTCCTCTACTCTTTAATCGCGGTTTGGAAGCAGAAATCTTCGAAAACGAGCGAGAAACGAAGGAGAACGAGGTACTTCTATTCGCCGCGGTCGAGGAGAGTAAAAAGAAAACGAAACTGTAATTTTTTTCTTTTTATACTGTTACTGCATCTGCTGTCACCTCGGTCGAGATGGTCTCGACTGGCCCGAGGTGGTCTGGACCGAGGTGGTGCTGCAGAAACCCTAGTCGCCTCGGTTGCTTCAAGAATCAACTCGGTCGAGGTGCTCTGACAGTGACCGAGGTGCTTCTGTCTTCTCAGAATCTCGAACTTCTCTCCTTCCAGATGTGCTCCTTCCTGTTGTCTGCCCAGAACACCAAAAACAAAGCAAAGCAAAGCAAAAACAAAAACTATCTAAGCTAGACTAGAAAACGGGAAAGAAGAGCAATACCTTGGGTTGCCTCCCAAGAAGCGCTTGATTTAAGGTCGCTAGCTGGACCATAATGCGTCTCAAACGAGGTAGGAGGTTCCCTCACCCCATACTTCACCTCCATCGTGGGGTGAAGTAAGTAGATCCATCAAACGCTCCAAGACGTGTAAGTGCTCGTCGGGGAATGAATCGTCTATGGGTGGGCTATCCGTCTCGCGGGAGGATTCCGGTAGCCGGCTGAGGTGATCCGCAACTGAATTCTCGGATCCCTTCTTATCGCGGATCTCTAGGTCAAACTCTTGAAGCAAGAGAATCCATCGAATAAGGCGCGGCTTTGCATCTTTCTTAGCCAACAAGTAACGAATGGCTGCATGGTCGGTGTAGACAATGACTTTCGCCCCTACTAGATAGGAACGAAACTTCTCGAAAGCATATACAACCGCCAATAATTCTTTCTCGGTGGTAGCGTAGTTGCGTTGTGCTTCATCTAGCGTCTTGCTAGCATAATAAATGGCGGTGGTCCGTCCATCTTTCTTCTGTCCAAGCACCGCTCCTACGGCTACATCGCTAGCGTCACACATGACTTCAAAGGGCAAGGTCCAATCAGGAGGTTGGATAATGGGAGCGGAGATCAACGCTTCCTTAATCCTGTAAAAAGCATCAAGACACTCCTGCGAGAACTCAAAAACAACATCTTTATTCAAGAGGTTTGTTAGAGGTTTAGAAATCTTGGAGAAGTCCTTGATGAATCTCCTGTAGAAACCTGCATGCCCGAGAAAACTCCTCACACCTTTAACAGAACAAGGAGGAGGGAGCTTCTCAATAGTCTCGATCTTAGCTCGATCGACCTCAATACCTCGATTAGAAACGAGGTGTCCTAGCACAATGCCTTCATTAACCATAAAATGACACTTTTCCCAATTCAAAACAAGGTTAGTGTCCTCACATCTTTTAAGCACTAGAGAAAGGTTAGATAGGCAATCATCAAAAGAGGAACCATATACAGAAAAATCATCCATGAATACCTCCATGATCTCCTCTATGTACTCGGAGAAGATAGCCATCATGCATCGCTGGAAGGTAGCGGGTGCATTGCACAATCCGAATGGCATCCTCCGATAAGCAAACGTCCCCCAAGGACAAGTGAAAGTGGTCTTCTCCTGATCATCCGGATGGATAGGAATCTGGAAGAATCCACTATAGCCGTCCAAGTAGCAAAAGTGTGAATGTTGGGCCAACCGTTCGAGCATTTGATCAATGAAAGGAAGCGGAAAATGATCCTTCCGAGTTGCCGTGTTCAGCTTCCTATAGTCGATGCAAACTCTCCACCCCGTAACGGTCCTTGTTGGGATTAACTCGTTGTTCTTATTCGTCACAACGGTCATCCCTCCTTTCTTCGGAACGACATGCACCGGGCTAACCCACTTGCTGTCCGAGATAGGATAAATAATACCTGCATCCAACAACTTAAGAATTTCTGTTCGCTCCAAACGGTGTGTGCAAGCTTTAAATTTATAACCCTAGACTTAAGCTTAAAACAAGGATGCGAACCCGCAGTGTACGGGTCAATCGTAGTAAAAGCAAGAAAATTCCAGGGGTCGATCACAGGGACTCAGTGAAACAAAGTCAATACGGTATGCTAATGTCAATGCTAACCACAAGAGCAATTATCACAATCAAAGATGAATAAGATGTCAAATAAAGCAAACATGCAATTCTAGGGATTAAAGCATCTAGTTGTGGTTCCAACTCAAGATCTATAGATAAGCGGACAAAGCTGAGATTTTTGCATGGGGAAGGTGTTTCTAAAGTGGAGTAGATCACCGGGTAAGTCTCACTACACACTAATCCCAACCGTAACTCCTATTACCGGGTAAGTCTCAAGGAATTAAGATAAAGAACTATTGCCTCAAACTAACACACCATCTAAGGGAATAGAATCAACCTTTACCGGGTAAGTCTCAGGCTAACTCACAAAGATGGGATGGAAGCACACTCACACCCCAATAAAGGACAAGCCTTTATTACCTACACTTATGATCGTTGGTACACAAACTAAGGAATTACCGGGTAAGTCTCATCCTAAGCTTGCTTTGAACCAGAAAGGTATAATAAGAATAGGATTTGGCAAACTCTAACACTTAACTCTCAGTTTAGGATAGGATAAGTCACCTCGGTCAGAAGAATTCCACCCCGGCCGAGATGTTCATCAACCGAACGAGATGCTTAGGGTTAAGGTTAAAGACTCGAACTTTCAGGATCCTACTGGAATCTAAGATTATTCTATCATTGTTTTTCCCACAACCTTCAGCCAATCACCCTAGAATCACACAAAGAAATTAGCCACTCATCATCATTATGAAAGTATTAAATGTAAGGGAAAAAGGTGAATATTTGAACAAAGAAGAATTTAATGAAAAGACTTCAATAACTGAATCAAATATCACACAAAAGCGTTCCTTGGATAATAATCCAACAAGACAAGACAACAATTGAGGGAATTGAAGACAATCTTACAAAACCCTTCAATAAAAGCTATAAAAGCTATGGACTTCAATCTTCCTTCAACCTTCAAAAAGGTTCTTCAACTCTCTCCCAAATTGGAGTATGCGGCTGCTGCGCTGATAGCGGATGTTTTGCGGGCTCTAAGCACTCCCCGATTTGTGGAAAATCCAACCCTTTTTATAGGAAAAATAACCCTCCAAAGATAATAAATCTTAGAAAGATATTATCCCATAAATATAGGTAAAATATATGATTCTGCATATCTCCTTCCTTCCAGAAGCCAAGCCCAAAAATATAGGATCACTTTCCAATTTTAAAAGATCTCAGCCAAGAATAAAATATTCTCGCCGCGTCCTAGGTGTTCGCCTCGGTCGAGTCGGCGTCTCTGGATTACCTCGGTCGAGATGAATCTCTGGTCAACCGAGGTGACTCACAACTGAATGTAGAATCTCTCAAAACTGGTCCAAAGTAAATCCTTAATTCATGGCTATGCTTCCTGGATGTAGCTCCAAATGACTCATGACTCCTTTTGCTCCTTTTTGATGCAAAACGTACCATATTACCTGCAATTACAACGAAACTAGGTGTAGACCTCGATTCTCGCAAAGGTAGATGAAATGGTAGTAAAATCACATAATGTACATACAAACATGCAGATTATGAAAGATAAAACGTCCAAACAAACCCCAAAATATAGACTATAATTCATGCTATCAAAATACCCCATACTTAGCCCTTGCTTGTCCCCAAGCAAGTTCTGCATATAAAATACAAGATAGAATGGATTATAAGTCAAGAAAATCAATGAAAAAGTCTTATGGTGTGCAACTATCATAGATCACTCTAAGAGAGTACTTCCTGGAATTTAAAAACTTAATATGCTCAAAACATTTTATAAATATAAGAAAGTTGTTCATCTTTGCATAAAATCATAGAATGCATAATAAATCATAATTATCAAAATTAATCATGTATAATCCAGTTTAAACCGCTAAGTCAATCAACAAGCTCAAGGTCTCAAGGGCTTCCCAAAAGAAAAGGTCAAGAAACGTGTAGGGTAGGGATGTATGTAAGGTAATGTGGTGCTAGAATCCGGGAAAAGGATGAACTTCACTTTCACTTTGACTTGCAACATCTTCCACCAATAAGCTTTGCTTATTTCACACTTTTTTCTCTTTTACTTTACTTTTTGGGATGCATGGACAGAGGTGCACAATAACCGAAGCCTAGGAAATCCGCAATCATCAATTTCTTGAGATGCATCAAACCCTTGATGCACATACCATGACCCGTTAGGAATATCGCTCAATCCGACTTTGGCAAGACACAAACACCCGGCTATGTGAATGGTGCCGAGTTACTCATCTTCATGATTGACTTCCCCAAACCTAGAATTGCATTCTAATACTTTCACTTTCAGCCATCTTCAACTTTAACTTGCTTTCACCACTTCGCTTGCTTCCAAATTCCCGGATAGGTAAGGGAGGCAAAATGTATATGAGGGGCTAAGCATGATCAAGAAGAAGAAGAAGAAGAATGAAATGCCTTGGTCTTTCCAAGATGAAAGTGAGAGAACTTATGCTGCGGTGTCAACCTTCAAATTCAACATAATTTGGATAAAAACAAAGTATTAAACATGCCAATAATTTCAAACAAAGCATTTAGCAACTTAAACATATCATAAAACCTTTCAAACACATAAAGAATTTAAAACCAGTCAGTAAACAAGATCTTCACTGAGATCATATCCAGATAAGTAACGCAAAAATCGTTTTCGAAAACTCTCAGTTAACCCACCTCGGTCGAGATGTTCTTGGTTCAACCGAGGTGAAACACCTCGTTTTGCCAGAACTGTCCCGGTCGAGGTCGAAATTTTTTTTTTTTTTAAAACCCTTTTTTTTTTCGGTTTCGACGTTTTTCTCAATCAAATAACCTGTAAGTATGCATGAAATCTCAGATAAACATGTAGAAGCAACTGAAGCATAAAATATCAAATATTACATAAACACCCCACACTTGGGACACACTGTCCCAGTGGGTCGAAATAAGTCTAAGGACAGGATACGCACCGAACATAGCTAAACTGCATGAAGAAGTAAGAAACAGCTCCCAGATAAGACCATCTCGGTTGGCGAAGTACATCTCGGTCGAGGTGTTCTGACAGTCCCCGAGATGTATCTCAGTAAAGCTCGTTTCCTCAACTTCTCGAAACTTCGTTCTTCTAGTGTAGCTCCTGAACTGTGATCCTTCCTTTTGGAATACCTGGTTGTTGTCTAGAGGAAAACAAAAACAAAGCAACTATCTAAACTAAACTAGAAAAGGGAGAAGAAAGCAATACCTTGGGTTGCCTCCCAAGAAGCGCTTGATTTAAGGTCGCTAGCTGGACCATAATGCGTCTCAAACGAGGTAGGAGGTTCCCTCACCCCATACTTCACCTCCATCGTGGGGTGAAGTAAGTAGATCCATCAAACGCTCCAAGACGTGTAAGTGCTCGTCGGGGAATGAATCGTCTATGGGTGGGCTATCCGTCTCGCGGGAGGATTCCGGTAGCCGGCTGAGGTGATCCGCAACTGAATTCTCGGATCCCTTCTTATCGCGGATCTCTAGGTCAAACTCTTGAAGCAAGAGAATCCATCGAATAAGGCGCGGCTTTGCATCTTTCTTAGCCAACAAGTAACGAATGGCTGCATGGTCGGTGTAGACAATGACTTTCGCCCCTACTAGATAGGAACGAAACTTCTCGAAAGCATATACAACCGCCAATAACTCTTTCTCGGTGGTAGCGTAGTTGCGTTGTGCTTCATCTAGCGTCTTGCTAGCATAATAAATGGCGGTGGTCCGTCCATCTTTCTTCTGTCCAAGCACCGCTCCTACGGCCACGTCACTAGCGTCACACATGACCTCAAAAGGTAAGGTCCAATCAGGAGGCTAGATAATGGGAGCGGAGATCAACGCTTCCTTAATCCTGTAAAAAGCATCAAGACACTCCTGCGAGAACTCAAAAACAACATCTTTATTCAAGAGGTTTGTTAGAGGTTTAGAAATCTTGGAGAAGTCCTTGATGAATCTCCTGTAGAAACCTGCATGCCCGAGAAAACTCCTCACACCTTTAACAGAACAAGGAGGAGGGAGCTTCTCAATAGTCTCGATCTTAGCTCGATCGACCTCAATACCTCGATTAGAAACGAGGTGTCCTAGCACAATGCCTTCATTAACCATAAAATGACACTTTTCCCAATTCAAAACAAGGTTAGTGTCCTCACATCTTTTAAGCACTAGAGAAAGGTTAGATAGGCAATCATCAAAAGAGGAACCATATACAGAAAAATCATCCATGAATACCTCCATGATCTCCTCTATGTACTCGGAGAAGATAGCCATCATGCATCGCTGGAAGGTAGCGGGTGCATTGCACAATCCGAATGGCATCCTCCGATAAGCAAACGTCCCCCAAGGACAAGTGAAAGTGGTCTTCTCCTGATCATCCGGATGGATAGGAATCTGGAAGAACCCACTATAGCCGTCCAAGTAACAAAAGTGTGAATGTTGGGCCAACCGTTCGAGCATTTGATCAATGAAAGGAAGCGGAAAATGATCCTTCCGAGTTGCCGTGTTCAGCTTCCTATAGTCGATGCAAACTCTCCACCCCGTAACGGTCCTTGTTGGGATTAACTCGTTGTTCTTATTCGTCACAACGGTCATCCCTCCTTTCTTCGGAACGACATGCACCGGGCTAACCCACTTGCTGTCCGAGATAGGATAAATAATACCTGCATCCAACAACTTAAGAATTTCCTTCTTCACAACCTCTTTCATGATCGGATTTAACCGTCTTTGAGGTTCCCGTGAAGTCTTATGATTATCTTCCATTAAAATTCTATGCATGCAGAAAGAAGGGTTAATGCCAATAAGATCATCCGTGGTGTAACCTATGGCTTTTCGATGCTTTCTTAGGACATGCATTAGCTTAGATAATTCAGAATCGGAGAGGGAAGCACTAGCAATAACGGGATAAGTAGAATCCGGCCCAAGAAAGATATACCTCAAGTGACTAGGGAGTTGTTTAAGCTCCACAACTGGGGGTGCTTTCTGAGAGGGATCTGTGCTTCCTCTTTCCAGTGGAGTGGTGTCAGAAACTGGATTAAATGCAATCTCAGTTTGAATCGTCTCGCTGTCGACCTCGGTCGAGGCGCAGAGGCGTTGACCGAGGTGTTCTTCAGACGCCTTTCTCAGTCCAGAAGGTGCCTCGGTCGAGGTACTGCTACTGGATCCGAGGCTGGAAATCTTCATTTCCTGGATCAGCTTCTCAGTTATAGCTCTTGGATCTTCTTCCAGTGCCTTTAAGCTCCGTATATCTGCATCACGAGAGGCATCTATACCTTCCTCCATTAAACTGAAGCTTATAACTCTTTCGAGTGGATCATTAATAAGGATAGAGCTCACCAATTCTCTTGATTCTTCTTCATCGTAGATGTTGAAGATATCATCAGTTAGTTGCTCTCCTTTCATGGCTGCAAGTAGTGCGAACTCCACCTCATCGCCACCAACGTTGAATTTCAACTTGGCGTTCTATAGGAAGATAGAAGTTACCTAACTTGACCGGAACGTCCTCCAAGATGCCCACTGGATGGGTGATGGAACGATCCGCCATGTAAAGTCGAATCTTGACCGGCTTGGGCTCTCCAAGACCGATCTTAGTGCATAGCTCCAGCGGGATGATGCTCACGCTGGCTCCTAGATCGCAAAGGGCTTCACAAGTGACATCCCCAACTTGAATGGGAATGCAAAATGAGCCCGGATCTCTCAACTTAGGTGGCATCTTTTCCTTCATGATCTTGATAAGCTCCGAAGACTTAGATGTCATCCTAACTTCACCAACATCCTCCAGCTTCCTCTTCCTTGATAAGATTTCTTTTAAGAACTTCCCATAGGCGGGCATACCTAAAATAACATCAAGGAAAGGAATATTAATATGTAGCTTATTCATCAAGTCAAGAAACTTACCAAAGTGCTTGTCTAGATGTGCTCTGGCTCTGGACTGAGGGAAAGGAAGTGGTGGCTTATATGCAGGAGGTGGAACATAAGTTTCTGTCGTTCCTCCTACTTTCTGTTGCGCCGCCTCGGTTGGCATCTCGGTCGAGGTGTTCTTCGACTGGATCTGGACCGAGGTGGTCTGCATCGAGCGAGGTACTGGATCTGCAGTTTTGAGTCCACTCCTCGTCGTTATGACCATGCACTGGCCCTTAGGGTTAGTTTCCGTCTTTGCTGGAAGCTTCCCTGGATCTCTTGGCGCTTCATTCGCCCTATTAGCAAGTTGTTGTTCGAAGGACTTTTGGGCCCTCGAAAATGAAGTCATAGAATTCTCCATAGCACTAAGCTTGATCAAGATTGCCTCCAGGACTGCGTCCTTCTTTTCCGGCTGAGACGAACTTGATCCTTGCCCTTGGCTCTTCAATGGAGTAGAAGAAGAAGAAGGAGAAGAGAGGAAAGGGTTAGAGGAATCATTGGAGTTGGAGTTTGAATGGTTGTTACCGTTGTTTTGGTTATTATTCGCTCTCCAGTTGTTGCTATTGGATCCTCTATTGTTGTTGTTGTAGTTGTTGTTTCGGGGTCCGTTGTTGTTGTTACGGTACCCGTTGTTGTTGTTGTTGTTGTTCCTTTGTCCTTGCTCTTCCTTCTTAGTTTGAGCCATCAATAGCTCCTTCAATTGCTTCACGTCGTTCTTCAAGGACGTGAGTTGGTTGTTGTTGGGTTGAGTCTCTTGAAAGTTGACTCTTTTAACTCCACCTTCAGCTCCTTGGTGGGTGTACTTCTCCATGTGCAAGGCTTGCTTCTCAATGAAGTCCCAAGCCTCGTCAACCGCCATGTCCATGAATGTACCGGCGGAGAGTAGTTGGAGATTGAACTGGGTGTTTCCGTCCAGCCCTTTGAAGTAGATCTCCAACAACTCGATCTTTGGAATCCCATGATGTGGGCAATCCAAAAGGATATCCTTGAACCGCTCCCAAGATTTAGACAAGCTCTCCTTGTCCTTCATGATGAAAGCATTGATCTTCCCTCTCATTTCAGCAGTCTTTGAGGGGGGAAAGAATTTGGTCAAGAATTCCGTAGTCATTTCCTCCCATGTGCTAATTTTTCCTGGAGGGAGAGATTGATACCAAGTAAGAGCTCTATCTTTTAAAGAAAAGTAAAAAGGTCTTAGCTTGTAGTTGTTGTTCTCAATTCTGGACGGTCGCAAGGTTTCCATCAAGATCTCGTAGTTTTGAAGATGTTGATGCGGCGACTCCTTCTCTAGCCCTCCGAATTGGCATTGGCGAATCATGGCTAGAACTTGCGGTCGAAGTTCGTAGTCATGATCTGCTGGATCTCCTAGGTTCACTCCTGGACGCCTCAGTTGTTGATTAGGGTCCATCCTTTGACCTAGGGTTTGTGGAATTCCTGCAAGAAGAACATCTCGGACTGGCATCCGAGGTGGAAGTACCTCGGCCGGGGCGTCAGGTACTGGAATTTGCCTCGGTCGAGGATCAACTACTGGATCCTCCCTCGGTCGAAGTAGAATCTGGTCTCGCATGGCTGCAATCTCAGCTTCGATTGCTGCAGTCCTGGCCTGATTCTCTTCTTTCTCTTGCCTTAGCTCTTCTTTACTGAGACGTAGCAGCTCCTGCGTCTCTCTCAATTGGGCCGCAAGATCGCGATCGTCTTGTTGGGCCATCTTCGCTTCTCTTAAGCGTCGCTTGTATGTCTTTTCTGGTTCGGGATCGTAAGGAACGATTTCCTTCCCAGTGCGGGTTCTTCGCATATACCTAAGAAAGAACCTGCGAAAGTCACTCAAGTAGAGTGGTTAGACAAAACGGGGCAAATGCCCCCAAGAGCAAACCGTACCGGCTCGGTCTAGACCAAGTCCCCGGCAACGGCGCCAAAAACTTGTTCACTCCAAACGGTGTGTGAAAGTCACTCAAGTAGAGTGGTTAGACAAAACGGGGCAAATGCCCCCAAGAGCAAACCGTACCGGCTCGGTCTAGACCAAGTCCCCGGCAACGGCGCCAAAAACTTGTTCGCTCCAAACGGTGTGTGCAAGCTTTAAATTTATAACCCTAGACTTAAGCTTAAAACAAGGATGCGAACCCGCAGTGTACGGGTCAATCGTAGTAAAAGCAAGAAAATTCCAGGGGTCGATCACAGGGACTCGGTGAAACAGAGTCAATACGGTATGCTAATGTCAAAGCTAACCACAAGAGCAATTAACACAATCAAAGATGAATAAGATGTCAAATAAAGCAAACATGCAATTCTAGGGATTAAAGCATCAAGTTGTGGTTCCAACTCAAGATCTATAGATAAGCGGACAAAGCTGAGATTTTTGCATGGGGAAGGTGTTTCTAAAGTGGAGTAGATCACCGGGTAAGTCTCACTACACACTAATCCTAAACCGTAACTCCTATTACCGGGTAAGTCTCAAGGAATTAAAATAAAGAACTATAACCTCAAACTAACACACCATCTAAGGGAATAGAATCAACCATTACCGGGTAAGTCTCAGGCTAACTCACAAAGAAGGGATGAAAGCACACTCAAACCCCAATAAAGGATAAACCTTTATTACCTACACTTATGATCGTTGGTACACAAACTAAGGAATTACCGGGTAAGTCTCATCCTAAGCTTGCTTTGAACCAGGAAGGTATAATAAGAATAGGATTTGGCAAACTCTAACACTTAACTCTCAGTTATGGATCAGATAAGTCACCTCGGTCAGCCAGTTTCCACCTCGGCCGAAATGTTCATCGACTGAACGAGATGCTTAGGGTTAAGGTTAAAGACTCGAACTTTCAGGATCCTACTGGAATCTAAGATTATTCTATCATTTTTTTTTCCCACAACCTTCAGCCAATCACCCTAGAATCACACAAGGAAATTAGCCACTCATCATCATTGTGAAAGTATTAAATGTAAGGGAAGAAGGTGAATATTTGAACAAAGAAGAATTTAATGAAAAGACTTCAATAACTGAATCAAATATCACACAAAAGCGTTCCTTGGATAATAATCCAACAAGACAAGACAACAATTGAGGGAATTGAAGACAATCTTACAAAACCCTTCAATAAAAGCTATAAAAGCTATGGACTTCAATCTTCCTTCAACCTTCAAAAAGGTTCTTCAACTCTCTCCCAAATTGGAGTATGCGGCTGCTGCGTATTTTTCGGTGTAGGCGGATTACTTGCGCTGATAGCGGATGTTGGATTTGTGGAAAATCCAACCCTTTTTATAGGGAAAATAACCCTCTCAAAGATAAGAAATCTTAGAAAGATATTATCCCATAAATATAGGTAAAATATATGATTCTGCATATCTCCTTCCTTCCAGAAGCCAAGCCCAAAAATATGAGATCACTTTCCAATTTTTAAAAGATCTCAGCCAAGAATAAAATATTCTCGCCGCGTCCTAGGTGTTCGCCTCGGTCGAGTCGGCGTCTCTGGATCACCTCGGTCGAGATGAATCTCTGGTCAACCGAGGTGACTCACAACTGAATGTAGAATCTCTCAAAACTGGTCTAAAGTAAATCCTTAATTCATGGCTATGCTTCCTGGATGTAGCTCCAAATGACTCATGACTCCTTTTGCTCCTTTTTGATGCAAAACGTACCATATTACCTGCAATTACAACGAAACTAGGTGTAGACCTCGATTCTCGCAAAGGTAGGTGAAATGGTAGTAGAATCACATAATGTACATACAAACATGCAGATTATGAAAGATAAAACGTCCAAACAAACCCCAAAATATAGACTATAATTCATGCTATCAGGTGTCTCAGTCAAACTTCGTCTTCTCGAATTCTCGAATCTTCTGTACTTCCAGTTATGCTCCTTCCTTAGATGTCTCTTGTTATCTGTCTAGGACGCCAAAAACAAACAAAACAAAGCAAAAAGCAAACTCTATCTAAACTAGGCTAGAAAACGGGAAAAGAAAGCAATACCTTGGGTTGCCTCCCAAGAAGCGCTTGGTTTAAGGTCGCTAGCTGGACCATAATGCGTCTCAAATGAGGTATATTGGTGCTACCTCCTCAACCGGAGTCTCCGGTTGGTACTTCTTAAGTCTATGACCGTTGACCTTGAAGCTTCCGCTAGTTTCACCCCATATCTCAACTGCACCATGAGGAAAAACATGTTTCACAACATAAGGTCCGGTCCATCTTGATTTTAACTTACCTGGAAAAAGGCGGAGGCGGGAGTTGAAGAGTAGAACTAAGTCTCCTTCGTTAAGCTCCTTTGGAATGATACGCTTGCCATGCCATCTCTTCGTCCTTTCCTTATAGATTTTGGCATTCTCATAGGCGTTCAAACGCAGCTCTTCCAGCTCGTTGAGTTCCAATAGTCGCTTCTCGCCGGCCTCCTTAATGTCGAAGTTCAACCATTTGATCGCCCAATACGTCTTGTGTTCCAATTCAACGGGCAAATGGCAAGACTTCCCATATACCAAATTATAAGGGGTGGTGCCTATGGGAGTCTTAAATACGGTTCTGTACGCCCAAAGAGCATCGTCCAATTTCATGGACCAATCCTTCCTCGTTCTAAAGACGGTCTTCTCCAAAATTACTTTGATTTCTCTATTTGAGATCTCGACCTGTCCACTAGTTTGAGGGTGATAAGCAGTTAATACCTTGTGGGTTACCCCATACTTCGATAGAAGTGCCTTGAACTTCCGGTTGATGAAATGTGTTCCTCCATCGCTGATGATGATGCGCGGAGTTCCAAATCGTGAAAAGATGGTTCTGTTCAAGAACTTCACAACCACCTTGGCGTCGTTAGTGGGAGAAGCAATGGCTTCAACCCATCTAGAGACGTAATCAACCGCAAGAAGGATATAGAGGTTTCCTTCGGAGAATGGGAAAGGTCCCATGAAGTCAATCCCCCATACATCAAAGATTTCTACCTCTTGGATGATGTTATTAAGTGGCATTTCATTCCTCCTTGATAAATTTCCTGTTCTTTGACATGCATCACAAGAGACAACAAAAGCTTGTACATCCTTAAATAATGTAGGCCAAAAGAAACCGGAACGCAATACCTTAGCGCATGTTTTATCGGTGCTAGCATGTCCTCCACAAGGAAGTGAATGGAAATGCCTTATAACGCTATTAACTTCATCTTCCGGAATGCATCTTCGAAGCATCCCATCCGGTCCGCGCTTGAATAGCAGCGGCTCGTCCCAGTAATAATGTCGTACTTCCTTGAAGAATCTCTTCTTTTGAGAGTACGTCAATCCGGGCGGTGTTTCCTGACAAACAAGATAATTCACAATATCAGCATACCAAGGTCCGTTTTTATCAGAAAGTTGGTGGATGGAATGTTCCACCAACTGAGGATGAATGTCAGAGAAGTGAGTAAGAAGATTATTATTCTCAGTAGTCTCAGTTGACATCATCTCGCCATCGACCTCGGTCGTGGCGCAGAGGCGTTGACCGAGATGTTCTTCAGTCGCCTCGCTCAGTCCAGGAAGTGCCTCGGTCGAGGTACTGCAACTGGGACCGAAATTGGAGATCTTCGTCTCCTGGATTAGCTTCTCAGTTTTTGCTCCTGGATCCTCTTCCAGTGCCTTCAAGCTCCGTATATCTGCATCACAAGAAGCATCTATACCTTCCTCCATTAAACTGAAGCTAATAACTCTTTTGAGTGGATTGTTAGTAAGGATAGAGCTCACCAATTCTCTTGATTCTTCTTCATCGTAGATGTTGAAGATATCATCAGTTAGCTGCTCCCCTTTCATGGCTGCAAGTAGTGCGAACTCCACCTCATCGCCACCAATGTTGAATTTCAACTTGGCGTTCTTGCAATCCACATTGCAACCCGAAGTTGCTAGAAATGGCCTCCCGAGAATAATAGGAACAGGATAATCTGCGGGAATGTCAAGTACAACAAAATCTATAGGTAGATAGAAGTTACCTAACTTGACCGGAACGTCCTCCAAGATGCCCACGGGATGGGTGATTCCGCCATATAAAGTCGAATCTTGACCGGCTTGGGCTCTCCAAGTCCGATCTTCATACATAGCTCCAGCGGGATGATGCTCACGCTGGCTCCTAGATCACAAAGTGCTTCACAAGTAACATCCCCAACTTGAATGGGAATGCTAAATGAGCCGGGATCTCTTAATTTAGGTGGCATCTTCTCCTTCATGATCTTGATAAGCTCCGAGGATTTAGATGTCATCCTAACTTCACCAAAGTCTTCAAATTTCCTTTTCCTTGATAGGATCTCCTTTAAGAAATTCCCATAAGCGGGCATACCTAGAATAGCATCAAGGAAAGGAATGTTAATATGCAGCTTATTCATCAAGTCAAGGAACTTACCAAAGTGCTTGTCTAGATGTGCTCTGGCCCTTGACTGGGGGAATGAAAGTGGTGGTTTGTATGCAGGGGGTGGAACATAAACTTCAGTTTTCCCCTCCGCTTTCTATTGTTCCGCCTCGGGTGGTATCTCGGTCGAGGTGTTCTTCGACTGGATCTGGACCGAGGTGGTCTGCGTCGAACGAGGTACTGGATCTGCGGTTTTGAGTCCACTCCTTGTCGTTATGGCCATGCACTGGCCCTTAGGGTTGCTTTCCGTCTTTGCTGGAAGCTTCCCTGGATCTCTTGGCGCTTCATTCGCCCTACTTGCAAGTTATTGTTCGAAGACTTTTGAGCCCTCGAAAATGAAGTCATAGAAGTCTCCATAGCACTAAGCTTGATCAAGATAGCCTCCAGAACTGCGTCTTTCTTTTCCGGCTGAGACGAACTTGATCCTTGCCCCTGGCTCTTTAATGGAGTAGAAGAAGAAGAAGAAGGGGAAGAGAGGAAAGGGTTAGAGGAATTATTAGAGTTGGAGTTAGAATAATTGTTACCAGGATTCTGGTTGTTTTGATTGTTCGTCCTCCAATTGTTGCTATTGGACCCTCTATTGTTGTTGTTGTAGTTGTTGTTCCGGGAACCGTTGTTGTTGTTACGGTATCCATTGTTGTTGTTCCTTTGTCCTTTCTCTTCCTTCTTGGTTTGAGCAACCAAGAGTTCCTTCAATTACTTCACGTCATTCTTCAAAGACGTGAGTTGATTGTTGTTGGATTGAGTCTCTTGAAAGTTGACTCTTTTAACTCCACCTTCAGCTCCTTGGTGGGTGTACTTCTCCATATGCAAGGCTTGCTTCTCAATGAAGTCCCAAGCCTCGTCAATTGCCATGTCCATGAAGGTACCGGCGGAGAGTAATTGGAGATTGAACTGGGTGCTTCCGTCTAGTCCTTTGAAGTAGATCTCCAACAACTCAATTTTTGGAATCCCATGATGTGGGCAATCCAAAAGGATGTCCTTGAACCGCTCCCATGACTTGGACAAGCTCTCCTTGTCCTTCATAATGAAAGCATTGATTTTCCCTCTTATTTCAGCTGTCTTTGAGGGGGGGGGAGAACTTGGTCAAGAACTCCGTCGTCATCTCCTCTCATGTGCTAATTTTACCTGGAGGAAGAGATTGATACCAAGTAAGAGCTCTATCTTTTAAAGAAAAGTAAAAAGTTCTTAGCTTGTAGTTGTTATTTTCAATTCTGGAAGGTCACAAGGTTTCCATCAAGATCTCGTAGTTTTGAAGATGTTGATGTGGTGACTCCTTCTCCATCCCTTCGAATTGGCATTGGCGAATCATGGATAGAACTTGCGGTCGAAGTTCATAGTCATGGTCCACTGGATCTCCTAGGTTGACTCCTGGACGCCTCAGTTGTTGATTGGGGTCCATCCTTTGACCTAGGGTTTGTGGAATTCCTGCAAGAAGAACATCTCGGACTGGCATCCGAGGTGGAAGTATCTCGGCCGGGGTGTCAGGTACTGGGACCTGCCTCGGTCAAGGGTCAGCAATTGGGACCTGCCTCGGTCCAGCATCGGGAACTGGGTTGTCCCTCGGTCGAAGTAGAATCTGGTCTCGTATGACGGCCATTTCTGCTTCGATTGCTTCAGTTTTTGTGCGAGTTTCTTCCTTCTCTCGCCTTAGTTCTTCCTTGCTGAGGCGTAGCAGCTCTAACGCCTCTTTCAATTCGGCCTCAAGATCGCGGTTGTCTTGTTGGGCCATCTTCGCTTCTCTTAAGCGTCGCTTGTATGTCTTTTCTGGTTCGGGATCGTAAGGAACGATTTCCTTCCCAGTGCGGGTTCTTCGCATATACCTAAGAAAGAACCTGCAAAAGTCACTCAAGTAGAGTGGTTAGATGACACGGGGGCAAGTGCCCCAAGAGCAAACCGTACCGGCTCGGTCTAGACCAAGTCCCCGGCAACGGCGCCAAAAACTTGTTCGCTCCAAACGGTGTGTGCAAACTTTAAATTTATAACCCTAGACTTAAGCTTAAAACAAGGATGCGAACCCACAGTGTACGGGTCAATCGTAGTAAAAAGCAAGAAATTCCAGGGGTCGATCACAGGGACTCGGTGAAACAAAGTCAATAACGGTAAGCTTCGCGAATACTAACCACAAGAGCAATTAACACAATCAAAGATGAATAAGAATTCAATAAAGCAAACATGCAATTCTAGGGATTAAAGCGTCTAGTTGTGGTTCCAACTCAAGATCTAAAGATAAGCGGACAAATCTGAGATTTTTGCAAGGGGAAAGTGTTACTAAAGTGGAGTAGATCACCGGGTAAGTCTCACTACTCATTAATTCAAAACCGTAACTCCTATTACCGGGTAAGTCTCAAGGAATCAAGATAAAGAACTATAACCTCAAACTAACACTCCATCTAAGGGGATAGAATCAACCTTTACCGGGTAAGTCTCAGGCTAACTCACAAAGATGGGATGGAAGCACACTCAAACCCCAATAAAGGATAAACCTTTATTACCTACACTTATGATCGTTGGTACACAAACTAAGGAATTACCGGGTAAGTCTCATCCTAAGCTTGCTTTGAACCAGGAAAGGTGTAATAAGAATAGGATTTGGCAAACTCTAACACTTAACTCTCAGTTTAGGATCGGATAAGCCACCTCGGTCAGCCAATTCCACCCCGGCCGAGATGTTCATCGACTGAGCGATATGCTTAGGGTTAAGGTTAAAGACTCGAACTTTCAGGGTCCTACTGGAATCTAAGATTATTCTATCATTGTTTTTCCCACAACCTTCAGCCAATCACCCTAGAATCACACAAGGAAATTAGTCACTCATCATCATTATGAAAGTATTAATCAAATATATGGGAAGAAGGTGAATATTTGAACAAGAAGAATTTAATGAAAAGACTTCAATAACTGAATCAAATATCACACAAAAAGCGTTCCTTGGATAGCAATCCAACAAGACAAGACAACAAGGAAGGGAATCTAAGATAATCTTACAAAACCCTTCAAAAGCTATAAAAGCTATAATTTTCAATCTTCCTTCAACCTTCAAAAAGGTTCTTCAAAACTCCCAACTGGAGTATGGTTGCAGCAATGTATGCTGGATCTCGCAGCCTTCAATGGTGTATAACGTGCTAAGCGGGATGTAAGCGAGATGTATGCAGGATCTTGGATTTGTGGAAATCCAACCCTTTTATAGGAAAATAACCCTCCAAAGATAAAATATCTTAGAAAGATCTTCTCCCACAAAAATAGGTAAAATATAAGATCTTCTTCCTTCCAGGAGCCAAGCCCAAAAATATAAGATCACCTTCCAAAGATAAAAATTCTCAGCCAAGAATAAAATATTCTCGCCGCGTCCTAGGTATTCGCCTCGGTCGAGTCGGCGTCTCTGGATCACCTCGGTCGAGATGAATCTCTGGTCAACCGAGGTGAGTCATAACTGAATGTGAAATCTCTCAAAACTGGTCCAAAGTGAATCTTAATCCATGGATATGCTTCCTGGATGGTTCCTTATGCTCCTCAATGTAACTCCAATGACTCCATAGCTCCTTTTGTTCCTTTTTGATGCAAAACGTGTCATTTTACCTATAATTACAGCAAAACTAGATGTAGACCTCGATTCCCGCAAAGGTAGATGAAATGGTAATATAATCACATATTATACATGCTAACATGCAGATTATTGAAGATAAAACGTCCAAACAAACCCTAAAATATAGACTATATTCATGCTATCATTTATGGGGAAAAAAAATTGGACAAATGTCAGCAGCACACGCATCCGCACAACCGTACCGGAATAGTGAACCGTACTTGGACAGTACCCAGGAGGCAAGGGCCAAGCTTTCTTATCGATTTTTCGTTGTTAATTTGTAGCATATATGATGTGGGACCATCTCCAATACAAGGGTCAGTTACACGCTCAAAGGCTAAATCATTAAAGGATAAGCCAACAACTCCTTCACTTTAACCTTCTTTAGATTCGATTACGGATGGAGCGATCACACGGTCAAGAGCTAAAGTAATCCAAGACGAAGTTATTGATCTTCTCATGACATTTATCCTCAAGGAAACTCTCATCACTCTCAGGAGTTTCTTAGTGACATTGTTGACTGTTATAGAAGAGTCAAGCCACAACCAAGAAGATCCATCAAGCAAGGAAGAAGGATAAAAGCAATGAAGAAGTTCCAAAGAAGAAAATCGACCGATTTTCCTGCAGGAAATTCAGTCGATTTCATTTCTTTCACTGAAATGAGTTGCAAGAGATCCGGCCATGATCTTCTATCTTTTGACAATTATATCTTGTAATAATTCCTTAAATCTCTCAAACTATCTTAAGGGATTATTTAATACCTATCTTTTTAGATTTTATATTATATATGTTTAAAAAAATATCTTTCCTAGATTATCTTTTCAAAAGATATATTTTATAATCATATTTTTTTAGATTTTTCCTAGTTTTAGTAGGTTTAGTCTCTCTTATAAATAGCTTTAGTGGGGGAGATTGTTTAGTAGATCAGATTTATATTTTCCACAGATTTGTGTGAACTTACGGCTTCACTTACAGAGTTCGTATTTTATTCATTGCTATTCTATCAAAAGAGAGTTTTGGTTGAATTGTTGTTACGTTCTTGTTAGATTGTACTTGTGTGTGTTAATCTTATTGAAGATTTGATGCTCCTGGTCAATCCTAGTCCCTCCTTGTGCTTGTCTTACTTAGAAGGCGTGTGTAAGGTTAAAGAAGTGCGGGTTAAAGTGATCTTCTCGTTTAAAGGTTTTGACACATCATTGGTCAATGTTCTTTTGCAGTACTATCTTGGTTCATATCTTCCATTTATCATTCCATAATCATCTTCTTGTCATTTTATATCATTCACTAATCCGTATTCTGAGTTTATCGAAAAATCGACCTGTTCTTGAGATAAATCGACCGATTTTTCTATAGAACAACCCGATTTTTATTCTAGTTAAGGACTTTCAATCTAGATCGGGAACTGCGGCTTATCCCCGCATCAATATATCTATATAAATTATGTATCCTTGAATCATGTATATGTTTTCTAATGAAGGGAATGTGATTATGTGAATCTTGTTCTACGGTCTTCAACTCTTCTTCTGTTTGATACTCTGATTATTTGATTTTTCGGTTTAAACCAAAACCGAACCGCAAATATGTTGTCCAAACCAAACCGAAACCGCACATTGCAGTTGTGGTTTGCGGTCCATGGTTCCGAACTAATGCTCAACCCTAAATAAACGTGTACTAATAAATTTGAATACCCTTAGTTCGAACATTGTGCTCCGTTAGTTCAAGCATTCTGTTTTTTAAAAAGGAAACAACATTCTACTTAACCATAATCGAGTGCAAACATTTCCTCAATACCATGTGGAAAGTTTACGTGAAAAATAAACTAACGATAAGATAGTTTGAAAGAAAGTATTGTGTTTTATTAGTTCAAACATGTTCAAGTAAAAAGTGCATAAAACATATCCAATAAATAGAACAAAAAATGCATGGACTAACAACAGAAAATATTAAAAGTGATAGTATATTAGTTTTGAATGAATTGAACTAATATTTTTAATTAACAAAGTAATTGTTACAATCCTTTCTCGTAAAAAAGAGTATGAAGTATTAGTATAAATAATTTGAACTAATAATAAAATTAATTATACAAAAACTTTAAACTAAAAAATATCCATCAGGAACACAGAAAAGAAATGGTCACTACAATTGCCAAAAATTATAAAATTATCACCACGTCTTTTTAAATTTATAATTTTATAGTCACACCTTTTAACAAGTCATGCTATTGGTGAAAATATGTAGATTATTAGATCAAATCAATCGACGGTGCACAAAATACTTCATAATTTCTTACCATAAGGAGCGGACGTATTTGAATAACATCTTCGAATTAACGTGTACTTTGTGTAAACATAATTTTTTAATATGCAACCAAATCCTTTTTTTAATAAATTATTATAGAATGTAAATTTAGTGATATTTCTAGAAGAGTAAATACTCATCGTCTCACCTATATACCTACTCTTTACCTATCGATTGTTAAATTGTGATCAGCTCAAAATTAGTCGTATTTATAATATCGTGTAACAAAAAAGATAAAACATCCAAGGGCAAATTAAAAAAAAGTTAGTTTTTAACTATGAGCAAGGAATAACTATAAACAATTTGAACAACTGTTATAATTGAGGATAATGATCCATCTACATAAGAACAACCACAAAATTACCCTCCAACATTAATGTTATGAATAAGCAAGAAAAAGTTAGTTTTTAAAATAAATAAATTATTCCGAGCTTTTGGAATCTAGATTTCATCCTTCCAAAAATTTTGGGATGACTTTCCTTTTTGAAAATGTTTCTCGAGTGTGGTCTAAACGATTGAATTGGAAGATGTCGTAGTCACATGCCCCTGTTGATCGTGTTGATTGTGATCGTGGTTGTGTTCGAGGTCTTCGAAGATCCTCCATCTAGGTGGGGGCAACATCGTGGGATCCACATTTCCGTAGGAGGTATGACTTCCCCTTAAAAAGGTTTCTACCATCCTGCTTCCCGGCGGCGAGACACCGCGCCAGTTCATCTAGCTCGTGCCCTCTCCATGTTTTGCTAGCTTCGAGTGTTCCACGTCTTCTCCCAAGGAGTAGTTGTTCTGTTTTTTGGATCTTTCTCACTTTTTTCGATCTTTGCTTGCGGTGATTGTATTGTTTCCGTTTTTTGTTTTTGTATTTGCATGACGGTTTGCTCGTTTGCCGATTGTCGGCCTCTCGATACACCAAGTATGTTTGGTGTAATCGAACCTCTTACCTTCTTGATTAAAAAAAATATATTGATAAAGCCTACCACAAAAATTGTGTAAGAAGTTGAGGAATTTTAAAGAGCTAAAATTAAGGGTAGAATCTGCAATAAGGGACACCTTCCATTTGTATGTGTACACGTAATAGACCATTGTGATTCTGTAACAGCTGGCCGTATAGGAATTAGACCCTGTCACAATTTTGTATACACAAATTTATCATACTTACGTCTACTTGTTTTGTTTATCATCATCAACATTTGCATTTGAAAATAATTTTTAATTAGTGTAATTTAATGTGTTTCGTACGTATAGTTATTTTTTTAAAATATATGTAAATATATAATAATAATAATAATAATAATAATAATAATGATAATAATTTAAATTATTATAATTCAAAAAGTATACATAATTTTTGGTATTTTAAAAATTAAGTTTGAAAAAAAAAGAATTGATTATATCAGACAAAAAATACTTGTTTTATAAAAAATAAATTTCTATTTGAGAGAATGAAACGTGAGTTAAGGTCTTTTACTTTAATAATCTACTAGTGTATTATTCGTGTTGTACACAAGATTTTTTAATTATTTTTTAAATAAATTTCTATTTAATCATAAAAATATTAACGCTAACGTTAGTTACATATATTGGGTTCATGTTAGAAATAATAACACACAAAACTACTAGAGAATCTCTCAAAGCCAACCCGCTCAACTCTCATCTCTATCTTGCTTATAGGGTTGAGCAAGTCTCGGGCAATTCAGAAGAACCGACCAAAACAGCAATATGCGATTTGAAGAAACCGCAAACGCATATGTTCGGTTCGGTTTGCAGTCCAAAAAAATACACTTTTGCGGTTCGGTTGCTAAATCGAACCGCAAATTGCAGTCCAAACTGAAAATAATAAATGAAAAAAACCCGCGGCGACTCCATCAACCTTTAGTCCTAAACATTGCATTGCGTGGAAAACAAAAGTAGAGCTTGGTTTGTTGCTCAATGACTCCCTCATCCTTAGAATCCCGATACTCAACTACTCCTTCATCTTCAAAATTCCGATAGTCTACCAATAATCGGTGCCAGGAAACCCGCTTCCCTCCGGCGATGGCAACAACTCCCTTAATCTCATCTACATATAGTTGTGGCCTATTTGGGATACCCCAAGCTAACACTTAAGACTACCACCAAAACCGTTAGACCAACTGAGTATTGGAACGTTTCTCTGCTTAGTCCTCTCTTATCTTCAACAATTCCCATTCCTATTTCCCTTTATTCGACTATTTGAATGATTGAGTCTACTTCAGTCTTCTCATCAACATCTCCCACTCCCCAGTCCTCATTCGTCTCTATTTGGTTATTCCGGCGAGGAAGTGACTCCCACAGGCTCAGGTTCATTTCTTTCTTCTTTCTATTCAGCTATTTTGTCAAAAATTGTGATTATGTTATGTGAAAAAGTGTACTAGTGGGCTACTGGACACGAGTGCACTAGTGAGCTACTGGGTATTGAAAAACTAACCACCAATTCTTCATGTTTTGGTTTCTAATCACTTAATTAAAAAAATACTTTTTTCGGACAGTCAACAAGTGTTTGTTGATAGTCAACACTTGTTGACAATACAATTTTACAATTATTTATGGTTCAATTTACACTTGTTCACAATCCATTTTATACTTGCATTGTCTATAAGTGTTGACATTACATTTTAGAGTTGTTGACAATCCATTTTACATTTGCATTGTTAAAAAGTGTTGACAATCAACAAACTTATTCACATTCCGAATAAAAAAGAATTAAAAAAAAATTTTAGTTAAGTGGTTAGGAACCAAAAATTATAAATTTAGTGGTTAATTTTTCAATGGTCTATTTTGATTGATTATCCAACCAAAAAATTTTCATCCAATAAACCAATTACACGCTAAAAACTCACACCAAACGTTCAAAATAAAACCTTTTAAAATAAAAAAACCTAAATATACAAATGAATAAACATAAAAGTGCACAACGAATTTCCAAAAGTGTGCAACGAAGAAAAAAAATCTGTTTATTATTATAAAAATTTTGAGAATAATATTAATAACACATAAATAAGAGTCGAAAGTGTACAATTATCTTTAAAAATGTACTTTTAAGACCCAAAAGTTCACAACTAACAAAAAAAATAAACATGTCAAAGGGCTATGAAAACACAATAGAGAAAAACTATTAAGATTAATTGGTCAAAATCAATGGTGGGAAGTTTAAAACTTAACTTTAACATATCTAAAAGAAGCAATGGTGTGCTTGACTATATTTTGTGAGGCCATAATCCATCAATAATTGCATACGACTATGTACAATGTGGGTATACATCTGTCTTACACGCGAAAACATATGTCCTTAGGAAAAGATTACTAAGAGCAAGAGAAATGAAAATAAAACATTTTGAAATTGAAGGAGATAAGATCACGATTATAAACTCAATCAATAGTATTGGGAAACATCAATGGGAAATCGACTTTACTATCTTACACATTTCTTTGATTCTGTTTGGTTTCACACAGGTTCAAATCCGTCATATTTTCAAGGAAGTCAACGACATTGCGGAGAAACTTGTAACATTAGACCAAGACACCCCAGTAAAGTTGGAGTAGTGGTCCCACACAAAGTTGAAGTCCTCATCCACAAGGATGTCATAGGATGGCCCACCAACAAATGGTGGTCATGTCTAATTACTTACCCTTGTATTACAACAAAAAAACCATAGATAAGGATCTATAGTTCACAATCAATTTTGTAAAAGGAGTTACCTCTTGGCAGTGAGATAACCTATGTAAACTTCTAATCGAATTTATACAAGGTCTCTAGTGACATGTGGGTAATGACACATCATTCAATTTTTGGCTTGATAACTAAGCTTTTGGTGAACTTTTAATTTGTTTGCATATAATAGAAATAATATTAATACCACAAAGACAATCAATTGATTCATCAAAGAAGAAAATATTTGAAAGATCGATAAACTAAAAGATGAAATAAGCCTTTTAAAAAATGTTGACCTTTTAAAAATAATAACCAGCATAAGCATCCCAAAAAACCAATTCCCATTAGAGAAAAAGTAAAAATGGTTACTTTTTCACTAGTTTTGTTTAGAAGAATAAAAAACCTCTTTGACCCTATTCACCCTATGAATGGATCTCGAACTTAGACACCTAACCTAAAATAAATATTTTTTTTTGGAGAATTGCTTTAAACGGTTTCTCAACAAAAGAAAAACTAGATGAAAGAAGAATAAAGGGCACCATGCATTGTGAATTCTACAACCACCATAAAGAAGATCTTCATAGTATACTTTTAAATGTCTTTACACAAAGCAAATAATAAACAACATAGACCCAAAGACATCTCATAATTTATGCATAAAATTATTAAAATAAGGAACCAAACACATGTTCACAAAATCTAAAACTTAAATTGGATCTCTCAAAAATCACAAAACTTGCGACTATCTAGTGGGATATTTGATATTCAAGAAATAAATTTGTTTTTTGAAATGAGACATGAGGAAGCATCCAAAGTACCACTGAATTGGTTAATTTAGAAATGCATAATGCTTTGTTTATATGCATATATTTAAGATGGGCAACCATATTATTTTTAAATGAATAACTTGCACGATCGTTATACCTTGGTTCATGATCGTGTTGTTTATGCAGAAAAGTAAATCACACTATCCTTATACAAGGTGTACAATCGTGTTACTTAGTAATTCAGAGAATAAATACAAAAAATGGGTGATCTAGTTATTGTTTATCTAATTCTCCATGATATTACATAGTATATATATACTAGAATGAGATGAATTGTAGTCTAGGATCTTGTGACAAGTGTCACGATCATATTGAGTAGTCCTTTGTCTAGGAATGATCTAGAATACAAAGGGATAGATATTATTTGTGCTAGTATTCCCCCTCAATTCAAGCTGTCGAAGGCAAAGGTTGGAGCGAAGTCTATAGACCCTCAATGAAGACAGTGGTTTAACTAGAAGATATGCAAGCTGATCTTGAGAGGATATGAATGCCACTTAAAGGAACTTAGATTGCACTCGTTCTCGGACAAAGTGGTAATCCAGTGAGAGATGCTTGATTTTGTGATGTAGGACAAGATTAACTGCATAATATGTGGAACCAATGTTGTCACACCATAGGACATGAGAGTGTGAAAAATGAATTTGTAGTTCTTTGAGGATTGGTTGAATCCATTTGTTTCACATGTGCATACTAGAGCTCGATATTCCGCTTCTATTGTGGACCTAGCAATGATAGGTTGTTTCTTTAAAGACCAAGATATGAGGTTTGTCCCATGGAAAACAAAATACGCACTAATTGATATTTTTTCATTCTTGTCACTTTCCCAGTCAGAATCAAAGAAAGTGGAAATATTGTGTTGAGGAGTGGAAGATATGATAAACTGCATATCTATGGTAGCAATGAGATACATGAGAACACACTTCACTACTTGCTAGTGAGTTTGTTGTGGGTTGTGCATAAATTGACATATTCGATTCACAACAAAAGAAATGTCTAGGCGAGTAAAGGTCAAGTATTGTAGGATGTCAGCAATACTATAGTATTTCTGAGGATCTTCAAACGGTTTGGATGGAGTGGAAGTTTCAAAGTGTGAGGCCATACGTGTTGCAACTAGTTTCGAGTTGCTATTCTTGCTTGTTATAATAAGACAATAAATCTAGGTATAATGATACGATGAGTTACGGACCGAGCGAGACGAGCTCTTCCTGGGCCGAAGGCCCAAGAAGAAATAGCGAGCGAGTGAGGTCTTTGCAGCAAAATCACAAACATTTGGATTGTGAGATTGAGAAGCTTTCATCATATCACTTGATTTCAAGGCCTAAAAATAATGGACTACACCAAGATCCTCCACTGGAAAATGATTAGACGATGTAGAGACAAACTTTGACGAAAGGGACTTGTCAAAAGCAATGACTAACCGATTGTCCACATATACTAACACAAAAGCAGATTGTTTCCCTTGAAAAAAGATGAATAAGGATGAATAAGAAATTGATGAGGTAAAGCCCATGGTGAAGAGAACATCACTTAGGCGAGAAAACCAAGCATGGGGTGCTTATTTTAAGCCATAGAGGGATTTGTGTAATTTACAGATGTGGTTAGGGAATTCAGAATGTACAATTATGAGACGTAGACATCCTCTTCAAGGGTATCATGTAAGAATGCGATTTGGATATCCAAATGGTTGACGGACCACTAGTTCATTGCGGCTAGTGAGAGGAGAAGACAAATGATGGGAGGTTTGGCTACATGACTAAAGGTCAGGTTGACTCCAACCCAAGTAGTTGGTGGTAGCCTTTGGCTACGAGCCTGCTTTCCATCGCTCGAGAGAGCCGTCTAAGTTTCGTTTGGTCTTGAAGACCCATTTAGCGCCAATTACATTGGATGAAGCACTTGGCGGGACAAGAGTTCAAGTGCCAGTGGTGAGCAAGGCTTTAAATTCAAATTCCATTTTCATTCTCTATTCGGGAAATTAGGAAGTCTGGGTAAAACAGCCTGATTCTTCTTGAACTACGTGAGTATGTGAGCACCGGGGAGGCCAGGTGATTGTTCCATCAGTTCAAACTAGAGGTTTCGAGTGATTCGATTTAGATTGTGTCACCATTGTATGGGAAGGAGCGGCTTGAGGAGGAGGATTAACTTAAGGAAGATTTGAGTATATTTGGGTAGTTTGTGGGCTTTGGTGAGATGGGTCATCAGATGAATCTGGTGAGGAAGGATGGGTTGCTTAGGCCCGTATCTTGGGAAACCGGATGTGGGCTTTGTGAAATTGGGTTATCAGAAGTAATGTGGGATGGAACATTATTTTGAGATAGAGGTATTGAAAGAGTTTATTGTGGAGATGGTAAAGAGGTGGAGGTAGAATTGGCAAATGGAAAAATATTCTCATGAAATAAAATATCTCGGGATATGTAAACTCCATTAGTTTCAAAATCAAGAAAAATGTAGCCTTTAAGAGAGGAAATATAGCCAAGAAAGATAGATAGGGTGGAGTGTAAAACAAGTTTGTGTGAGTTGTATGGTCTAATATTCGAAAAACATAGGCACGGAATACTTTTAAGAGATTGTAATCCAGAAGTTTGTGAAAAATAATTTTATATGGACTTTCGGATAGAGTGTTGGGGATGATAGGTGATTTTGTAGATAAAATGAGGTTTCAAAGGCATAGTCCCAAAATTTGAGAGGAAGAGAAACATGTTTGAGAATAGTGAGTCACATGTCGACAATTTCTCGATGACGACTCTCAACACTCCCGTTTTGTTGATGAGAGGGCAAGTTAACCTATGGGTAATGCCCAATTTATGGAACAAAGGTGTAAGAGGTTTTAATTCAGTTCCATTATCTGTTTGAATCGAGATCACTTTTTGAGTGAAGAAATTAGAGACAAGATTGATAAATGATGAAGGAGAATAGATACATCGGATGTAAGTTTGCAAGGGAAGATCCATAAAAAAAATTTGCTAAAATCGTCAATAATAGAAACGTAATACCGATTTCCATTAATTGATAGGTCATGGGTTGGGCCTCAAACATCATTAAAAAGGAATTGTAGAATATGAGCTGATGTTGGTGGACTTGGATAATGTGGTAGGTCATGTGATTTAGCCTAACTACAAGAAATACATAGATCGCTAGCCAAACTAGCTTTAGGTTTAGTGGGCTATAATAATGGAAAAAGGAATCGGGTAATATGGCTTGAAGGATAACTAAGTCTTAGAGGCCGATCATTGGTGGTGGAAGGTAGCAGGGTGGTGGTGTGCAACAACAGTGGTGGTGTCGTCGTCTCCGAGAAGACTTATAGACCACCCTTAGTGGTAGCCTTGAGAAGAGGAGCCCGAGTCTGCGAATTTTTGACAAGGAAATAGTGAGTATGGAACTAAAAAACATGTAATTATCAATACAAAACTTGTTTACTGAGAGGAGATTCTTTATGAGAGAGGGTGTGTAAAGAAGATTATGAAGTCGAAAGGTGTGAGTAGAAGAGAAGAGGGATGCGGAACATGGTTATGAATTGGGATTGTGGAACCCTATCTTATTACCACCATTGTTTCCACGACTACGCTTTCCACCATTGTTGCCACCACCATGGTTTCTTCCATCAGTGTGATTATTCTAGTTCGAGTAATTACAGTCTCCTCCTCTTCCATCCGACTCGCTTCGACCTTCGCCCCTTCCTTTGTAGACACCACGAGCACGACAGAGTCGTGGTCGTGGTGTCTACAAAATGGAAGTGTTGTTAGAAGCGAGTTATGAGGTCAGAAGAGAGTTATTATAAAGTGTGAGAATTAGAATGACTGAATATTATTCCCCCTAGGGTTTCCATCGTCAGATGGGTTATATATATAACAAATACACTTTTACATAATTACATAGGGCAACCCTCTATTATCCATATTTACATAATCTATCATACCCCCGCAGTCGAAACTGGAGGAGGCATTACAGTAAGACTGTATCTAAAATCTAGAAATAATTGCCCGGGAAGGCCCTTTGTAAAAATGTCGGCATACTGAAAAGCCGAAGGGACGTGAAGTACACAAATATCACCGCGGGCAACTTTATCTCTAACAAAATGAATGTCAATCTCAATGTGTTTGGTTCTTTGCTGTTGAACTGGATTGCTGGCAAGATAGGTTGCAGAGATGTTATCCGTGTAAACTAGTGAAGCTTTGGAAAGTGGACAATGCAGTTCAAGTAACAGGTTACGCAGCTAGGAGCATTCAGAAACCGCGTTGGCAACCCCTCTATACTCTGCTTCCGCACTGGACCGGGAAACGACAGATTGTCGTTTGGCAGACCACGAAATTAAAGTATCATTGAAAAATACGCAGTAACCAGAGGTAGACCGTCGGGTATCCGGACAATCTGCCCAGTCAACATCTGTATATGCAATAAGATCCACTTTTGGAGAGGGGGAGATTGTGATACCTAGTGATGACGTGCCAGAGATGTAACGAATGATGCGCTTGAGAGCAGCAAAGTGAGGCTCACGAGGATCATGCATGAATAAACAAATTTGTTGGACGGCAAAACTGATATCAGGTCTGGTGAAAGTAAGATATTGAAGAGCGTCGGCCAAGCAACGATATAGAGTAGGATCACTAACAGGTGGTCCAGAAGAGGCGCTGAGCTTGAGATTAGGCTCAGCAGGCGTGATTGCAGGTTTACAGGCTGTCATCTTAGCTCTCGCAACAATTTCTCGGGCATATTTGTCCTGAGACAAAAATAGGCCAGAAGTAGAACGTTGAACAGAGATTCCCAAAAAATAAGAAAGGGCCAAGGTCAGACATAACAAATTCTTTACTGAGGGCTGTAGTTAAAGATTTGCGGAGGTCATCTGAGGAAGCAGTGAGAATTATATCATCGACATAAAGCAAGAGATAAGCAAGTTGACTTCCATGCCTGTAGATGAATAGAGAAGAATCGCACTTACTTCTAATAAAACCAATACGAAGTAAATAACCTGTAAAACGCTGATACCAAGCCCGGGGCGCTTGCTTAAGGCCATATAAAGACTTCTTCAAAAGGCAAACATGAGAAGGACGAGATGGGTCAGCAAAACCTGGAGGCTGAAACATATGCACTGTTTCATTCAGATGACCATGAAGAAAAGCATTCTTGACATCCAATTGATGAATGGACCAAGACCGGGATACAACAAGGCTGAGAACTGTCCGAATGGTAGCTGGCTTAACAACTGGACTGAAGGTCTCATCACAGTCAATTCCAATTTCTTGAGAACAACCGTTAGCAACCAATTGCGCCTTATAACGCTCAAGGGAACCATCAGATCTGAACTTATAACAAAAAATCAACATACATCGCACAATGTTAGTTTGCAGCAGACGAGGCACAAGTACCCAAGTACCATTTCGGATAAGGGCTCGATACTCGTCGAGCATGGCAGCGGACCATTTTGGATCATGGAGTGCAACTTTGAGGGATTTGGGTAAAGGTGATAAGTCGGATGTGGTGGTTGTGTTGAGGTCAAAAATTTGGCGGGGTTTGAAAATACCGCTGAGAGAGCGAGTATTAGACCGGTTGGGGGTCAATATTTAGCTCGGGCTGGTAAATGGAAGCAGGTGGAATTAATGTGGGATTAGGATTGGGTAAAGTCTGATGTGCAGGTGGGCCGGTCAAGGAATTCGGGCTGGCGGAGGATTGGGCTGGACATTCTGCATGCATGGAGGATTGGGCTGGAGAGGTGGGAGTGGGGGACAGCTGGACAGGCTGCACGCATGGAGAAGGGGCTGGTGAATTGGGCCGGCTGGAAGAAACAACAGGAGTTTGGGCCGGATGGAGTGTGGGTTGGTGTGGAGTCTGAGACGCCAAAAGCTGGGCCCGGTGATAATCCGAGCAAGGAGTATCCGTATCCAGTCCGGTGGAAGGCGAACTAGTTTGGACGGATTTGGAGAATGAAAAAGAAAACTCATCAAATGTGACATGTCGAGAAATTATAATCTTATTGGATTTCAAATCTAGACATTTAAATCCTCGATGATGATTAGGATATCCTAAAACACACAAGGAGTTGTTCGATGGGTTAATTTATGAGGAATTGTTGCGCTTTGATTTGGGTAACAAAGGCACCCAAAAACGCGAAGATATGATGAAAAGTAGGTGTTGAGAAATACAACACTTGGGTTGGAGACCGATTTTGGATTGTGGTGGATGGAAGAATATTGAGAAGATAACAAGCCATTTCAAGAGCATGAGACCACAAAGAGATTGGTAAGGAAGCATGAAAAAGAAGAGATCTCATCATATTGGTGATGGTTCGGATTATACGTTCGGCTTTGCCATTTTGGGAAGATGTGTGAGGGCATGAAAACCGAAAATTTATGCCATGACTAGCAAAAAAACGAGTGAAATTGAGAGTCATTAAACTCGCGACCCATGTCACACTGGAAAGATTTGATAGGTACATTGAACTGTGTGGTGACGAATTTATGAAATTGCACAAAGAGCTCGTAAACTTGTGATTTGTATTTTATAGGAAAAACCCATAGAAAATGCGAAAAATCATCAAGAAAAACGAGATAATATTTAAATCCCTCACGACTAGGAACTGGAGATGTCCACAATCGCTGTGAATAATATCAAAAGGTGCAAAAGTATTATTAATAGATCGTTCAAAAGGTAGCCTATGATGTTTCCCGAGTTGACAAGCATGACAAAGAGAGGAGTCACACTCCTTATTAAAATGAAGAAAAGAATACTTCCTAAGAATATCTAGAACTGACGTGCCAGGATGACCGAGACGAGCATGCCAGAGACTCGAAGACTGTGCAGAAAGAGCATGGGTAGACTTGGAACCTTCAGTAACTGGATAAAGATCTCCAGAGCTATTGCATCTCAGATGAATTTTCCCCGTGTGCAGATCCTTCACAGAAAAACCAAATGGGTCAAACTCTACACTGGCTTGGTTATCGGTAGCAAAACGACGGACAGAAACAAGGTTTTTAACTATTTGATGTGCGATAAGGACTTTGGATAAATGTAGAGGTTTGGTGGAGGTGAGGATATGTGCGTCACCAAGACCTGTAAATGGAATCCGCATGCCATTTCCAACAATTATCAAATTTGAAAAACAATTATACGAGATGGACGAGAGGTTACCTGGAGTACTCGTCATGTGAGATGTAGCACCGGTGTCCATGTACCACAAATTATCCGCAGGATTTAACGTCATTGTCGCGAATACTTGGTCAACTGCGGTGGGCTGCAGAAATTGACTAGCATCAGCAAAGTGGGCATGTTGACTGTTGGGTTGTGCTGGAGACGGGCCCAACAGGCCCTGTTGGGAAGGGAATGGGCAAGGAGGCCGCTGCAGTTGGGCTGGAGAGAAAGAAGGCCACTGGGCCTGTTTCCAGTGGGCCGAAAAAGGAGATGGGCCGGCTGTAACAGGAGTCCAGCCAAACCCTAGGCGAAACACAAATTGTGGCGAGGGTGTGCCGCCACTGTTGCGACTTCGGCCCTTCTTGCCTCGACTCCGATTCCGACTAGTGCCGTCCTGGGTGCCGGCAGTGGAGGCGCTCCGGTTGTCAGCAGGTGGTTGCTTCGGCTGTCAACCAGACGCGGCGGTGAGAGCCGTATTATCCTTGCCATTTGAATTTTGATTTGCCATACGAGTTTCCTCAAGAATAAGTTGCGAACGAGCTTTTTGAAACGTTGGTAACAGATCTGATTGTTGGATATAACTGGTTGTGGCATTGTACTCAGCAGGTAAACCAGACAAAAGTTGAAGGATTAACCGGTTATCGGAGATATGATAATCAACACCCTTGAGTTGATCAGACAAAGCTTTCATGTGTTGACAGTAGGCGGAAATAGAAGCAAAAGACGCCAATTTGCAGTTGGAGAGTTCATGTTCCAGATAAACAGCGCGGGTGTTCTTATTATCCTGAAAGATATCCTGAACGCGACCCCAAGCTTTGAGAGTTGTGTCGTCAGGATCAAGGATTTGAAGAAGAATGTCCTTGGACACTGTACTGTAAATCCATTGAAGAACCGTTGCATCAACTTGGTTCCACAGATCATCAGCAATATCGGCCGGGCGAGGTAATTTAGTGTCGATATGATCCAAGACGTTGTGAGCTTTGGCGGTGACGCAAAAAAGTGTTACCCAAGACGCATATGGAGTTTCATGATCAAGAACAAGAGCGATGTTGTTCTTGATGTTTGAGATTCCAATAGCGGAATGAAACGTTGCTTTCTTGTCGGTAGACATGATACAGAGAAGAAAGAGACACGGCGGCGGTTGAAAGGGGTGGCGCCGGCGACGTGCAAAAAAAAGAATGGCGGAAGGTGTTTAGGGTTAAGGGAGAGTTAGTGATTGTAACCCTCTGATACCATGTGAGAATTAGAATGACTGAATATTATTCCCCTTAGGGTTTTCATCGTCAGATGGGTCATATATATAACAAATACACTTTTACATAATTACATAGGGCAACCCGCTATTATCTATATTTACATAATATATCATAAAGGACCTCTCTTCGTGATTCAAGAGATGAGAAATGACCTAGTGAGTGAGGGGAAAGGCGGGGAGAGTTGTGTGGGAAGTCACGACAGAGTCGCATTCCAAACCAAGACTTGCCAAAAGGTATGTAACATATTTTGTATGTGGGAGCGTTTGTCCTACCGCCTTGATGTTGCTTACAAGGCCTTGAGCTTTGTTGTAGTAGGTGAAAATGGTATTTTCTCCTTTCTTGAGGGATGCAAGCTTCAAGCGATACAAAATCAGCTGATTCTTAGCCAACCATACTTGAAAAGCTTGAGTATCATCGGGGTTCGAAGGAGGAATGATATTTTCTACATATCCAATAAGATAGGGTTTTAGTTGCCCTTTCCAAGTTGGAAAATTATTAGTAGTCAGTTTAACGGCATTTAGGGTAGAAAACTTTATAGGGTTTGGTTTGGGAGTATTGATGATTGTAAAGGAGATTCTTGTTTTGATTGAGTATTTTCTTCAGATTCATCCGATTCACTCATGGTGATGAGATATATTGCAGTCTATGATCTTGTGACAAGTGTTACGATCATATTAATCAGTCCTTTGTCTAGGAATAATTATTTGTGCTAGTATTATTCATGAGTAGACGAGTAGTAGACAATCGGATTTGAGATTATTTGACTCACACCTTCCAGATTGAACATGTTGTTCAGATCTTCAACGTTATTTTCTTAACTGGAACAAGCTACTCGGTTGTTATATTACTTACCAAACACAAACGATACCTCCAAAGTTTTGGTAAAAATACTAGTTATATTATTATATCATTATATTTGATTTCTTAATTCTAAAATTGGTATACGTACCACCGATTTGGCACGTACAGGTAAACTACGATGTATGATAGTTAACCAAAAACAGCAACTTAGGATTGTGTTTGTGTGGCAACCGCGTTGAGTTCAATAAAAATTAAATTTATTTTTATTTTAGAGGCAACGTTTGCCCGCCAAGTCTGACAAAAAATTGAATACAATAAGCAACAGGCAACGCTTTGCATTTAAAGTTCGTTGGGGGTAGTTGCATCTTCCTCCTGCCTATCTCTTTCTATTCACAGCCCAAACACTTCTCTATTTAATCCTTCTTACCCTCCTCTCAGTTTCCCCATCTCTCAATCAAACACTTCTTGTACAGCAAAAATATACCAAAAACACATTATTTCATTCTAAGTTCAGTTTCCAGTTAAGTATTCATCAATGGCGGATATGGAGACCAAAACCCGGAACCCAAAGCTCCCGAATTTCAAGCTTTCGGTTAAGCTCAAGTATGTCAAGCTTGGGTATCATTACTTGATCTCTAAAGGCATGTATTTGGCCTTGATCCCGCTTTTCGCTCTCGGCCCGGCTCATCTATTGAGTTTGGAGTATGATGATTTCACCAAAATCTGGGATCTTGTTAGGCTTAATCTTGTTACTGTTGTTGTCTGCTCGGCTCTCATGGTTTTCGTCGCTACTCTTTACTTCATGAGTCGTCCTCGCAAGGTTTATTTGCTGAATTTCGCTTGTTATAAGCCTGATGAGTCGCTCAAGACTCCCCGAGAGATTTTCATGGATCGAACTGTTAGTGCAGGTAAGCTATTAGATAAGTTTATGTTACATTGTTTTGAATCTTGATTGTGTTTGTTTAATTTGATTTTTGTTTGTTATTTAATGAAGGGTCATTTAGCCAAGACAACATTGACTTCCAACGTAAGATAATTGAACGGTCTGGTTTGGGTCAGGAGACTTACTTCCCTCCGGCATTGATAACAAAGCCGGCGAACCCGTCTATGGAGGAGGCGAGGAAGGAGGCGGAAACCGTTATGTTTGGAGCCATTGATGATTTATTGAAGAAGACCGGAGTCAAGGCTAAGGATATCGGAATCTTGATTGTGAATTGCAGTTTGTTTAACCCGACGCCGTCTTTGTCCGCCATGATTGTTAACCATTACAAGCTTAGGGGAAACATCTTGAGCTATAATCTTGGTGGTATGGGCTGCAGTGCTGGTCTCATCTCTATTGATCTCGCCCGAGACCTCCTTCAGGTTCGGATTTTTACTTCTACTATTGTCAATTGGTTTTACGATGAAATCTTTCTCTGAATTATGGTGTGATTTGTCTTTTAGGCTCATCCGAACTCGTATGCACTTGTGGTAAGCATGGAGAACATAACGTTGAACTGGTATTGGGGCAATGACCGATCAATGCTCCTCTCGAATTGCTTGTTTCGGATGGGAGGAGCCGCGATCTTGCTATCGAACAAATGGACAGACCGAAGGCGATCAAAGTACCAACTAATCCACACGGTCCGAACCCACAAGGGTGCGGACGACAGGGCCTATGGTTGTGTGTTCCAAAGGGAAGACACACTCGGAAAGATCGGAGTTTCGCTGTCAAAAGACCTTATGGCGGTGGCCGGAGAAGCCTTAAAGGCTAACATAACGACTCTAGGTCCATTAGTCCTCCCCATGTCGGAACAACTCCTTTTCTTCCTAACCCTGGTGGGCAGGAAGGTCTTCCAAATGAAGATCAAGCCTTACATCCCGGACTTCAAGCTAGCGTTCGAACATTTCTGCATCCACGCGGGAGGAAGGGCGGTTCTTGATGAGCTCGAGAAGAATCTCGAGCTCAGTGATTGGCATATGGAGCCATCTAGGATGACTCTTTATAGATTCGGAAACACTTCAAGCAGCTCGTTGTGGTACGAGCTTGCCTACACGGAGGCAAAGGGACGGATCAGGAGAGGAGACCGGACTTGGCAGATTGCGTTCGGATCAGGGTTCAAGTGTAATAGCGCGGTGTGGCAAGCGTTGAAGACAATCAACCCGGCCAAGGAGAAGAATCCTTGGGTGGACGAGATCGATAAGTTTCCCGTTCAAGTGCCTAGAATTGCATCTATTGCTTCTTGAGTGTTGTTTATGTACATTTCGATCGTTTGTCTTAAGAGGTGTTAGACGCGAAGTGTGTGACTTTTACTTTGTAATGATTTGATCTCGTTTGGCTATAGCTTCTATGTTGCTTGCATCATTCATGTATACATAAACATACTTTCTTATCTATGAACCTTAAATGGAGGAACAAAAATGCAAGTTCAAGATACACTTTCAAGGATGAACTTATAATAATTTTTTAGCTTATTAGGAATTGATTTTGATAGAAGCAAGTATAACACATGGCAAGTACAAGAGTTTCCATGTACAAAAAACAAATACTTGAAAAAGACGTAACTAACACTTCAATTGTCATGTCCAAATACTATGACGTGTACACATACTAATTTGTATACGTATCAATCGCACAAGTCACAACAATTTGGTGATACTTGTAACATATAACGCTACGGAAATGACCCATGCATTTCATGAGTTTTGTGACTGATTTCACTAGCATTTGTCTCCTTACAAGGTTGACAATTTCGTGTGACAATTAAATATTTAGTTTTATTGCCTAATACTGTTTTATATCTGTACGGGGACCAAATGACGTGTGCCAGTGAGCTACACATGTATGGTAGTCACTCCAGGACCAAATGATGTGGAAGGCACGGCCTAATACTGTTTTATATTCGTCCGGAGATCAAATGACGTGGAGGGCACACGTCCAGTGAGCTACACATGTATGGTAGTCACTCTAGGACCAAATGATGTAGAGGGCACACGTTCAGTGAGACATAAAGTCGGACAAGTCCTACGTTTGTATATCGTATGATTATGTAATGGATATAATATTGATCGCAAGAATTGAGCCATGTGCCTAATGGGGCCAGATTTGACCCTTAATTGCAGGGCTTGAAAATACGCCATTGATGAAGAAGACACTCAATCTTGTTGTAATTACATTAATTGTAGATAATAATTTTCCTACAGCTTGCAACACCCAGAAAGAAGATCTAGTTTACACGAAAGCATTCATTATAAGAACTTTGGTTGGTTGGAAGTTGGGAGGATAGGAAAGAAAGTCATAACCAATTAACAATAAACTCCTCTTTGAAGAAGTCTTGCCTAAGCAAACAATACATTGACCAACTTAGCACAAGTCAAAATCTTACTCTCAACAACACAAACTAGATTAAAAAATCTTGTGATACAAGTAGAAGGTGAAGTGCAAGTATAGACACATGTGGTGGATAACCTAACCTTGTATGCTTAATGTTCTTGCCAACCAATGCAGCCAATGAAGAGGACAAGACAATAAAAAATGATTTCATGAATGTCAGTTCAAGGAAGAAACAATTGACAATCACACAAGCAAGCTTGTACAAGTCTTTGCTTTACAAATATTTAGTAGGCTTAAGTTACAAGATCTATGTAGTCTAAAGGGAAAACAAGGAGGAATTTGACTTGGAAGTTGGAATTATGTGGATGTGGCAAAGGTTAATTTGTTTGTAAAATGGGGGTTCACTAAACTCCCTTGTTTGTGTAATACAAACTAGATTTGGTAAGTTAGGTCGGACAGGGTCAAATTTACCTACAGGCCCCAGATACCGCGAGCTGTTCCCATCCGGTTGTTTGGTCGAGATGTCAGTTCGAATAATATCCTAGCAAAGGAGTCGGACTGTTTGTTATCTGAAAAGAGTAGCTCAGCAAAGGCATTCTCGAACGCCACCATCAGGGCTCGGTTTTGTGGTTCCGACACTAGGCTTTCCAAAATCATAGCCGCCTTTCGACATATTTCTGGCACTGGATGAGGAGCCTTGATGACCTTCAACAATCTGTCTATGGCCCTGGAAAACAAAATAGTAAAACTCATTTGTTCATGTTAGGGTATTCTCGAAAGAATGATTTTAACTTGTTAGGGAATTCTGGAAAGAATATCTCACCATCGTTCACTTGCGAGTTTCACCCTGCTCTCCATATTAAACTCGGCAAGGTTATACAGTGCGCCAACAGCTGCTGCTTGAGCATCAGCTGTTGGTGAGCTCAGAAGATCAACTAGCCGCCTGTAAATCTGCAGTAAGAGTTAAAATTGTCAAAATGTTTGAACTGACAAATGTCAAACACTCAAACCCCATTTTAAACTTATAGACATCATAGATAGCGAACAACCTGTTGGGAAAATGAAAGAAGGAAAGGCTCATTATCAGGATTTATTATCATACGCCCAAGCAATTCGGCAGCTGCACAATGCCATGCCCTCACTGGAGAGTGAAGCAATCCCACAATTGCCTGAACTGCATCTTTTTCCCTGAACAATAAGAGTAAACACTCTGTAATGTAATGTTAGAAGACTTCACTATAATCAGAACTTGCAATCACTTCAACTTACTTTATTTTAATGAATGAAGGCTTTGATGAGCTGAATATTCGCAAATCAAGCAAAGGACCCAAGTTTACAATAGTCTCAAGAGCATTAGTTACAAGCTCCTCGTCCTCTGTTCAAAATTCGAAAAAAAATAATTAAAAAAAAACAGCTAATAACATATACATTCATGTCCACAGAATAATAAGCCATTATGACTTCAAAACACATTTAGTAGAAGAGTGATGTCAGGAGGCAAGCAAATCTTTTCTATGAAAGAAATTTTTTAGTAACTCATCGTGGTAAAATCCAAACCCCCTTCCTGAAAAAAAAGAAAACCTCCCATCCTGCAAAAGAACCCTATCAACCTTCCTTATTCATTTACAAGAGGACCCTATCAACCTTCCTTGTTCACAGGAAATAAAAATCATCATCAGACCAATCTAGAAAATCTCAAACTTACACTAGAAATAGTATAATGGCTTGTACTCAAACTTGGTTATGACTTACTTGCAAGAGAACCCTATCAACCTTCCTTATTCATTCAATTAGATCATCTGGATAGATTAAACAATAACAATCTACTACACTTACTCTAGTTCTATAAGATCTTTCACCAACCAACTCCACAATTTCTCTTCGCCTAGATCAGATATCGTTCATCCTGAACAGGATCATGCACTTAAGATCACATCAATTATCTACTGGTTATCTATGGATAGGTTAAATATTTACACGAGTACAATTCTGAATTTTTTTTATCAACTCCTACCTATGTTAAGATCTTCTATGCATTGAAACACAGTTTCCAAACAATGTCGATGCTGAGCCATTATGACTTCATTATCAGGCATGAACGAGAAGTTGCGGATAATATTTGATGCAGCAATAGCACATAGCTGTCTTTCACCACGCCCATCTTCATCCAGGTTGAAGAGACCATCTTCCTCGAACCACCAGTCTGTTGGTGAGCGCTTGGTTGTAGATTTCTGGGATGATGAATCTACCAGGGATGAACTCGATCCGCCACTGCAACAACAAGAACTCAAGGCTTAAGGCAATTCCCTCCATGCTAAGACCCTTGGATTAAGTTGTTATATATCTTGTGACATAGTAAAAATTCAGTTTCTCCTTGATAGCTGACGTATATTAGTGGTCGATCTAGAAAACCATATGATAAATTAAGAAGTTTGCACAAATAAGAAAATCTAAAAGCACAGGGTTATCAAAAAAAAAAGCACAGAATTTACATTGTTTGGGGGTGATTGCCACTGGAGCCTAGCGCCCCATATTCTTTCCCAAATCCAGTCACAGTATTATTCACTCCTAATATTCTTACTCTTCGACGTTTTATAAGCTCCTTGGGTAATGCTACATCACGCCAGTCATCAATCTGTTAATGTAGTAAATTATTAGACTACAGCTTGTATGCAGAAAGAACAAGCACACACTTGCAAAAAAACAGAGTGTAATTTCTGGGATGAGTGGCACATACAACTTGAAGAACAGCATCAAGTAGTCCAGGTACTTTGGCTAGAGGAGTTGCATCCTTCCGCATTTCATCCTTTTCTTTGAAGGAAAGCACAGTAAGTGTATTCAGCGCCCATGTTATCTCACTCTTTAAGCCACTTTGAAGAGCCAATACTATCCTCTTGTGATTTTGGTCTGAAAATATAGAATGGCACGATTAAGTTCATGCCAGAAAAAGATGGAAGTTTGGCAAGGCAAGCTAGACATGCTTGTACGTTAAAAAAAATTTTGTTAATTGATCAAGACTGTAAAATTATAAAATGTGCAAGATTAGCAACTCCAACCCCTAAGTTCTTCTGCATTAATTATTGATGAGTATTATATTTAGTGCCCGTTTGGTTGAAGCGGTGGAATGGTGGAAACGTAATGTCAGTTAAGGGTAAGGAAAGGAAATGGAAATGGAGGTATTACTTTCATGTGTTAAAAGGTCTCTAACCCAACATACTTTTTTATTGATTCGGAATCATTCCGTTACCGGAAATGATTCCTAGCGCTTCCAAACGAGCCCTTAGTGTGACTTTCAACTTTCCATATCACATATTAGAAATTTAGAATGCAACCTAAGCCAATTATAAATATTACATTGGTTCAACAGCTCGTTTATGATAACTTGATCATAATATACAGTAGGGTACTTCTTGTTTTAGTCTTTAGATGATGCCCCACAAACCACACCCTAGGTCCATAAATACTTTTGACATATATATATACTCAGATCAGGTCAGGTCAATAAAGCTGATGTTAGCAAAATGAGAATGCCAGATTTAACGACCTAGCCCCATAAATACTTACGAGATACAAGCCATAACTCATAGTAGGTATAGAACCATCTTAATGGAGCTAATCAATTCTGCAGCTTCGGGCATGATGGCTAAAGGGAAGAGGGAATGCTTCCTCATTCTTTTCTCCTAAGCAAATAAGCAATTACAGACATAATTATCCATTTAACTAGGAAAATTTCCAGGCCAAACAACATGAAATCAAGCTCACTAACTTGACAATGAAAAGGAATTTCAATTGGATTACGACATTACGCAGTTACAGGAATAATTAAAATCCTCTCACGATTTACAAACCATAAAAATGGATCATAATATTTAAGATATAGCCATACAACACTCTCAATGGAGCAAAAAATTAAGTTCGCGGGTGACAACTACAGGAAAGAGAAAAAGGTTTTCAATTGGAAAGGAAAGAATTGCGCAATTAACCGAATAATTTAAGTCCTCACGATTAAACATTATCAATTACACAGATCAATCAAAATCAAAATCACAATTCGTGGGGAAAAGGAACGGAAAGAGAGGTATTAGGGTTTTCGGCGAAACTAAAACTGACCAGCAAAGGCACTATGAACTTGGAGCGTGGGACCCAAGAGAGTCGAAGGAGCTGCAGCATCAGCAGCCGCAGCTACGGCTGCTGCTGCGGCAGCGCTATTGGTACCGCTTCCGAAAGGTCGGCCTCTCTTCGGCGCCGGAGTCGTGGCCCCGGCGGCGGCAGCTCCTTGTTTTCCCTGCGACTTCTGCATTCCCAACTTCCTTGTTTCTTTTGCTCGGGGCTGAGACTTTTCATGTCAGATTTGGGCCCTCTTTGTATTATTCTTTTTTAAAAAAATTGGGCCTTTTGGGCTTTAAGGCCCATTTAAGAGCCTCTTGTGCGGCCCATTTTAAGTGTCCACTTGTACATAGTATGCAACTATGCATGGATTGTGTAAGAAAACATTTTAGACTTATTTGGTTGATCTGTAGCTTAATATATTAACTTGAACTCACAATTGAATAATTTTTTTTTTTAATTTTAACTCTAGAACAAAGAAGAATATATTTTTGTAAAGTTGGTTTTTAATTGATAAAAAGTAACCAAAACTCAGAATAAAGTAGATGCAAATTAGCCATAAAATAGTGATTTAACATATCTTTACCTTTTGCTTTTACTTTTTGTTTTCATGTCTTAAAATCTTATGCCATGTAATAACATTTTTTATACTTATTAATGGTATTAGTGGCCCGAGTATTCAATATGAAAAGGTCCGTTTGAAAATGATAAGATTGATTCCCGAAATAGAAATATTATCGAATCAATAAAAAAATCTTGTTGTTTAGGGAGTAAGATAGAATGGCAGTGGTCTTTTAACAAATGAAAGCAAGGTAACCCTCTAAATTGTTTTTATTCCGACCCGTGATCAAACGGGTTGATTAGTTTATTTAATCTACAAAATGAATGACAAGTAATAATTGAGATATATAAAAATGTTGTTGGATGGCACATATTTGGAAGGGGAATCTAAGAGGGAGAATAATGGAAGTGGAATTGGTGGGAAGAAAATGGTGGGGGAGAAAGTTAGGAACAATTTTTGTCATTAAATGACAATTGTGCAAAGAAAACAAAACAAAACGTGTTCCTCTTCGTAGGCAACAAGCCTACAAACGTAGCGATTGATGGAATTAGGTAAAGCCCTAATGTGCCCAACTACAAGATGACATAACGGCATAACCCACATCTTTGCCCCTTTAGTCACCGTCCTAAGTCACCCTTTGTACCCATAGGATGTGAACGATAACAACTCACTTTTTTTGTAATGAGATTTAAGGACAACATATATTCCTATTCATGTAACTATGATTGTGGAATTACATGTCATTAACAAGTAGGACTCTACATTTTCCGGTCCGGTTTTTTGGACCGAGTCGAAGCAAACAGATTTGGTTTTTGGTCCAATAACATCGGTTTTCTTATGTTCAGTCCGTTCCGGTCCACAATTGGTCCGGTTCGAAATTTCTTTTTTTTGAAATAACACTAAAAACAATGAACGGTGAAGTCACTTGTAACACCCCGAATCCGCAGGATATCGGAATGCTACGGGCGAGACCACACAATGGGTCCCGATCCTTAGCCTGACAACAATCTCACCGGACCTTTCCAACATGGCACAAATTAAATGCATAAAACTCAAAAACAAGTTTAATGTAATGATATGATTCCCGAATACAACAAGAAAGGAAAGACATCAGCCGTCTATGCAACAACGCCAAGAATACACAATAAATACAATATACAACGATGATTCAAGGACTCAAAACCCAAACTCGACCTAAGATGTACGGAACCCCGGCTGCCCACTCCTCCGGATCACTCGGCCACACCTAACATGCACGTCAACTACAACAAGCGGTATAAAACCGTTAGCTCACATTCTAGACATTATAAAGATAGCAAAGGCACAAACACACACGGAAGCATACATAACACACAACATGCACATAAACATACTCATTAGGTACTTATCTTCTCTTTTTAGGTTATTCCATTTCTAATTCATTCGTTTAAAGTGTGACACGAGAGTCTTATAACTCTCGCCTTTGTCCCCGTGTAACCAACAGGAGTGTGGCGGCGCCCAACCCGTATACCCTGAGGGAGTGATGAAGAAGCCCGCCCGTATACCATGTATGGCCTGGTCGCAGAGATCCCCCCCAGTCTCCCTCGGGAAACCGAGCGGTGATGTCACCGCCCGATAATAATAGTAGTAACGATGGGTCAATATATAAGGTCAAGTAAATCCAAATCCAGTTTCGTGATTATAAACAAAGGTAAAGCACACACCACCATCACATATCCAAATAATGCGTAAAAGCGAGCTAAGTAAGTCCGTAGACTTACCTCGTCCCAAAGCTAGCTAAAAACCGATCTTACTTCCCGTAGGAATACTCATCTCGTGATCATAACAAGGAACAAATCATTACCACTGTCATAAGCTAGAAGTCCTTAGACTTCTAGACCCGATGATCTCGCAAGATCACAAACCATAACCCATACTAGGACGAACGATCCTAGTCTCAACAACACTCCAAGGTAACAACTATATGCACATCCTAGCTCACAACTCACATCCATGTACAAACCATCTAAGCCTCACAAAGCCTAACCAAGTAGCCATACTCTCATCCCATGAAACAACTCAGAACATGCAGCCAACAAGCCAAAGATCATTCCAAAAACTTCACAACTCACTTAAGGCTCTCAAGCCACTACATGGCATTCCAACTATCCTAGGTCCAACCTAGAATGCTTCTAATCATCAACACTCCCTAAGGCCATCAAAGAACTTATACTCAAGGGAGGGAGCTCACCAAGCAAAGGCACGAGATCGGAAGAAGGAAGAGTAGCCGCGAAAGGGAGAAGAAGACCGCAAGGGAAGGCCGACAGAAGCTGCAGCCGCCCCTGCAGCCTGGGCTGGCCGCCCCTGTGGCTCAGGCTGGCCGCCCCCGCGGTCGAACAACAGTGGCCGATTCCGCCATGGTTTCTTCGGTGGATCCTTGATGTGTTGATGCCTCCTAGTTTCCTTGCTCCTCCATAGATGTTCTCCACACACAATAGCAACACACAAGACATCCCAAACTCGATTCCAATCACATGCAAGTCAAAAGGGAAGAAAAAAAACAAGGTGAAGCTATGGCTTCCACCATTGAAGCTTGAGGAAGAAGATAGAGATGAAGGGGGAAGAAGAAGATTACCTACAACAGCTTGGCTAGGATCTTCTGTCTCCAACACGAACCCAATAGGGTCAGCTCACACATCAAAGGAGGAAGAGTCATGGAAGGACAAAGAAGAAAGTGAAGCCAAAGAGAGGAGAGGAGCATCACACGTGAAAGAGAGAAATGAAAAGGAGAGAGAGAGAGAGAGAGAGAAGGGGCAAGGCTGCCACCAAAAGGGGAGCTCAAAGGTCAACTGACCCATTCTCCCAAAAACGCTAGGAACCGAGAGGTCCAAAAGTAAGGGTGACAAACGAGAGGTCGGAACGAGATTTTGGAATAAAACCAACGCTCAGCAGTACGTGCATGCGGGAAAGCTGAGCCGCACCTGCGGGAAGGTCGATAAACATCTCAACATCCGGAATAAAAATTCCGGATGTTACATCACTAAAGTAACTTATCCTGATTCTGGACATCTGGTATCTTCTTCTTAGTCTCTCACAACTCTAAATAGGCTTATAGTGGGGAGCGGGAACCGGTTCTCCACTTCAATCCTTCCACCGGCAGAAGAATTTGCAACCACGGTTGTTGACCATATTATTTCAGTCCCCATTTCCCCTTTGGATAAGCTCATTATTCATTTTCAAGTGTCACGCTTTTTTCCGTTACTAATTTCATGCATTTCAGTGAATATATATGCGGATTATGAGTTGTAGTAATTGAGTCTATTTGTGATCCCTCTGAAAGACTTCTCACAACTCTCAAGTCACATATTAATTCATTGGTATTCAGGTCTGGTCTTAGACCAGACCGGATATGCGGTCCTGTTGCCGAAAGAAGTCATGTTTATCTTGACAAGGTTTGCAGGAGCTTTCTCTAGGTTTAGGTCTTAGGGTTTCGGGATTTTCGGTTTTGTTTATAATAATGTTCATTTGGTACAATGGTTTTTCAAATCTTTAAATTTTCCATTTGTAAGAAGTGGTATGCCCATAATATCGTCCACATGGCATTATGTATGACCATTAATGGGTGTGTTTGGTTGAGTGAAGATTCTAATTATATCCTTAATCTTAAGACATTTGACGAATCGACTTCTAATATCCTTAAATTAACATTGTTGTAGCCTAAGGCCATACTGCTCCTTTGCCGCAAAGTTTTGATCATACCTTTTATTGCCCGTTTTATTTCACCTTATCAGCCTCACACCGTATATTTCTCCACCCAATAATTTACTCCTAGATAGCATTCAAATTAGCATCTTTTTTTATCCTCATTCTATTTCATCCCTCTACTCTTTGAACTTAATAACATATTGTCTCACAGATTTATTGGTTAGTTTATTTAATTGTAGGTATTTCAACGAATGTGGAGCTTAATGTGAGCTATCTATGAAGGGGTGACTTCATACATACTAAGGATCTCATTGTGGTCAAAGAAGTCGAGATCAAGAAAAAAATGAATGAGATCCGAGAGTGAAGTGAAGAACACCTCAAAAAGTGTGTAAATTGATCAACTTGCATGAAGGTGAAATTGCCTTATTGAGGACTTTTGCTCTTTTCACTTCGCTTTTGCTTCTGTTTTTTTTTTATTTACTTATTTTAGACCAAAGCCTGTGCCTTTTGCCAATCGACTCTACCTGGCCGATCGGACTTACTTGGTTTCTGGTCTAAGTTTGCTTCGTTTTACTTTCTGTATATAATCAGTTTATTGTTTATTTTGTTTCTTTAGTAATTCGTCAAATGAAAACATAATTTTTCATGTGCTCGATTCTGATTCTCTATACTATAGTGAGTCTTGTAAATTATGTGCAAAATCTGAGGTTCACACTTTAGCCCTCATCAAATTAGCGTCATTGTCTGGATCCGATAATCTTTACAATCGTTCAAACAAACCTATTTGATCGATCCAATCCGATTAACTCCTCCAACACTATAGACATGGTCGATCCAAATGGTTCAGTTTTTATTAATGGTGCCTACCGCCCTTGCTTAGATGCATCAGCAGATTAATAAGATGCATCAACGAGTTCAAGATGCTCAAGAGAGAGAGACTTGCTCTTCAAGCAGCAGAAGATGTTGACAGGGTCCGTGTTGAAGCTGAAACGGCCATATTGGCTAATAAAAGGAACAACCCCACTCATTTGGGAGCTTACATATTTAACAATGTTGTTCCTCTGGAGATTGTTGTCTCCCGCTTTGAACTTCAAATTTAGTTGATAAATATGTTTTATTCTCATGCTTTTTTGAGTGCAACAAAGATTAGACTTGGACTAGAAACTTAAACCGGCGTTTTAGGTTTTCAAATCGCCAGTTTAGATTTGGGTTTAGGGCAAATCCAAAACTAAACCACCGGTTTGCTAAACCGGCAAGCCCTGGTTTTCCGGTTTGAAACCGGTTTGTTAAAAAAATGTTAGATTTTGGACATGAAGGCCGAGATTACTCTTGACATGGGAAATTTCGGGTGCAATTGGTTATCTCGGCCGATATAACCAATTGCTCACCCGAGATTTCCCAGGAAGCCACCGGTACTTTAATTAAATAAAATGGTTTGGACCGATTTTTCGATTTCCTACATATTCTCTTGGGGTTAAGAGGAATCAAAGCCCACATAGTTCTTGATAACTACCATCATTGTTTTCCTTGTTCTCTTAAACGTTTTGAGCAACATATTTTTCCTTTCTCCTTTCTCTTCCTTATCCCCTTTTACTTCACGTAATTTCTATCATCTATATCCAAAACAGACGTAGTCTCCGTGATTCGATACCTGATATACTATATATGATCCCGTAATACTTAAGGGTGAGATTGTTATTAACTATTCGGTTAAACATGTGTGTTTCGAAAGTTACTTTATGGAATCGGTGATAACATTATGATGCGCAGAGACCTCCTTACAACGAAAAAAAAAAGTTCAAATTAGCTAAGTAACCCTTTTTGAGATTTCTCTCCAGTAACTAGACCCATGATATAAATATGTTTAGTAAATGTACCCCTAATTAAACCCCTTACCTTCAAACTTCAATTTAATGAAAGTGATAAAAAAAAAATTGAAGGGTACATAAACCTAATAAAAATAGAAAATAGTCTATTTAACCAAATTCTTAAAAAAAAAAAAAAAAACCTATACTAATTAAAGAAAGTTACGGGCCTACTATTAATAATTAGAGGATTTTAATCAGGCCAACAATTCTTATCCACCCCTGTTTATAAGTCCAATCTAGCTACTTCTTGTTTAACCAACCGGAATACCTTTCCATACCCATACCTTCAATTACAAGTTGGAGCTTATATTTGATTTTATATTCAGTATAAAATTGCTTTATCTTTTTGGGTTAAATTCTTTTTTGTAGGAGATTTTTTTCAACTTAAAAAATATTATTATTATTATTGTTTTAGAATTTATTAATTTTTACTCTGAAAAATTCTTACAAATCAACTTAACATTAAAAACATAAATTGGAAAGACCCAATTAGGATACGGCAGTTCTACATTTCATGCAGGAATCATGTGATAGTGTAAAATTATCAACTGATTTTTTTCTAATTAAGCAAGTAAAAAAGTATGGTCTGGCGTAATTTGGGTATAGCAATTAGCTACAAGAACTAATGATTAATAAATAATAGAAAAATTCCGGAGGGTATTACTATGATTTGAGATTTTTCGGATTTTGCTCAGTGTTATTTTTTAGTTTAGATGGTGCCCTTGTGTTTTAGTATTTTCCGAAAATGTCCAATTCAATTTAAATTAATTATAAAGGGATATCAACTAAAATAATTTTTTTACAAATGAGAAAAACTTCATTTTTAAAAAAAGATAAAAGAGGCTAAATATTTTGTACAAAGGTCTTTTTAAAAATTTATTTTTAGTTATCATCCCTTACAATTTAAAGAGAATTGAACATTTTTCGAAAAACACCAAACCACATAAGCATCATCCGAACTAAAAAAAAACTCTGGACAAAATCCGAAAAATTTTAAAACCAAGGGAGTACCCTCCGGAATTTATTAAATTGGTGGTCCCTACACTCTTAATTACATGTTTTAAATTAAAGCACTAATGATTAATAAATAATATTATAATATTTAGACTTTAGAGGGATTGTTTATTAGTATGAAATATATAAGCGGATATTGGATCGGGTTTCCGTTGATTGGTATCCACCTTCAAATAAAGTAATTTAATATGTCCGTATACGTATGTCATGCATGCATGCCTATCAATTTCAACAGTACACACAATAGCTTTTGACTATGGAAAACAACACACTAACTACACTAATAATACACAATATAAATTTTGGATTTATTTTTTTTATTTATATTAGTGAGGTTGACATTAAGGGCCCGTTTGATTTAAACTACGAAATCGGAAACGGAATGGAAATGAATCTAGTTCATACGTATGCCCTTATTCATAAAAGTTTTTGGAATCATTTCTTGTGGTTTGAAGTAATTGGAGTAGAGTTTAATTACTTTTGATACCCTATAGGGTAACAAAATGTGGGAAATCAAGTGAACTTTACACTAAAGTACAAGGAATGATTCCATAAAATTTCATGAATAAGGATATGCATATGGACTAAATTCGTTTTTATTCCGTTTCCGTTACCAGATTTGGAACCAAACGAGCCCTAAGAATTTCACGTAAAATGAATTATAAAATATATATTTGCTATAAATTTAGAGTTTAAATTTTATAGGGCTTTACTTGAGAATTTTTTTTAACGAGTTTATTTGAGTTTATAAATCACTCAAAAATAAACTTTTCAAACTAACTTTATTTTCTTAAAAAAAATTCGATTTTGGCTGTGTGCTAGTCCATTTCGATAATTTTTGTTCATCCTTTGATACTCAACGTTATTTTTCAAATCTTTTAGGAGCATAAGTGTCTTTTGAAATAAGATAAACCCCAAATAAATTCCAAGTAAACAACTGTATATGATTTTATTTATATAAGCCCGTTGAAAAATAAACGCGAAAATAAACTATGAACTCGTATAAACTCATTTAGTTTATTTACCGAAAAAATCAATTTCCAAGTAAATAAGCCCTAATTTAGATTAAAAAGAAGAAGATTGTAGTTTATTTCCTATGTTTAAATTACAAGATAATTGATGCATAAACCAAAACTATACGCATATAAATTCTTAATGTTCTTCAATTCTTCATGTAACACTAAGGGCCCGTTTAGAAGCACCTGGAATCATTCTCGATAACGGAATGATTCCGAATCAATAAAAAACTACGTTTGGTTAGAGGTCTTTTAACACATAAAAGTAATCTCATCCATTTCATTTCCTTTCTCTACCCTTATTCGATTCCATTCCACCGCTCCAACCAAACGGGCATTAAGTTTGTCTGTGTTCATTCCAAAAGCCAGTATTTTACCTTCTAGAATGAATTTTATTTCTTGTGTTTAATTACAAGAGCATTCCAAAAGCCAGTATTTTGTTATCAATATAGAGTTATTAGTTTTCTGTTAATGAGTATAATCATATCTTTATAATTATCACTATTGATGCATGTTATTTGAGTTACAAATGCAACTCTTCCCTAAATGTCTCAATCTTTGTTTGATATTGTGATATGCTTAGAATCAAGTTCATATCAATAAAGCCTACGTAATTATTGATGGTGTAAACCAAGTCCACAACATCAAAGCCTTAAAAAGACACATGGAACGAAGAAAATGGATGCTAGAACATCATCAGACAACTACATATGTTATGTGGATGTACACATATCTTGTGCATATGTTATAGAAAAAACTACACAAAAGTACCCTTAATAATCACTATCTTGCAAGGAACCATCCTTTATTAAAATTTTAGCATGAAACCACCCATAATATTCATTTATGTGTAATAAACCACCCTTACAATATTCTTTTACAGCCACCCTTAGTTTTTAAACGTTTGCAGTTAACCACCCTATACTACTTAATATTAAATCAAATAATTTAAAATTGAAGCATAGACAAGATATATTTACATTATTAATATTAATATCATTAATAGTTTGGATAATTTGGCTAAATATTACAATTTATAATAGAAAATAATCAAAGATAATAATATAAGTTATTAGCTATATACAAAAAATAATTTATTTTTAAAAATTATTAAAATACATACAAACTAACGAATACAAAATCAATTCTATTATAACCTCAATTCCGACTAAATTGATGACTTGTTACTGGATTTAATTTTTTTTTAAAAAATTTCACTTGTTTTAGTTGACCAATAATCACGTTGTTACCATTATTTTCATTTTAAAAAAAACTGGAAAAAACTATGGGTTACAAAATTTCCAAAATAGTAATGAAAATTTTAAAATGAAAAGGTTTTAAACTATTACAAGTTTGAAACTAATTATGATATTAATATTAATTTGATAATGAAAATTTACCTTATCAATGCTTCAATTTTTAATCATTTGATGTAATTTAAAACAATATAGGGTGGTTAATTGCAAACCCGTAAAATTAAAGGTGGTTTTATGCCAAATAATTTATAAGGGGTGGTTTATTGCAAATATACGAGTATTAAGGGTGGTTTTATACTAAAAAATTTATAAAAGGTGGTTCTTTGCAAAAGAGTAATTATTAAGGGTGATTTTGTATAGTTTACTCTATGTTATATTGTGTACCTCATTTGTGTAATAGTATTTAATATGTGCGTTTGGTTTCAAACTATATATGGCCAAAGCCTTTTATAACCGTTTTATATAGACAAAATTTAACTAATATAATTACATCTTGTGTTAAATCTATCTTTATTTTCATCATTTTCGGCTCATCCGTCCGAAAGAGAGCGGGGGATAACGGGAATGGTGGTTCCATTAACACGCCTATCCATATAGGGGTTGAACATTTTTCGGATATCCGATAATTCTATAAAAAGTCCGATCAGAATCCGATCCCAAATTTATTACCAACCTAGTCAAAAATATCCGATCCGATATTTTTTTCAAAATCTGGATTCATATCGGATCTGATGATTCAAAAATACTGTCAGATCAAATCTAAATCGGATCACCAACTACCTGAAATTTTCGAATTCGGATTTTTTCGGATCGAATTTCCGAATTCACGGGGTAGTTTAGGCAAGTAGGATTTCTTTAGTCACCCTATATCCATATGCATGATTGGGTGGAATTATGTATTTATTTTGTATTTTATTTGAAAAGATAATACTACTCCGTATGCAGCTACTGGCAGAAGGGTTCCCAATCCCAAGCTACAGTAACTATCAAGTCAATCACTCCCCCGCACACCAATTCAACTTTGACACGTGTATTAATTATATAATATGTAATATAAGTGATATGAATGTATACTATATCCGTGATTTTTAAATGTATCGGCGAAAATCTCTATTAGTAATCATAACTACGCACGCGACGTGCGTAGTTGATAAGGTCCTCAATTACGTTTTTGGGAAGCGTAGTTGAAGTTCCAAAAAAAATAAAAATATTAACTACTCATTTGGGGAGCGTAGTTGATATTTTTATTTTTTTTGGAACTCCAACTACGCTATCCAAAAGCGTAGTTGAGGACCCTAACAACTACGCACGCGAATAGCGTAGTTGGGATGACAATTATAGATTTTCGCCGGTACGTCTATTAATCCCCTATAATAGGGAGCGTTCATTGTTCAACTAAGCTTTTACTAACATGTATACAATCTCTAATTGATTACCTACATATTTATTTGTTCATATCTCCTTAATCATACTAGTTAAATATGTTTAATGATTTGGGTCTTTTATATATATATTCTAATTGAGTATGCTTTATTTTATAACTTCATAATAATAGCTGCATTATTTGTATCAGGGTAAGCATTTCCGGATATTCGATCTGATCCGATAAACTTTAAAAAGTCCAATCTGAATCCGATCCGAGAACATCCGGATATTCGACAGTTTTATCCGGACGGATATCCGATTCGATCCGGACATTTATTCTTAGACTAGTCGGATATATCCGATTCGAATCGGCTTTTTAGGATTGGATCGGACTCGGATCACCAATTGTCGATATCTTCGGAATCGGCTTTTTAGGATCGGATCTTCGGATTAGCGGATCGGATTAGTCAGATCCGATATTTTGGCTCACCCCTAATTTGTATGGCTTGTTGTAAAAAACCTATTTCATATTATATATAATAAGAAGTAGATTTTGGATATGGTTGTTGTAGGCATATGGTGTAGTGTAGTGTAAGTTTTAGCACATCAAGAAGAAACGTTTTAGCACATACGGCGTTGGCTCCTCAAATTTTAATTATTTTGACTATTAAAAAGAAATTGAAATTTGGATGAGGACAAAATTCTTTAATTTAAAAATAAAGAGAGAAACAAAGAAAAGTTGATAAAATAGGAGAGGAGTACGACCTTAGACTGCAAAAAATTCTGCACTTCATTGCTAACCCGTACAAGACTACAAAGTAAAGACGACATCCTTGAATTGAACAAGTAAAAGATAGACAAATATGGGATTGGGGATTTTGAGAAAGGGAGCTACAAACAAATATCTTTATTATATTAATTCAGATTATATTATACTAATAGTTTATGTATTTTTTATAAATTTAAAATAATGCATGAATTAATAATATAAAATATTTGAACTAATATCAAACTAAATTTTAAGTAATAATATAAAAAATTTTGAACTAATAAACATTATCATAACATTATACTGCTAAAAGTAACTATAAAATTTGAACTTTTATAATATTAGTTTAAAATGTAGATTTTATTAGTTTGAATAATGTGTTATATAAGTTTAAATATTTTGTTTTATTAATTCGAATATATAAAAATAAAAAATGCATAAATCATAACTAATAGATGGAACAATTCAATACAAGAACTAACTCTAGATTATATTAAGATTGTAGTATATAAATTTTACATAATTTAAAATTAAAATTATGATTTGATATTGAAACCATTATAATTTTCATTAAAATTATAAAAATATCACCAAATTTATTTTTTTAAAAATAGAGTTTTTTAAAAAAAATTTTTTATTAGCACCCTCTAAGCATTGTACCAACCCTATAATTTTAAACTAGTGTATTACCCGCACTTTGTGCGGATTCAGTTTTAATAAATATTTAATACTTAAAAATTTATTTGTATATTTTTGTAAAATAAAAATCCGAAAAATGAAATTATAATCAAATATTATGATTTTTAATTCTCTTTTAAGTATTAATCTCTTCTAAATAATTATATTTTTAAATTGATTTGTTAATATATGCTTGTTGGTAAAAAAAATTCGTAAAAGTTTAAAAACTATTTTTATAAAAATATTTATTTAAATATTTTTTAAAAAATTTAAAAATCAATTTTCAATTCATATTAACATTTAAAAATCACTTTTTAAAATAATTTTTCAGGCTTCGAGAAATCTGGCATTGACACGTGGGAATAGAGGCTCCTGATTTAATAGATATAAGATAAGATATTTTCTAAAATTAAAATTTAATTGTTTTACTGACATTTACTATAACAAAATTCAAAGATATTTTAAATATATTTTAACTTTAATTAACGACTTTACTAAAATATTTTTTTATAGATTTTAAATTTTAAAAACCACTTTTTTAAAAAAATTTTGGGGCTGGGAGAACCGTGGCTTGACACGTGGCAATAGAGGCTCTGCTTTAATATATATATAAGATATTTTTTGATAATAATAAATATTCAACTGGTATGAGAACGCTAACTGGAATAATGAACATATAATTATATAAATTCATAGAGTTTGTTTCGTAGTAGAATTGTTCAAGCCAATACCAATAATTTCTTATTTACTCTTTTTGATTTTTTAATTATCCTCTATGTAGATCTTAACGACATCTAGTATTAGATTAAATTAAACGAAATCATTATTGGATTAGGGGAATATATTTTAATAACAAAGGTTATCCGAATTCTCGATATCTTATATACGTCCCTTCATACTAATCACATATTTTACATACAAAACGATAATAATATTTTAATGACAAAGCAAAACAAAACAAAAAAAATTCCAAAATTTCAGAGTTTCTCTTTGAGGAGAGAAGCTAAGCCGGTGACGACTTTAGCTCCGCCTCTCTCAGATAAACTCCTCGGCCTTATTGCCGGCGGTTGCCACGGTGAGTGCACCACAACCACTGCCGGCGACGGTGACACCTCACCGGAATTAGACTCCTCCGACGAAGATTGCTCGTTGAAGATCAACTCCAGCTCACCGGCCTCAATCTCTGTTTCAGTCTCAGCTATTGTACAGATCTCCATCTTCTCCCCTGCTCCGTGTTCTTCCTCTGACACTTTGTCGGCGAAATCGGACCCCGACGGCGATGCGGTGGCTCTGGTGTACGGAGAGAGCCATTTGGCTCTCATGTACTCGGATTTCCTCCAAGGAGGGATGTGCATCCCTTTCTTTTTCAGACTCTGCTTCGCCGCTTCTGACAAAGCGGAAACGATCTGCTCGAGTCGATCGGCCTTTCCGACGAATATGAATGGAAGAGATTGCAGGATCGTCTTGTACGCTCCTGTCGATCGAGCGATCTCGAACTCCGATCTGAAATCGACGTCGATTAGGAGCCTTTCTCCCTCGCCGGCCATAACCACGTCTATGTACTCGTATTCTCCTGTTGAAGGTGTAATTGGACAAACTTTAATGAAGTTGCAATAGATTTGATTAAAATAATTGATCTGTCAGATACAAAATTAAAAAAAGTACCTGCTGGATAAGAGGATGATTTTTCCCAACGCGATTTGCAGATCGAAACGTCGTATCCCAAGACGGATAAACCATCAGTGACTATCTTTCTCAGTTCATCCTTCCTTTTGAAGCTTTTGCTTTGTTGCTCAACAATCTTCGCTGTGTCAGCCAACAGGTTCCTCTCCGCCATACTAGTACAAGGCACCAAGCTCTGTGGATATCAATTGAAATTAATTCAATTCAACAACTCGGTTTCGGAACTGAAAATTTGAACAGCACAAATTCACGAACCACGCAGAATAATTACCTTGATAATATCAAATGAATCCCCATGGGAGGCAGAGTTTGGAGCGGATTCGTTCCATGAATCAAACTCATCATCAGAGTCATTGCTGTTTGCATTGAAGCAATTACAGCGATTACGGCCGAATTTGCCAGCGGTTGCCGTCACTGATTGCTTGTCGTTGCTTTCCTCCATGAAATTCTGTACCAAATTCGCCAGGCATATAGAGCTTGGCTCGAAATCAACACCGGTTGCAGAATCCTTAGGAACGGGAGTCTCGCTACCGGCAACGATTGTCTTCTCGGCGGATGAGACACGCAAAACACCAGGAAATTGACGATCGAAGAGACGCCGAAGCCTCGATTTCAACACCGGTTTGGTAGAATCGATTGTTCGTATTGATTCCCTCATCGTTGGGGAATCAATCGGCTGAACCTTCATTGGAGGCATGGCTGGACAGCTGTTTGACCTTCTAGTAGAAATCTTTTACTCTCTATGGCTATACTTCCAAGGACGATGAGCATCCGAGTCAGTTAATCAACGCCATTTTCCGAGCTACTAAGCTCTGGCGAAACGCGTTTAAGTTTGATCGCAAAATCAATTTAATGATCGCAACAGCAGGATCAGATAAATCTCAGTAAATCATGAAACGAAATTAAGTCTATACCCAAACAAACAGAAAACAATCAATGCAATACCAGATTCAGCCCCGCTTCCTCTATCTCTCTCTTCTAAAACAATGCTATTACTACTAGAAACGCATTCATTACACATCAAAACCAGTGGTACTACAATCTGGCACCATGATCCTCATCATTTCACTTAAGCACGCATTTGACCAGTGGAACACAAACTCAAATCCGTTATATCCACATCTACCAGTAGAACAATTCCTCAAAAAGCAACCGTTTCTAACAAAGAATAATTTCCTGTTTCTCAATCAAGAAAAGGAAATAAGAAAGAAACGGAATCGGAATAACTTTAAGAACTCTACAAAATTGAAAAATACGTTCAACTAATGCGACTTGTAGTTGGACTAGGAGTTTTCACGGAAAACGTGACGACGTTGGACGGGGAAACGAAACACGAGACCGGAGAATGAACTAAAAGTAAAGTAAGTTGCCGGAAAACTCATTTCACCGGCGAAAATAGTGGTGGTTATTGTGTGATGGAAGTTTTCTTCTTTTGTTGATTGCTTTCTCTTTCAAAACAGAGGGTGAATGATTGAGGGAGTTAACTTTGGGGGTATGGACTTTTATATAGAAGAGGTTGGAGAAGGGTGTGAGAAATGTGAAGGAGATGTCGACATTTCTGCCGTTAAGGGCAACGTGGAGGACGGTGAATGGTTGGGTGGAGGTGGAATACCCGAATTGCCCTCGAGATGGTGGGTTAACTTCATAAATGATAAATGAATAATGTAGTTCATTTTATTAAGCTCAAAATATGGAGAATAACGCCAATATTGGGTAAGGTAAAAATAAGTTCAAATCATGAATTGTGGAGGGGTTACGAATCCTAGTAATTGGTCTAGAGACTAGACAAATTATCATGATGTCATCATTGTTTGTAATAATGGCTCAATATTTCATGGTCTTCTAAATTTATTAGTGTTCGGTTGGTGCAATAAGCTTATCAATTGGTCATATTAAATCTCATGAAATATTGTTATAAGATCAAGCCCATATATACATATAACTAATTAATGTTACCACGAATATCATTTGAAAGACTAGAAACGTTATGAACTATGCAAGCCTTCTATTCCATTTATAATAGTTTGCGGTCATTTCAATGTCAAAGCCAAATGATGGCTCTATTCGGTAGATCGAATGGAGTAGGTTGAAGTTAAAGTTGATATTGAAGGAAGTTCTTCAACCTAAATCGGCGTTTAGTAGGTCGACTGAAGTAGGTTGAAGTAAATAATGAATGAGAAGTTTATTACATTTTTGTCAACCATGGTCGGGCAGATTGCGAGTATGAAACCGTTCACATTGTCATTTCTATCCTTCTGAAAAAGAAAAACTCTAAGCGATGTTTCTTCTTCTCTTCTCTTTTGTTCTCATTTCTAACTTTAAGGATGAAATCATTGTAGAATAGTTCCTTTTGGTTTCTTGTTGTTTGATTGAGTTCAGATGTTGCCCTTTGCTCTTTCGGTTGGCTACACTTCTCATTTTTTTTTTGAGGTTAATCGGGAAGAAGAAGAAGAAGAAGAAGCGTATGAGGGTACAAGGAGGTTAAAGAGGAAATGTAGAAAGACGAGACACAAACTAAAGTAAAGTTATATAAAATTATTGAGATTTGAAATACTGAATATGATTTTCGAATTTAGATCAATTGACATAATTTATAGTTTAGATCTTTCTTTTTTTTTTTGTTGCTTATGGTGTTTCGATTTGATTTGTAACTTCACTCCTCAACTTGTATGTGGTTAATGGTTAGTTACACATGTTGTTTTTACTTTGATTTTCGGTAAGAACCCTACTTCTAAACTTGTGTTGCCGATATGCTTTCCTTTAAATTTATAGAACCAAGTTTGTCTGTGTGGCTAAATTTCTATTACAAAGTTGGAATGATCCCATTATTTGTGATAAGTTGGTGTTGTTTATTGTTTGACCACGCCCTTTCTTAAAAGCTAATTATATTTAGATATTGAGCATTATTAAGGGCATGGAAAAGATATTACAAAAGATAAATTTCATCGTATTCCGACGACATTTAATATTTTCAACTTTAACGCATTGGGATAGAAGAGATTCTTATATAACCTAATATCAACCTGATATTAAAATATATATATTAAAAAATATATATATATATATGTAGATTTTAAAACTCATGGTTTGCGGTGGGGTGATCGTTTTTCTTTCAAACAATTTCTTGATCCTATTATTAATACTTACATTTTTCATATTTAATTGATTCATAGTTGCATAAATGAGCAAAGCTTGTTGAGCGGTTGGAGATGATCTCTTTACCTCACCTTATATATTCGAATTGGTATGATATTGTCATATGAATATATGTTACTTCTACTTTCCCCCATCTACTCTTCATCACAAACATTTATTTTTACTTCTTTCGAAATCAATAATTTACTTTAATTTACATTGGATACTAGAGGATATATATAGAGAGAGTATAGATCCTATGAGAAGAGGCTTATCGTGTAATCATGAGAACAAATTCGTAATTATTATTAGTTTTGTTACGAAGGTGTCGTATCGTTTAATGTATTATTCGTAGTTATTGTTGGTTGAGTGGATTATTCGTAGTTATTGTTGGATTCCAAATTATTATTATTCGTAGTTACTATTAATTATTTTATCTACTCTAAATCTCAACCCTTAATACTCACCATCAACGGTGTACGATTGTTCTCATGTATACACGTTAGAAGTGTTCTCATGAGAACTATATATATACACACATATATACATAAGTTCAAGTAAGAACCGTCAATCAGACATGCAAAGTACGTGAAACTGCTTACGGTAGGGAGTAATAATTTTTAACAAGCATTTGATTAATAAATGAATGTTCAAGATATTGAATCACTATAAGTGTTCGTTGATGTGAAACATTGGATTATAATCGATGTAAACTCTTGTGTGTTTTTTTTCCTATTTCGGTCGTAAACGTATTACTTCGGGTGTAACAAAGAAATATATTCGTCACTTAATGTAATGTTTGAACGTATTTCGCTCGAAATAGTCCTAATTCGGCCAAAATCCATCAAATTAAAAAATACAGTTTTCTATTTCGTTCGTAAGTTACATAGCAGTATACTCATCACTTAATATATTGATTGAACATATTTTGCTTGAATTAGTCTTATTTCGGTCGAAATCCATAAAATTGAAATTACAGTTTTCTATCGGTCGTAAGCGTATTATTTTGGTCGTCACAAAGTAATATACTTGTCACTTAATGTATTTATTTTGAAATGGAAAGTGGTTAGGAAATACTATTTTCTAGAGGTAGTCCATCCTAAAGCATCATTGTGGATGAGAATACGAAGTTCGGGATCGTAAAAAAAGGTGTGTTGGGGTTCAAAATGCCCAGATGGGTCAATCGGTCAGCAACACAGTTGATTTCTCTAACCGTATGCGTGACCTGGTCTTCTTCAAAGAAGGGAAGATCTAGTCTAGAGTCGGATAAGATCATTAAGGGGTCGTTTGATATCGATACCCTAATTAAAGGTATGAGATATGGGTATCAAGATATGGGTATCATTTAATATCTATATCCCAGTTTGGTTTGGTGTAGTATATCAAATTAGATATCAGATATCACTGTTGAGTAAACATCAAAAATTAAAAACAAACAAAATATTTGCTTAACGGGGGATTTGAAGAGTCCTTATACGGGAAAAAAAATTACGAGAATACGAGAATAGGTTAAAGATAGTGGCAGGAGAGGAAGGAAGCACCATTAGTGGGGGATTTGAAGAGTCCTTATACGCAGGTGAATGCGTTTTACAAAGAGGTTAGGGTTAGGGTTGGGGATTTGAAGACTCTCTCCTAAGCAAGCACAATCTTCAAATATTTGTTATGCTGAAGAATCAAACATCAAGGATTATGAGTTGCAGAAAACAGAAAGAGAGAGAAGCAAGGCGAGAGAGTTGTAGAAGAATCAAAATCAAAAAATGAAAAAGGGGTGACCATTGAGAGAGAAACAGAGAGAGAAAAGCAAGGCAAGAGATATGGAGAGGGAGGGAGAGAGAGGGGTAGCGCGACCATTGATACTTGCAACTCTCCAAGGATTTGTAGTAGAAAACTAGAAGAGATTGCAAGGAGGATGGAGAAGCTATATGTAAAGAGATACGTCGATCCACGGAGAGAAGCGATACCTACCAGAAAAAAGATATATCAAAACAAGGGGTTGTTGATATCAGGGTATCATTTTGATACCAATACCCTGATATACCAAACACGGAATATGGGTATGGGTGATACCCATACCCATATCTTTAATTGTGGTATGAATACCAAACGGACCCTAAGTTGAAGTTACACAACAATATACTTAAAACTACAAAACGTGCTAAAGGAAGAGAATATATATATATATATATATATATATATATATATATATATATATATATATATATATATATATAGAGTTTGGCTCCCATGTAAACAACCCTTACAGTGTTCAATGAGAACGAATTATATTCGTTGGATCAATATAATGGACGGCTGAGATTAAGCAGTTTCTTAATTAACAAAAAAAATATATATAAATGCTAAACAATTTTAGGGAAGTTGCAGGCGCGTGTGATACCCTACTCTCCATAACTTCCCTCAATTTTAAAATTTTCCTTTAATAAAACCACTAAATATTCTACGGTTATTTCGTATCCCGCTTATTCCTCCATAACACAATCCCGTGTTCTTCAACTGAATCGTTTCTTTGGTGCCGATAGTTGCAGGAGCTTTCTGTGTTCGCCTTTCTTCCCCATTCATCTACACAAGCAACCGTGTTCGACTTTCTACGTCTTCACTCGAGGTATTCATCAAGAACACTCTTTTTTTTCGATTCTTCAATTTAGGGTTTTTTCATGGTTAGAACTAACGAAATCCCTAATTTTCTTGTGACTATCTTCTTCTTCTTCAACTGCAATCAAAAATTCGGAGCCATTGAAGTCGCCGGCCAAGTGGTTGGAGATCGATTTCATATTCGGTTTTTTGTTCGCCGGTGTTGTGTTCTTCCTCCTAATCAACATTTCAGTGCCGATCGTCGTTCCGATTAGTATATTGTTCGACTCGCCGCTCCCCTCCGTCACTCGAGGTATTGTCGACGGCAATGAAATTTCTGGTTCATTGATTCCGATTAGGGTTTTGCGGATTAATGTAATATTCCCTAAAATAATACCCCTCAAATAAAACCCCTAAATCTTTTACAGTTTTCCGTGTCGTCTTCTTCATCGGGTATTCGGCGTTGTTGGTCTCGTCGGTGTTGTGCTCGACCTCCAATCTACATTCGGTGCTGTGTTCGCCGGTATTCGGTGCTGTGTGCGCCGGTATTCGGTGTTGTGTGCGCCGGTATTCGGCGCACACAACGGCCTAATCACCATTTCAATGTCAATCGTCATTCAGATTAGGGTATTGTTCGTCTCGCCGCTCTCCTCCGTCACTCGAGGTATTGTCGATATCAATGTAATTTCCGGTGCATTGATTCCGATTATGATTTTCTGATTTGTTTTTTATTTTGAAATATGGTTGCCAAATTGGATTGGTTGTCCATTGTTGTTGAATGTTCGTTCATGCCCTGTCGAATGCGAGTTAGGCTGCAGTCATTCAATACTTGTCTGTTCATAAATGATTGGTGTTAAGGGCTATGAGTTTTTTTTTTCTGAACGCACTTGTGGATGCTTGGGCATCGTATCTGAACGCACTTGAGTGGTTTAAAGGCGAAAATTCACCAAAGATCTTTTTTGTGTGGGTTTAATGCACGGTAAAATGGAAATACAACTCGTTATTCGGTCCTTTTATTATTTATATTCGATACCATACTACTTTTTTATTCGCTAATAGCTGTTTTGTTTCTGTGTGGAAGATAACGTTAAAAATTGTTACAGACTTGTACGCAACTACTTTCAATTGGTGACGAAGGGAGCGTTGAGTTCGAAGAAATGTACGATGTTTTCAACTACGAACTGAACAAGTGCATAATATCAACTGATCACATGGAAGATTTCAGAAATCTTGACATGGTAAAACACAGTGTTGCCAGAAATACCGCGTATAGTTGCTAGAGGGGCATTGAAGACTGACAATGCTATGAATGATGAGGAATAGACGATTCAAGTTGTTATTTTGATATGTTGTTCCGGACAACTGTTTTGCTACACTATGTCAAAACTATATGCTACAGTTTCTTTCTCTTTTTGGATATTTGAATCACTTATGTAGGGATTAATGCGTTTGACACTCCTGTCTATATTAATGTCAAAGTTTTATGCTACAATGTCAAACTCTTTTAATATATTGTTTCGGAAAACTCTTTTGCTACAGTGAGTATAACACAACAAACATTGGAAGACAATCTTTATCTTGTATGCAAACACCGTTTACCATGCATAATATGATAGATTAGTAAGTGTATTCATTACCGAATATGAACGATATAATTTCAGAATATACATGATATAGTTAATGGATGCTTCATATATTAGGTGTTGTATGTTAAAGAGCACAACCTTTACACTTGAGGAAACATACGAAGACGATAGTTATCTTGTATGCAAACTCCGTTTACCATAGATAATATGACGGATTAGAAAATGTACTTTTTACCGAATATGAACGATATATTTTATAGAACATACAAGATATAGTAACCGGATATATAATATTTTAGTGTGTCATATGTTAATGAACGCAACATGTACACTTGGGTCATGTCTATTGCATCATGTCTATTGCATCGTACTGTGGAGTCCAATATTTTGTTTTCGCCGGTGATTGCGTCATGTCTATTGCATCGTTGAGCTCTTCATTTGCCGCTGCTTCATAAAAATCATCCATATTCTCCATGTTAGCATCAATGTCGAATCCATCAACATCCCAATCCCTTTTATTTCCGGAATCTGTAAAAAATTCACTACATATTTATAATCTGATAATTGAAATATAGTTAACGATTACGAGTATGTTTAATGTTTGATGAGTGGGTAAACCATAACCGGTGTCATATCTGTTTTCGTAACCATGTTATAGAACGTATTCGGAAGTATAGTCACATATATTCGTTAATATGAAACCAAATATCTGTTGATATATTAATTTAATCGTGTATGATGTTTCACATTCACTTACCTTCTTCCATCGATGTCAAAAATGTTGCTTGCCAGAATGCCCTACACAAATCAACCGATAAATGTGGACATATAATGATAAAAAAACGTAAGACTGTAAAATGACTCAAGCCGTTTGAAGAACAAAAACCGAGTGGTTGATATTTAGGTAAGACTGCTTCATAAAATTCATCCATACTCTCCATGTTAGCATCAATGCCGGATCCATCAACATCTCAATCTCTTTCACATGGAGAATTTGTAAAAAATTCAATAAATATTTATATTATGATAATTTAAATACGAGTTTGTTTAATAGTTGATATTTAGGTAAACCTTCACCGTCATCGAATCGTATTCAGTGGTATATTCAAATATATTCGTTATTATGAAACCAAATATCCGTTAACATATTACTTTAACTGTTTATGTTATTCCACGTTCAGTTACCTTCTTCCATCGATTCCGAATCTGTTTCTTGCCTGAATCCCCTACACAAATTAACCGATCAATTGAGGACATATATTGATGAAAAACGAACAACGTGAGTACAAATCAACCGATTGTTTGATGACGAGAATATTGTATACTGAACAAGAAACACTTACTTTTAACTATTCCGGCGAAAATATGTTGGATGAGTTGGGTAAGTAGGCAACTTATGTAATGGTGTGTACAAACTAGGCCCTTTTTGTTTCTTGTTAACAAACTAGGCCCCTCTATAATTTACAAAAAAGATTAATGAATTAAATATGTAGGATTCTATAGATTTGCTGGATAATTCTCTTTCCTACTAATCCGTATTAATTTGCTTAATTTAAGGCATTATAATTTATTTTAGCCGTTAAATAAGGAAATAGGCATTTTGATAATTGCCATTCATTAATTGAATGTCCATTAGACGATCGTTTGCAGAAGCTTTGTGGACGCCATTGCTGCTTCATCCGAGTTTGTGCTATTGTCGTCTTCTACATTGAATCTATGATTTCTCATCTTCATTACTCCGTAATCGTTCGATAGGATTCGATCGTATACATAAGGCGCTCATAATCAACAACATATTTGATTTTGTCCTAGGGTTTTTTTTCAACCGAAAATCTGGACGCCATTGTTGGTCCTTCTGATCTACTCAGTGTCGTCGGAAGATAACAAGTGTGTACACAATAAGGTGGTGATCGACTACATATTTTTGTCATAACGACCAATAGATTGCGTATTTACCAGGTAATACGTATTTGTGTGTCGTTTTGTGTGTTTTGTTTGAGTGTAAACATAATTGTTATTGGTCGTTGTACAATGAAAAAATAATATATGTTGGTATGATATGTATGTGTCTTGTGTATTGAATATGTCGTGAAGGTATGTGGTGTGTATGTAATTTAACATGTTATTGTTATTTGTGTATTAGGTATGAGTACTGTATTTGCGACATTCTATTACGGTGGTGCTTGGGAGCTGAATACTAATGTATGGGAATACATTGGTGATGTTACAAGCAAGCCTCTTGCTGTAGATGGATCTTGCACATTTGAGGAATTAGTAGATAAGGTTTCAACGCATTTTGGGATATGTAAGTCGAAATTTGATATCAAATTATCGTACAAGAATCCATTCAATCCTTCACTCAAACCATTCAACGTCACCACAACGGTTGATTTGGAAACATTCCTCCAAATAAATGGTCTGCAGCAGTTCATGTGGTGTGTGCCAATGTGTGTGACGACAGTAAGTGTTCATAAACCTAAAAATGTTGTGACACTGGATGCGTTACATAATGGAGAACAAATTATGAACGATTATCTGCAGCTTGATTTAAGTACATATTCATCAAATATGTCGTTGACAGTAGAAGAAGATCTTACGCCGGGTGACACACTAGCAATAGTGCCACGTGTAGATACATATGTACCAGATGTGCATGATTATGAGCTTGCATTGGGCAAAACATATTCTTCGAAGGTAGAGTTAAAGAATGCTTTGTGTTTGCATTCAATATCCGAATGTTCCCAATATAGGATTGTTAAGTCAAAAATGAAGGCAGTAACAGCAAGATGTATTGACGAAGAGTGTAAATGGAGGGTTCGTTTCACTAAGCTTGGGGGATCAAGTTATTTTACAACAACAAGGTATGTGTCCACACACACATGTTCGTATCACATGAGGAGAGCTGGGAACAGGGGAGCTTCCTATCAAGTAATTGCAGAGAAAGTGAAATCAATGTATGTTGTATATTATAGCTAAACTTTATATTCTTGACTGTAAGTTGTGTACTAATTTGTGTACACAATGTTTATGTAGGTACGACAACTCGAAGAAGTTACCTTCGGTTAATCAGATAGTGACTGTTATGAAGAGTTTACATCGAATAGATGCTAGTTATTGGAAGTGTTGGAAAGCACAGGAGGCCGTTAAGGATATGATTAGAGGAACTTCGGAAGATAATTATAGCTCCATCCCCGCATATTTGTATATGTTAGAGGAAGTGAACAATGGTACCATTTCTGCCCTTGTGCTTGATGATGAGAATCGTTTCAGATATGTATTTGTCGCATTTGGTCAGTCTATCAGAGGATTTGGCGCAATGCGGAAGGTACAATACATTTTTTCTTAATAATATGTAGTACTCTGTAATTTATTATGTATTTCAATTTGTACATTTTTTAAAAATATGTAGGTTATAACGGTAGATGACACACATTTAAGTGGAAAATATGGAGGGGTGTTGCTCGTTGCAACTGCGCAAGATGCAAATCAACAAATCTACCCAATTGCTTTCGGTATTGTTGATAGTGAGAATGATGCGTCCTGGGTTTTCTTCTTTAATAATTTGAGTCGTATAATTCCGGATAACAAGGAACTTGTGTTTGTTTCTGATCGACATAATTCAATAAAGAAGGGTATTTCAGCGAACTATCGGTTGGCATTTCATGGTTACTGTATTTGGCATCTTAAGGGGAACCTGCGAAAGAGGACAAGATCGAACCGTATCCTACAAATGTTTATTGAAGGGGCGAAGAAATGCAGAGAATCTGACTGCATTGAACTACTTAGGCAAATATCTCTGGTATGTGTTGTTACTTCATGTATTCATCGGTTCGTTATGTATATAATATGTATACTTATGTATAAAAATATGTATAGGAAAAGCCGAAGGTGGGAGAGTTGCTTACTGAGATGGGGATATCAACGTGGGCTCGTTCATTATCTCCTGGGAAAAGGTATAACATAATGACTAGCAACAACGCCGAGTGTGTTAATGGCATAATGAAAGAAGGGAGGGAATATCCAGTTTTAGCAATACTGGATGAAATCAGACAGTTTATGTCACGGTGGTTTGCGGAACGCCGTCAAAAGTCGCAATCTTGTGTGGATGTTTCCACACCAAAAGTTGAGGCTATCATTCAAAAAAGGTTTGATGAAGCAGGTTCTTACTTTGTGTACACACTTGACGCAGATAGGATGGAATTTGAGGTAAAAAGGGCGGATGAACATGTCATTGTTTGTTTGCAAATGAAGACTTGTGCCTGCAAAGAGTTTGATATAGAAGAAATACCATGCATACATGCAGTAGCTGCAGCGAAACACGTAGGCATGAGTCCTTCTTATCTTGTAAGTAAATATTATTCCACAAAATATTGGAGGTCTGGATATGCAGAGGTTATTTACCCGGTGCCGAACAAGTCAGATTGGGATATACCGATATACGTTTCAGATATTGCTTGTGAGCCCCCATTGAAGCGTAAGAGGTGTGGAAGAATGCCAAAGTCCAGGTTTCGTGCATCTTGGGAACAAGGATCTAAGAGAAAATGTAGTTGTTGTGGCTTTAGTGGACACACTAAGAAAACTTGTGTAAATCAGCCGAAATAGCCAGTTTATTTGATAATTAGTTCACTATTTTTATCCGTACATAATGTGTTATTTTATTATCAACTTTATAAAAATTGCCTTTATTATGTATAAACAAACGTCGTTTTTTTAGAATATGTATATCACACATACCTATATAACTCGTATACTCTATTTTGTTAATAAATGTATAATGTATTTGGAAATCATTATATCCAAAGTCGAACCCAAACGACGTTGTGTACATAATTTATATGCGTATATGTACCTTTTTATTTTATGTACGTAAATTTTAATTGATATGTGTGCTTTATTTTAATGTAAAATTTTATCGATTATGAACAAATATCTAGCATAAGTTAATAGTCAGAACAATTGTAGCTATTTGTGTTGGTTATATAACTTTATTATGTCAGACGAACATGTAAAATGAATATCAAACCGTTATACACAACCATGTGTATAGTAGCTACGGGTCATACTAAAAACAAGGATTAACATTTGGGTCTAAGTGTTTCGGTTACATAAACCGTTACATAAACAGAAGTTTCTCAATCCTCATCAACCCATTCGAAAAACTTAAAACACAAATCAGTAAAATGGAAGTCTTAGTATTTGGGTTACATAAACCACTACATAATTAGATGATTTCAGTCCTCATTGAACCAGTCGCGCCATTCCCGGGTGAACACAACATTTGCCAATTTCTCTCTACTTGCTTGAACAGATTCATCGCTGATAGCACTCAAATCTTTACGTCCAGACGCTAAGTACTGTATGTACTTTAGAGTGAATATGCCACAGCTTCCACTGTGTTCAAAAAAGTGTACATAATTACAAAGTATGTAGTATTGTATGGAAACTACATAATTTAAGTACACAACACGTACCCGTCAGCGTTGATGTTCAACCCAGTCTTCCTGATCACCTTTAGTGGGCCCTTTAGTCGATCTCCAAGCCTTTTGTGCTTGCCATGTACTCCAAGCAGTTTAGGGAGCATAACAGCCATGGGCTCAAGAAGGTTATGCAGTTTGTCATCCTTTGTGTAGTGTATGTGTGGATCATAAACATATATGCACCACGTACGGAAATCAATTTCAAGAGCAACCCAATGGGATTCTTGGAGGTTGAATGGTGAATATATGACATCAACGTCATATAACGCCTTTCGGAACATCTGTGGACTGTCCCCAGAAATAACCTCGTGCATGCTTTGATTGAAACTTTGCTTCGATAGTGTCATAGTAATATGCTTTTCAAACACTGTACGGTTGTATGCCCTAGTCCAAACAGTTGAAAGCACAACAATCTTGGCGAATCGATCAGGGTTGTCAACAATGCTCTTCCGCATGTTCATAATTATCTCATCAATAGACTGTGGAAACAAATTTACGGGGTCAAACATAACTACACATTCTGTATATATATGTATATATATATAATTAAGTTGTACATATGAGCATTTACGTCTTGATTCAAGGCAACAGCAGTTACATATTGACCACATCAAGAGCAGGTGCAAATGAAAATATTGGAATCACTTTATTTATACATTTTTTGACGGCAAATCATGAATATTGTTCAAGCAAGTATAGAGAAATTGGCAAATTTTGTGTTCATATTATTTACACATATTGATCTATTCAATAATATACGGTAAAAGCATGAATATTGGAATCACATTATTTATACATTTTCTGTGTATGAGCAACTTGTACATCCTGCGTATGTACATATCTGAATAATTCAATACGTAGGCAATTTATGTTTCTATAGTCTTACTGAAATGTGTTATGCATATGATGTATGATAATCTCACGCCTATTTCCATATGATGTATGATAGTCTCATGCGTGTATATATATGTATTGAATATATGTACATACCTCGTCTTTAATCCAGCCGTTTTGTTTCAGTATGTCCTGTATTGATTCTCTGGATATGTTCTTAATATAACCCCGAGTCATACCTTGATCGTCTTTGTTCTTCACCCAGTTATACATTTTTTGACGCTCAGCTGTTTGTAACAAGCTCATTGGTGGTTCTTTCGGAAGTTTCACGTTTTTTCTGAACGGGGTACGCTTGTATTTACTATCTTTTGGGACCCTAAGTCCAACCCTTCGAACAGGCTCTATTACATTGACGCCCTGTTTTAACAAAACGGTAAACAGACATTACATATTTTTTAAATATGTCATATGTAGAGTACCAGATTCAGTTACATAAAATATACATATATATTACATATTCTACGATGTTTTTGTATTATAGGCTACACACTTGTGTTGTTTCATACCTCGCTCGACCCAGCACCTATTTCTTGAACAGAAGCATCATTTGCAGTCTGTTTTGGAGAAGCAACATCACTCTTTTCAGTTGGGGCATTCCCTCTTGTATCAGCTGATTGGGCTATAAGTTCTTTGACAAGAATATTATGTAAGTTGAGTGTATGTACCTTCAATTCCCTGTTCATTTTGTGACTTATCAGCACATTTGTATATGTATATGAAGGTACATATAATGATGTACTCATAAATATGTGTTGTCTATTACATATTGAAGTACATTACCTGTGTACACTCCACTGTTTTCGAACCCTATACATATGCTATCATAATATCTGTATATATTTATACATATTGCATCCTTTTATCAACTTGTGTATATTTATTAATACATATGATGTCAGTTACATAAATATGTACTTACTCATGTACTAATTCAGTTTTTTTTTTTTTTTGAAAACAATATGCTTTTAACAACATATGCATGACAGTTACATAAATATGTGCTTAATGAAATGTGTTATGCATATGATGTATGATAGTCTCATGCTTGTTTACTAATACATGATTATAATTAGACCATTACCTTTTACTACTTATAAATCTGTACATTAATCTAATGAGCTGCAACTGATTAAATACTACATAATGAAGACATTTGGATACCTGCTTGGAAGGACCAGCCCCAGAAGTAGGATGATCTTTCCTCATGTGGGGCTTAATGGCCATTTGCTTTTTTCTTGCCATAGTGTTTGTACTATAAATGAACTAGTACGATTAGTTGAATTTGTAATTTACATTGAATGCTATATGTACATATTGTAAATACATAATTTGTATCCCTGATACGAGCTATAAACATAACACATTCATGTATGCTATTTATCTACACATCTGCACTTATATGTACCAAATCATGATGCTTGTCTACATATTCTACATGTATGATATTTCAATTCATAATCAATTTTGTCTTTTCTTGATATTTATACATATTCTATATGTATTCAGTAGGGCCTAGTTTATACATACTATGTATGTATTTGCTATTGTTCAGTACAGTAGCCGACATGCATCAACAAATAATAACCAATTACTCATTTCTGTATCACATTCTAATAATATATGAGGTACATAATAGACATAATTTGTATAATCTGGTACACAATCACCAGTTATTCGGTTGGATAACCCATGTATCACATTTCTGTTTATCATAACAGTATAACATGAAGAAATGAAACAGATGGAAGATGAAAGACGATAGAAACAGAACATAATCACAATAACAGATATGGGCATATACTGAGTACTTAGATGAAGGAATGAAACGGATGGAAGACGATAGAAACAGAACATAATAAGTCTACATAGAAACAGAACATTTTCCCCAAATACTTTCACTGTTAACCTTTGTGTAATTTCTGGAAGACGATATTGAAATTAGTTTTTGATTTGTACAGATTTAGTACATAATCGACAAATAGGTTGCAATAAACTTCATATCGAACCAAAAAATGTACCTTTTGTTGATTTATGGAAGACGATACTCTTCGAACAGTTCTTCAGCTATCTTCAACTATCTTCAATGGCGATATGCGTATACTTTCCTTCAAAAGAGCATGAAATAAATGATTATGATTATCGCCTTAACTGTATAAGTATTAGTACAGGAAACGAAAAATGTATGTGAAGACGATACCTTGAATCGATGATGCTGAGAGTTCTCCAGAGAATATTTGGACCTGGAATCGTCTAAAATGGAGAAGAAAGAGTAAAGTAACCGGCGATTGGAATACGTGCTGATGTGTTTGATTGATGGGTGTTCTCTCTCATAGAGGTTGCAGATGGCGCGATATTCGTGGGCTTTACAGTTGCCTTTTTTTTAAAATTTTATTGTTTAATTAAGGCACGTTTTGATTACGGTTTTTATTTAACAGCTCATCCGACTATCCTATTTTATCTCTTCTTCATTTTTGTTTATCTTTATTTTTTGGGTTAATAATCCTAGGGGCCTAGTTAATCTACACTAATCAAAAAGGGCCCTAAATCACCAATTTTCTCAAATATGTTCAGTTCTTCCGGCGACAATGGAGTGTATGGCGTTTCAGCAAAACGTATCATCCATATAATTGATATTGCTTTGATCGATTTTGTTGAAATTAATTGGAAGATTCTGTATATTGTAACTCCCTAAAATAGTGGAAGAAGATCTCATTTATAATTTTTTAAAAATATTGTAATTTCCTTATTTTGGAGAGTGTATTACATATTCCAATGAGGAGAGTGTGCTGAGTTTTTCATTGAATATTTATGTTAATTTTCAGCCTTTAGATTAATCAGATCAAGGGCTACGATTTGTTCTCATTGTACACTATAAGGGCTGTTTACATGGGAGTATGATTCTATATATATATATATATATATATATATATATATATATATATATATATATATATGTCGTTACATTGTTTAATATCAAACGCAGTGACAAACGTTCATTACTTAATTATAACGATCGAAATAGACAAACCAAAGAAATAACTAATATATTTAACAACAAAAAAAACTACATATAATAACTTAGCAATAATTATGATATTATCGCTTATTATAATCATGAAAAGTTTATATATATATATAATCTGGAACGTTTATTTTGTGAGATTGCGTGGTTGTAACTTAATTGTAAGAGATTAATACTCTCTGCTATAAGAATGATTCCTACTTGATCTTATCTCTATCCCTATATAGGATTAGATTTATATATACTACATGCAAGCAAGCTTTTACTCCATAATTTTTTTTATATATTTCAAAAACACCAAACTTATTTGTAATTCAAACTAAAATTTATTGGTTAACTTATTGTAAGAGCCTTAATCTTTTAGGGATCCCGCACCTGCGCCTCAGGTGAGACGCAGGTTCTGAGCTTGAGCTAAGCCGCCCCTGCGGCTCTGTGGACCGCCCCTACGGCCCAGGGATCCGCCCCTGCGGATTTCTGCGGTTGCAGCCACCTTTGTTGACCCATTGACCCGTGCTTTACCCTTAGCTTCCTATATAAGTCTTCCTTTGCTTCAGATAAAGGGTTTCTTCATCTCCTCCAGCCTTCTTCTCCTCACATTCTCTTCTTCTTCTCTTTCTTTTCCTCCTTAGATTTTCTTCTTGGTTTCATTTGATCTTGCAAGAGAGAGTTGTTGAGTTTGAGTTGGTCGATGATAATAGATGTGATGTTGAGCTGTGGAGAGCCAACTGGAGAGTGTTGGTGTTGATCTTTCCTTTGTTAGGTTTCAACTGTGGTAAGCTCATTCCTTTCTTCCTCATTCTTCCTTCTTCTTTCCTTTTTTTTGGTGATGAATTCTCATAAGCTTGATCTTGTGTTGATCTTCCTATACATGTATTGATGTATATATGTATATATATATATATGTGTATGGTTGATTGCTAGATTGTGATGAAGTGAAGACGAGCAATTGAAGGATCGAAGATAAGTCAAGGATCACCTTCTGCACACCAGCCGCCCCTGCGGTCTAGTGTCACCGCCCCTACAGTGTGCTGTGATCTTGTGTCTTCCTGTTTACGCAGGTGCATGTCCAAGACATACCAAGATTGGTATGCTTCTTCCTTTCCTTTCCTTTCCTAGTATGAGTGGCTTAGAGGCATGCTAGGTGTGAGAGTGAGTCGAGGATATCATGATGTTGTATATGCCGGTTATGGCTTTAAGGTTTAGTGTGTGTTGAGCTTGATGAGATGTATGTTGAGAATGCGCCTTAGGCACTTGTGTATATGTTGAGATAATGACTTAGGCATTTGTGAGTTGATGTGATATCGAAGTTTGGATTCGAGTTATGAGATAAAGATGGGTATAAGGTCTAGGAGGTGGAATCTCCTAACCTTGGGACGATGTTGATATTTTTGTGCCTTGCTGATGCAGGCCCTGATCGTTTTCTCGAGGGGAAGCCGTGATGTGGTATAGATCGACGTTGTGACAGGTAAGCCCGTGAGACTTACTTAGCGAGCGGTTATGGGTTTGAGTGTGTTGTGGTTGTGTGTGTGCATATGTGTGTTGCATTTATAACCTAATTGGACTAGGATGACCCTACATGCATATTATTGGCCCAAGTGTATGATAACGGGTGGTGATGATTTTTCTAGCCCGTAATTGGGAAGCTATGGAGGTTCTCTACGACCAGACCTCCGAGTGGTGATGATTGACACCATTCCAAACCTGAGGGGAAAGGGGACATAGGCGTTGGAAGTGTACTCCGCGTGTCACAAGGAAATGAATTAGTAATGGTATGACTTAATTAAAGATAATAAAGGGTTGTGCATGTGTGACATTGCATGATATGATATGATGATGTGATATATGTGCTATTGCTTCATTCTTATTCATTTCTGTTAGCTAACGGTTTATACCGTGTTGTAGATGATCTGCAGGTTAGGAAGACTGCAGAGTGAGCCAGATGGGTGATCAGTCGAGGACTTCTGTACACTAGGTTGTGCGAGTGTTTTGGGATGTTTTATCCTTGTGTGGATATGATGTTACCTTTTTGTACTCGGCTATGTTTTGTAAACCCTTTTGATGTATACATTGTATAGTTTATGTACTTGATTTTAATCTATTTGTGTCTTGTTGTAAGATCCAGTGAACTTGTTGTCAGGTTAGGGTCAGGATCCACTGTGAGATCCTAGTCAGTAACGCCTTGAGCCCTGCGGATTCGGGGTGTTACATTTATCCATGTAGTTAATGAACAAACTTATTTATTTTATAAATTTGATGAGTTATTGAAAAAGAAAACTTATTAAAGTTATTGTAAGTGTAAAATCATAAAAAAAATATTTTTTTTATTTTTTTTGATAAAATTGTAATCGGAATATATCATGCAATAAAATATCATAAATTTATTAATACTTCCACGTAGCTTGTGATTTGAAATAAACTTAAAATCTCAAAAATATCATAATCTCTCGTAAATTAGGATTATGAAACGCCCATCGATCAACAAAGAATCGCTCCAACATAAGAGTTTACAGCCGGCAGACAAAAGAGATTTACATAGTCTACTCAACAACTCTTATTCCTCCTACAAGTGAATAAGCAAACAAAAGAAAGCAATCACCCCACTGCTAGTGGGGAGGACTTTATCCGTATCCATTGCCGATGTTAGCAAGTGAAGAAGAATTAGAGTTAGCAAGGCTAGACTTTAGAAAAATTCCACATCCGCTATTCTCATTACTTCTCTCCCGAGCCAATACAAGTCTTTGTGAAATAACTCCGATGAAAGAAAAATGAAGGCGTTAAGAGACCCTCCTGACCCAACCCTAGACACTAATGTATTCCTAAAGAGTTATTGCACAACAAACTAATAAGAGATGAAAATGATTTATTTATAGAAACAACTTTTAAACCTACTAACAACAAAAGTCATATTATTTGATCTTTGAAAATCTTAATTTAAATACATGTAATCAATTTCAGAAAAGTTATATAGTGGTGTTTTATTTAACCCGTTTAGAAAAAATAGAAATTTCACTCTAATACATCAATGAATGAATATAAAAAAAGGACTAAATTTAATTTTTTGGGAATTAAAATCAAACGTCTACCCCTAAATGCATCTTAGGAAAAGTTGAAAGACAATAACTTTATAAATTAATATATTTTAGATAATTTCAGAATACTTTGACAATTTGTACATTATCTTACCTAACATGACAGTCATTTTTCTTTTGTTATTCTCCTCCTACTCACCTCTTCGTCAGTCTAGAAAAAATCAGACCGTATTCATATTTGTTGTACATTTAAAATTGAGATATAAAAAATGTAGTACATTTAATGTTGAATTTAGACCTAACACGCATGTACGTTGTATACCCGTGACATCATATGTATTATCCTTGTTAACTTTAACACCCTTCATTTCATAATTATTAATAAAAATTTGATATATAATTTCAGCGTTTTTATTATAAAAAAAAATTCAAAGTTACTCTCAAGCCTCTTTTTAAATCCGTACCAAACCACGACCATAAAACCCAATAATATTGGGTTATATTTTCTGAGAATAAAAATTGGTATAATATTTTTTTGACAATTTTTTATATTTAATTACATAAGCAACAGTAACAAAGTCAACACATACAATTAATGTAAAGTAATTATTATTAATTTATGACGTCAACAGAATGTAAACTGATAAGTTGCCATGCCACTAAAATAATGCAAGATATATGCCATTTTTGAAGCTTGGCTGATGAAATGTTCCGTAAACCATAGCTTGCAGTGGTCAGCACTCAGCAGTAACGCCTGAAAGTGAAACCCAAAGTTTGATTTTAGTGATCAAATAGAATTGAATGCCATTTTTTTATTCATATTTGAGACACATTAGACTCTCCATTCTTTTTTTCAATAAAAATATTGTTTTATTTTAGTGTTTCAAGTATTATGCTTGAAACCGTTCAAAAGTATTTTAAAACCGATTGTTGGATTTGAAAACTATGTTGTCGTACGATGTTTAGTAAAATTAGATTTGTAGTTGTAATTTCTAGTTATTGTTGTGGTTATGGTTGTTGTTTTAGTGATTTTTTTTATTTATTTATGGTTTATAAAGAAGATAGTAAATGCTTTACTAAATTAGTTTTTAAAGGGTTCACCTATAAAAGTTAAAAAAAAAATTTTAGAAGATTAAGCTAATAAGGTAACTTTTTTTTAAAAAAAACAAACTAGACCTCAAGCATCTAACATATTTTAAAGAAAAGGTAAATTAGATATTAATAGTATCTTTATTAAACAGTTACAATATTAATCAAAGATAGTTAATTGCTAAAATAAATTAAATATGCTAAAAAATAGGAATTCGGTTAACAAAAAAGGTAACTGTACGTTTGAGATTTCGGAATCTATAATATCCGTCGTTATGGCTCTTTTAGCATAAACCAAAATCAAAGCAAAAAAAGTAATCTGCAGTCGAAAGCAGGTTCTCCTTCACCATTATTCTCGAGGACTCTTCTTCAACTCATTCTTCATCGTCAACATCCAACTTCAATCGGGCTCCAACAATAGTATTCAACAGGTATAATCAGTTACCAATTGCAACAATCGGCTTCTCAAAATTTCGGGTTTGTCTATTCTCAATCGTCTTTTCTAGGTATGCTATCTTCGTCGATTTCACACAGGTTTTTGAAGAAGACGACAATATTTATCTTACACAAACATAGTTTGTGTACATATTACTCTATGTACATTCGAAGGTAGTTGTTGATTATGTGTATATATCACTAGAAAAATGTAACCAATTTACTCTATATGTATCTAATCCATAGTTTGTGTACATTTGACATTTGTGATCAAATCTAAAGTTTGTGTACATTTGGTATTTGAGATGTGATGAAATGCAGACTTCTATTTGTTTACATATATATCAAATCTGCAAGATATGTACATTTGACAAATGGGGTGTATTGTAACATAGAAATCTACGTGTATACATATGTCTTGTATACGAGTAGCATATGTACATATGTCTTGTTTCAAACTGTGTTTGTTGAGTAGATGTTCTATAAAGATCGGAGAAGAAGATCAGCGAGACAACAAATTCTTCTCCTTGATTAACGGATTATGGAAATATTTAGCTACCCGTTTTACCACAATTATTTGATTATTCAATGGAGAGATAAAAATCTTCTAATTTCCATAATATCTTCTTTTATATTTTATTTTGTCATTCAATGGAGAGAGAAATATCTTCTAATTTCCATTAGACATGGGTCCCAAACCTAAACCGTAGGTTTAGGTTTGGGAACCGACCAGACTTTGATGCGGATCCAAGATAGAAAGTTGAGGTAGATGAGACCTACTAGACTTTGATGTGGATCCAAGATAGAATGTCGTGAAGCGAGGCCCCCAGTTCTCTGGAGTAGTTATTGGGTTGATGAGATACCGCGAGCGAGTCTATATACCTTTTGATAGGAAGTTGGGGTAGAGGATTCTGCAGGAGATTGACACGACCTCTTACTCAGCGCACCCGGATGCGAGTACGATGCATCAGGTTGTAAGACACACATTTTGGTGGAACGGATTAAAGCTTGATGTGACTGAATTATGACTTAACGGTGCGACCTGTTAATAGGTCATGATAGAGCATTGTAGACCCGAAGGAGAACTCCATCCACTGCCAATGTTGTAGTGGAAGTGGGAGGACATCTCCATGAACTTTGTTATCAGTTTAAGACCGAGCAAGAACATTAAATGCTACTTGAGTTATAAAAAACAGATTGTCTAAGACGGTACGTGTTATGTCCACTATGGAAACGTGTAGTTGATGATTCGACTAATTGAAGAATTCATTAGTTAGATAATGAAATTTCATGGGATCCAAGAGTGGATACTAATATATACCCCTATGATGCGGTAAGTCAATAATGCTAATAGTGAAACCTGAAGAGGTACTAGATGATGTGATTCAAGAGTGTGTGCGTGCTACTAAGAAACACGAGCCTCTAAATTCTGAGTAAGAGCACATACCTAGATGAAAATGACCTTCATGCAAGACGTCAAATGTTTCGACAATAGGGGAAACAAGATCCCTGATATGCCACATTTCGTGTGGTTCTGTAGCGAGTTGAAGTGGTGATATACCGACTTGAGTTGTCACCCATATTATAGGGTGCTTACCTCGTTTCTATGCACCTCGGTTGAGGAAAGATATACCAGATCGGAAACACGTTATCAGTTTTGAGGATTTAGTGGTTTTGATGGAGGGTAGTATCCAGTGGAACTGCCCAGAGTTTCATGCAAAAATAGCTGCACTCATGGATTGACGAGAGAGTAGTCCTTGAGGAACTTATATGTTTATATGATTATGTGCTTTGATATGTGTTTTTGTCGTGCTAGATTGTGATGTGCGATCTTAGTAGATCATGTTGTGCTAGCACGTTTCATGATTATAGTTGGAGATAATTCTACCTCCATGCTATTGTGATGTGATTATAGGCTACATGAAGATGGTTCTACCTCCATACTATAAAGTGAGATTATGATAGTTGGATACGTTTTTACCTCCATAGTTTGAGTTGTGATGATGCATTTTGCTAGAGATGTACTTCATGCTGCCGTGATGATTTGACGGGGATTTTCTTCCTCCATCGTTGTGATTACTGTGGCTGGAGATATTCTTTCTCCATGCCATCGAGTTGTGATTTGTTGGAGATGTTCTTCCTCCATGCTCTTGTTGTGGTTATAGCTTGCTGGAGATGTTCTACCTCCATGCTTCAGAGTTAGGATTATAGTTGCCGGAGATGTTTTACCTTCGTGCCTTTGTGATAGGTTTAGATTGCCGGAGAGGTTCTACCTCCGTGCCTTCGGGATGAATTAGGTCTTGGAGATGCTATGCCTCCGATAGAGTGAGTATTTATACCTCGGCATATGGGTACGAGAGAATTTGGGTTTGTTCAAGTTTCAGGACGAAACTTGTTTTTAGGGGATGATGTAATGACCTTAGTATTTTAGGAACTCCGCACCTGAGGTCCCAAAAACTAGGATTTTCGAATCCTAACTAATGATAATTAATGTTGATTAACTTAATCATAGATAGTAATTGACACATAACTCGCGAAGAGTGCGTAAGTGATGAGTATGAGTCCCACCGTTATGTTCCTGGCGTAGTTTTGTACTTATGGGGAATTTTTCACTTTTCCCCGGGTAAGTATTTTTACCCTCCGGTGCTATTTGGAGCATTTTGGAGCTTCAATTAATAAAAAAATGCAGTTGAGAGAAATGATCAGGACATCGGACATGTCCTAGATATGAAATAATATGGAAATACAAAACGGACAAAAGAGTCGCTATTTCGTTTCTTAGAGGTTAGGAAAAACGGCTTAGGAATACGCGTTTTCCAAGACAGTTGCGGAATAATTATCCCAACAATATTTCAGATTTATTATTTCAATTTCGAGAAGTTTGGAGAAGGGGGTTCAACCCACCTTTGGATCGGTGAAAGGATGATTATCGACTTCGCTAAATGATAATTATCGTCTTCGCTATAAATAGCGAAAAATCGTTTACTAATTCATTTCCTTTCACGTTTCCTCTTGAAAGCTCTGATTTCTCTCAACCTTCAAAATCAGATATACTCTCCGTTTCTAATCCGATTTCAAATCCGTTTGAGTTTTGGATTCCTCTCTTCATTCTCTTTATTTTGGTACCGAGTTTCTACGTTTCCGAGCAAGAGAAGATCTGTTCAAGCATATATTCTAATGAGCCTTTTTCATCACTCAGATTTCTAGTGAATTTGATAGTGTCTGAGCGTAGCATACATCGCTGTGATTCCGAATATTCTTTCAGATCGTCAATCGGATTAGTAACGAATAAGTTATGAATTTATTTGTTTTCCGTATTGCGATTTGGCCTAAATTGACCTTAGGCTTGTAAAAATGGATCATTGAAATTTCCATTATGCTCGTTATATTATTCTGGTGATTATGGGTTGTTTGTTTGATGAAATCTGATGACAAGTGGGTTCAAAAATTGCCTTGTGTCAAAACGTTATTTTGGTGAAATTTAATTAATTAATGGTTAATTAATTAAATTAGGATTAAAATTGAGATTGAGAAATGTTGATTAGATGATACCCTGAGAGGTTTGAGAAATTGTGAGATGTTGAGTTTATTGATTGATAGTTATGACCTTTGAGGATCTTTGAGGCTAGAAGTAGAGTCTTCTAGCATGTGTTCCGATGATTGATGTTTATGCCTTGTTTATCAGGCGTGGTGATTATTCCTACGGGAATTCGAGGTTGATCGATTGTTATGTATATTTGGACTCAGGTTGTCCATAGAACTTACTTATTTGCATTGATGTATGCATGAGTGGTGATTGTTATATGCTTTATAACATGCGATGATGATTATTACCGACGTATGATTAGCCCCCTTGCAGTTGCAGTGATAACCTTTCTCTTTTATCCTGTAAGGAGTTTGAGAGGTTCTCTGAGGGCAGGCCAGATCTGGTATACGGGCAGGGTACGTTGCCTCCCCATATACACATGGCCTACGGGAACGTGCGCCTGACGCCACTCTAGCTGGCTATTAGACCCAGAGGCGAGGATGATATACTTCTGTTGTCACATATATATACATGGTTTGAGTGCATAACGATATAAATAAAATTAAACGGGTAAATGCGGGATAACATGCTTGGTGTTTATCGTTTCCATGATGTGTGTATGTGCTTGTGCATTATCTTATATATGAATTGTTAGCTAACGGTTTCGTACCGTGTTGTAGGTCGTTTGTAGGTTAGAAACGCTGCACAATGATCTGGGGAGTGATCTGCCGAGGACTTCCGTACATTTAGGTGTTATGGGTTTGGGGTTGTGTATGTATATGCTGATGTTGTTTTGTACTCGGCTGTGGGGTTTGTACGTATTATTTTATCGGATGTTTCTATTTCGTAAAGGATGTTTTATATTTATTTGTGTCTTGTTGTAGTATCCAGTGTACTTGTTGTCAGGCTAGGGTCAGGACCCATTGTGAGGTCCTAACCCAGTAGCACTCCGAGTCCTGCGAATTCGGGGTATTATAGTTGGTTTGAGATTATAGTTTCTTCCCTTAGATCTTTGAGACTTACCCGGTGATAGAAGCTTTGGTTTGGGATAGCAGTTAGTGAGACCTCCCCCGTGATCTTTCCCACCTTAGAAACACCTTTCCTTAACAATCCCAACTCTGTCAATAGTTCTTTAGAAGTCTTGAATCGAAAACCACAACTGAATACTTTGATCTCTAGAATCTACATTTTCCCAATTATTACACATATTCATTTCCCTTGTTTTTTTTTATCTTTTCCGTTCTTTAGAATTAGCATTTTATTCTGATTTTTATCATTTGGTATCACCATAGTCATTGTGGTCGACTTTGGAATATTTTCTTTTATTGCGATTGATCCGTACACTACGGGTTTGCTTATTTGCTTTGGCTATTATTTCATGTATAAATTAAAACTTATTTTCATTCATTATTCACACACGTCTGAGAGCGAACAATACAAGACATAACAATGACCAAACAGTCGCACTTTTCCAAGAGGAAGTGAACTCCAAGGACAAAGAGGAAAAGAAAATGGTGAAAAAATGGTTTGAAAATTCTTGCTCGGATGGTCGGAAAGAATTTGGTGGTACAAGGATCACCATTGTGGTGTTATATTAACTCTAAGATTAAATCAAAGAAGGTTATGAATATCACCCTTAACTTGGCGGATGACGAACAAAGAATTCAGTAATTGAAATGGGAGTATGAAAAGTCATTAATTTTTTTGGTTCGCTTTAAGGTTTATATGAAATGTAGAAGGAATGTAGTCGTTTGACCTCTAATTTTCCGACATTTATTTAAGCTGAAGGATTTTAGTTGTTTGAACTTGCTTAGCACTTTTCATGATTGAATGTTGAGAGTAATTTTCATTTATATTATATGAATGTCATTTTCATTTTATGTTCAATTATGAATACTGCTCATTGTAAAAGTTTACACGTTCACGGGATACATTTCAATATGTCAAGCGAGAGCGAGAACAATGATAAAAAATTACAGTTTCGTTGTCGCATTCTAAAACTTGTAACATACAATAAAAATGCAAAGAGAAATGATTTGTTGGCCGGGGATGATGCATGACTCCAAACATTCAAGCCACTGCATTATTGTTCAATTACAAGATCTGTTGTAATATCACTTATCAACATGTTTTAGTTTATTAATGAAAACTGCCTTATGCCAGATCCAAGTCAGAATAACTCACAATAATCAAACTTGGACTTCCCGCTGAAAAACTATATGTCCAATATCGTATAGAGAATTGAAGCAGGTTTAGAAACACATCCAATTATGTCCTAGATTGTATAGAAATTTGAAGTAGATAGAAAAAGACAAATCCATTACCAAATTGGAGAATTGGGTAGAGTTGGCAGACTAAGAAATTCGTGATAAAGCGTAAAATAGACGAACATAATAGAATCTTGCTAAAGATGAGATTCATATCACATAAACCCTAGAAACATCCAATAATTCATCATGTCTAGCCATTTTAAAGAGAAACGAAAAGTAATTCAAACATTCGATAATCCCTAGAAACTGTTAAGTAATGAATCCCACTAATTAGGTTATATTTTATGTTATCTCTCATAGTATAAACGTGTATAGTCAATCTCCTGTATTCTCTTCTACAATCTCTCCTTTCCTTATTCTCTCTATGTAATCACTGTAATCTCTCATCCCCTTATTCTCTCCTTGATTAACGACCTTGATCTCCTCCTCTTATTGTACATTTGATTATATATACTTGCAGTGGAATAACAATATCATATGTGATTGTTGTTCTGCATGGTATCAGAGCTTAAATTTTTCCGATCCAAAACCCTAAACACCCTCCTCCCTAGCGCCGCTGTCCATCGATGGCGACTGCCTCCTACGTCCAAATAGCCAACCCTGATGAACCCTCTAAGCCTTTTCAGATCATCAACTTCCAGAATGCTCTTAAACTCACAGCCACCAACTACATAACTTGGTTGAATCCAATTCAATCACTTCTAATTGGCCATGGATTACTTGGCTATGTCAATGGTACAATCAAAGAACCACCCAAAACTCTTACCACCAACGATGCCGCCACTCCCCTTCCCCCTAACTCTAATCTAAACCCTCCTAAGATCTTGACGTCATTACCACCCATTCCCCATGTCACCCGGCCCACTACCACATCTCAGCTCAGCCCAACACTAATGCCTCCACCCCTACCAATCCAACGTCACCTAACCACAACACTGAGCCCACATCCATTCCCATAATACCAATACCCACACCAGCCTTATCATCTCTCCTCACCTCAAACCCTAATTCATCACCGTCATCATCCAACCTAACACCACCTCCTCTTAACCCTCCGGTTCGTCAGATCGTAACTCGGTCTAAAAATCACATCACCAAACCCATAAACAAGATGAACCTTCATTCTCACCTCGCTCCTCTCACAGAACCTAAAACCCACTACCCAGGCCCTAAAAGATCCCGAGTGGCGCCTATCCATGTCTAAAGAGTTCGAAGCTCTTTGTTCCAATCAAACCTGGACCCTTGTCCCTCGCCAATCTGCCACTAATGTCGTTGGATGCAAGTGGATGTTTCGAGTCAAGACTAACCCCGATGGATCTCTAGACAGGTTCAAATCTCGTCTTGTAGCAAAGGGCTTTTATCAAAGACCTGGTTGTGACTATACAGAAACGTTCAGTCCCGTGGTAAAATCCGTCACTGTTCGTACAATTCTTTCTCTCTCAGTTCAATCCGGATGGCTCCTTCGACAATTGGACATTAACAATGCCTTCTTACAAGGCACTCTAGAAGAAGATGTGTTTATGGAGCAACCTCCAGGCTTCATTGACACATCACAACCTGACTCGGTTTGCAAACTCCATAAGGCCATCTACGGCCTCAAACAAGCGCCCCGAGCTTGGTACAAGGAACTTCGTCACTTTCTACTCTCCTCCGGCTTTGTGAATTCAGTAGCCGACTCCTCACTGTTTATTCTCAAGAGCAGCTCCACCACCATTTATGCTCTTGTTTACGTGGATGACATCATTCTCACCAGAAGTGATTCCCGCTCTCTTGAAGCCTTCATCGTCAATCTGTCCACCCGTTTCTCTTTAAAGGACCTAGGTAATCTCTCTTACTTTTTGGGGGTTGAAGTTAAGGTACAATCTCATGGATTTTCCTGAGTCAAAAGAAGTATATTACCGATCTTCTTATCAAGACTGGAATGCTTGACGCCAAACCCATGCCTACGCCCATGGATTCGTCGTCATCTCTCAACAACACAAAAGGCTCAACACTTGAAAATCCAACTGATTTCTGCACTACAGTTGGTACTCTCCAGTATCTGTCTCTTGCTCGTCCTGATGTAAGTTTTGCGATGAACAAACTATCGCAATTTATGCACTCTCCTACCAATGTGCATTGATCGGCTCTCAAACGTCTGCTATGCTATCTACATGGAACACTTGATCAGGGAATCACAATTCATAACAGTGGTGGCAACCATCTTCATGGCTTCTCTTATTCGGACTAGGCAGGCAACAAAGACGACTACACTTCAACAACCGGGTATGTCTTCTTCTTAGGTCGCTCTCCCATCTCTTGGTCTTCAAGGAATCAAAAAACTGTGGCAAGATCATCCACGGAGGCTGAGTATAAAGCCTTAGCAGATGCGGTGTCTGAGTTGGCCTGGATCATGTCTTTGCTGGCTGAACTTGGTGTTCACAATCGGTCACAATCTGTTATTTTTTGTGACAATCAAGGAGCCAAGAATCTAAGTTCGAATCTTGTTTTTTTCACTCAAGGATGAAGCATGTCATACTTGCGTATCATTTTATTAGAGAACAAGTTCAGTCCGGTTTGGTTCGAGTCACATATGTGCCTACGTCTGATCAACTTGCGGATTGTCTTACAAAACCACTACCTTGTGCTAAGCATCATCAGCTTCTGTCCAAGATCAGACTCTCTACACCGACGCCCATCTTGCGGGGGCATGTTAAGTAATGAATTCCACTAATTAGGTTATATTTTATGTTATTTGTCATAGTATAAACGTGTATAGTCAATCTCCTGTATTCTCTTCTACAATCTCTCCTTTCCTTATTCTCTCTATGTAATCACTATAATCTCTCCTCCCCTTATTCTCTCCTTGATTAACGACCTTGATTTCCTCCTCTTATTGTACATCTGATTATATATACTTGCAATGGAATAACAATATCATATGTGATTGCTGTTTTGCAGAAACTTCCAAAGAAGAATAATATAACAAAATCTTGTTGTGATCAATACTTGGCTGGAACTTCGGAGACGATAATGGTGGCGGAGGTGGAAGTCTCTCCCACGGCGGGCACCGTGGTCTTGAATGTTTGTCGCCGTTGTTGTCGCTCGCTCTCTATTGAAAGACGATACAAAAAATCCCCAACATGTGATATGTACATGTTACAAAAACACTAGTATTTTTATGATATATGTTAGTCAACAAACACTCGTGAGAGTATCTAAAACACAAACACTGTTATTTACACACAAAAAAAAACTTTAAAATTATTTTTAAAGACGTCATTGTCCCAACAAACACAGACTAAAATACGGTCATTTTATTTTATCATACTTATTTTGTAAGTGCTTGATTGTTTGACTATTTATTCCCTTCAATCAAATCGTTTACTATACGTAAATGAGACTTTTTATTGGATATATATCCCAATTAACGTACACTTGCATTGGATACACCGTGTCAAACTAATCCATGAATAACGTTACCAATTCTGATATGTAGTTTTCTATACATATATAGTCCATGAAAGCAACCCAAATAATAATAATAATAATAATAATAATAATAATAATAATAATAATAATAATAATTGGAAGAAGTATGTAGAGGTTTGTAGCTACAAGGGTATCACTTTCTTCCCTTTTCCTTTTTCACGTTTGACAACCTGGGTGACGACGCGGTGGAACTTCTTAAAAGGTTGGGCTCGGTTGCTAAAGAGTTGTCTGGATATAGTAAGAGTACTTGCTTTATTTTGACTAGGATTGCGTTTACCATTCAAAAGGGATGCGGAGCCCAACTTGTTAGTCGGCTCTCATCCAACGGCTTGTAATGTGTTTTAATAATAATAATAATAATAATAATAATAATAATAATAATTTGTTATATTCATTGGAAATTCAGACAGTATATAGAGTGGACTATTGATTAGTGAATGCAATATTATTCAATCAAATGTAAATGTACTAATGATGTAATGTTTGAAGCTAACCCAAGTTTGGCCATAGGCCTCAACACTTTGATTAAGTCAACAATTTATCGACTTAGGTTTACATAAAATACTTTAGTATAATAATTTATGAAGTTTATATTGTTTGGCAAGCTAACAACAAAATGTTTGAAAGACAAAAATTCACATAAATCATAAAACTTATCTAAATGTACAAAATGAGAAATTTGGAAGTTGTTCAAGTTAATATTACAAAGATTATAAAAACTATCATATCATTGAAAATATGTTATGTTACTTTTAGTTTTACATCTATACAGTTATTAAACTTGTCTAAGACAACTTATTTATTTAATTATTTTAATTGATCAAAAAAATTTAGGATGATCTAATAATTTCTAGATTATTTATTTTCATTCAAAATAGTCTCCATAAAATATAATGACGTCCAATGAGATTGTGTAAATATATTTAAGATACTCATAATGTTGTCTACAAATATATGTTACTAGGATTTCTGTGGCGGAGTTTATCATGAATAGTGACAGCTAACCCTGTTAAAATTGGTAGTTCAAATCCGAGATTGTTATTTGTACCACATGAAATGTTCTATTCATACTCCGACTACGGCTTCGCAATGCGTAGCCGTAACAACAAGTTCATTTCATTCGAAAATTAAAGGAAAAAGACTACGACTACGCATGGCGGATGCGTAGTCATACTACGCATACGTCATGCGTAGTAGTTCATAGCAAACATTTCGTTCGAACTATTAAGGAAAAATGACTACAACTATTCAATGCGTAGCCGTAGTAGGTAGTTTTTTTTTACTACGGCTCCGTAATGCGTAGCCGTAGTCGGGGTATGAATAGCACGTTCCCGTGGTACGAATAGCAATAACCTCTCTAACCATTCAATTGCCGAACCAAACTAAATAAGAATTAATTAGGGAAATAGGACCTTGACATTCCCTTTTGCAAACTAGACCTCTATTGAAATAGGACCCCTTGATTTGCTTAAAAGCGATATTTTGCCAATTTTACCACTAAATAATAATAAGAAAAAAATAAACTAAAAATAGAAATAGTTGAGTAACAAAACCCTGTTAACATATACATGGTATTAATGTATGGTAGCATTTAAGTAGCACTAGCTAGTAGCATGGTTGTTGACATATTAATTTCCTTATTTGACTAAGACATACATAATTTATATAAATGTCTATTAGTGCAATAATGAATTTGATTGTGTCAATATCAAAATAGAAATAGTTGAGTAACAAAAGGCCAAATGAGATCCCATCTTGCTAGGGCCATTTTGAGTACAAGTAATGGTAAATACTACTTCCAAATTCCAATGAAGAATGCCAAATGGTACAAAATTTGGTTTAGTTATAATAATTGTATGTAAATGATTAATTAGCAAGTTAATCAGTGCTTATCAAACATGGACCCACCCCCATGTGGTTGTGTCTGGTTAATCATTCTTGCAAATAATGTGGACCAATATATGGACCATCTAGCTACTTATTCTGCTCTCTAGTAGACCTATCCTATCATCAACACACTTATATTTTATGGATATATTTATTTTTATTTATTTTTATTTATTTATTTGTAGATTTAACCTTTTATAGTTTTCAGATTTAAGTATTCAGTTATTAAATATTCAAAGTATTCAACTTCATCATAGAAATTGTTGTTGGAAGGATTATTTTAATTATGTCTTTTTAAAAGAAGAATTGTTTTTAGTTCTTCTAAGTGTGCAATTTTGAATAATTTTAACAAAAAAAAGTTTCGAAATTTTAATTTACTACTTATCATTTGGTAAACAAATTTAGGTTCGGAGGGATTGTTTCAGTACGCCGGTACGAAACGTCATTGTATTAACACGTGTCCTTTTTTCTTGATGGACATTTTTGTAGTTCAAATTTTGGGTTCTATTAGTTCAAATTAGCTGCTAATGGTTCATACATTTTTACAATTTTTTTTTCCAGAAGTTCAAAATAATAAATGAACTAGTAATATACAAATGTTTGAACTAATTGAACATACTAACAAATATAATAATAAAAAGTGTGCTAAATAAAATGTGTGCTCCACAAACATTATTTTGGAATTGTGCAAAAATTGTGTGTAGTGATTGTGTAAAATATGTGAACAAAATTAAAAAAAAACGTTAAACTATTAGTATAAAAAAATTGAACTAAAATTGTAACAAATATGTTTTTTAATTTTAGGAAAAATATTCTCTCTTTTTTTTCATTAAGAAAAAGATCATTTTTATATTATAATATCATCTTAGATCATATTGTGTGCATTAGGTTCATTTTAAAACAACATGAACTTTTAGCTCATTTTTTGTTAACTAGCAGTTTATTTTATCAATGTACAATTCATCACTCTGTACCGGAAGCGTAAGACCCCAATCTTTCGCCTTCACCGCCCCCGCGGTGAAGTGTGCCGCACCCGCGGCAGGGTCAGCCGCCCCTGTGGCTGACTACAGATCGCGCCCAATCTTTTTTTCGTTCATTTTACCTTCTTTCCATAGATAGAAGATCCGATCTTTCAGCTTATGGGCCGGCATCCTTATCTTGTTCATAACCCTAGAACATCCTTCCTTCTATCTTTTCAGCCCTTCTCTATATATTCCCGCCTTTTCTTCTTTTTCATGTTACTTTCTTACGTTTCTTCAACCCTTGAGAGCTGCAGCCGTCACCTTGCTTCCTGCGACCTTGCTGAACGTGTAAGTTCATCTCTTCTGGTTCTTTCATCACGCTCATGTAGTTGATGCATGTCGTTCTTTTCTGTTTCGCTTCTTCCCTTCGTTCTTCGTTTTCTTCTTCTCCAAGGATCAATATCGAGTCTTGATCCTTGTTGTTGGTTTCGTTGTTGATATGTTGATGCTCACAGGCTCCCTTGGTCGAGTCTTGAAGATTTGAATCAAAGGATCGAGTTTTGGATCCCTTGATGTGAAGTTTTAGTCGAGAGAAACCTCGACAACGCCTTTTGTTACACAGCCGCCCCCGCGCCTGTACATCCCCGCCCCCGCGTCAAGCCGCCCCTGTGCCTTGATCCGCCGCCCGTGCGGTTTCCTCTACGGTAACTCTCGTTCTTGTGAGTTGCTTCCTTTCTTGCTTTCCTCGTTCCTTTCCTTGATTCTTATGGATGTTCTTTTTCCCCTGAGTATGCTGTAAGACTAAGGTTGAGCCCTTAGCTTGTGGAGATCTCTTAGAGATCATTGAGACTAGAAGTTATAGACTTCTAGCAACCGTTTCGTTTCTGATTCGTGATGCTTGTTTGAATAGGCTTTCCTTAGTCCTTTCGTGAAGGAAACTGAGCCGTCTCTAAGTTGTTTGTTGAACTTTGAGTTACCTTCGAGTGAGGTAAGTCCCTTGGACTTACTTAGCTTCATTCCGTATATTGGTTTGAGTGTTTTGGCTTGTTTGTGTTGTATATCATGTTATAACGGATAACCGGAATAGAATTTACCCTTTATAACCTTAGGTGACCCAAGTGTATGATAACCGGGCGGTGACCACTTGCCTAGTTCTACAGGAGACTAGAATGTGCTCTTGCAACCCAAACCCGTAGGTAACGGATAGTACTGATCTATTCCTATTGGTAGACGGAAGCGGAGTCGGGTTTCGGGAGATTCTCGCGTGAAAAAAGAAGTTGAATTAGTAATGGATAACTTTAAGAAAGATAATAACCGGTTGAGTGCGAGCATGCTATATGTTTACTTTACCTTATGTGTGTTTGTGCCTTTACGTTCAAGCTGATATCTAGAAATTAGCTAACGGTTTATACCGTTGTTATTGTAGATGTTCCGCAGGTTCAGGATGTTGCTGCGTGATCCGGACGGTGGGATCAGCCGGGGTTCCCGTACATTATAGGACGGAATCGTGTTTATGTTATGTTGTTGCTTTTCCTTTTGTTTTGAACTCGGTTGTGAGTCTTTTATGATTTCCTTTGTTTAAACCTTTGGTTTTATATGGAGTTTTGGTTTTCATTCGTCTCTGCCTTGTTGTAAGATCCGTCGTGTTGTTGCTACTCTGATGGTCGATCGGGACCCATTGTGCGGTCCTAGCCCGTAGCGCTTCGAGTTCCTAGAACTTGGAGTGTTATAGGAAGAACTTGTTTTACTTGAATTAATCCTTATAACTTTGGTAAAATAGTTTAACTTTAATATTTATAAATGTAGGTTAAAATATCGACGATTCACAAAGTATCTAGTTTTTTATAAGACAACAAACGCAAATTCTATTGAGTCCCTTCTAGGCCGGAAGAAGTGTAGAACTTTGTACCAGAAGAACCTTTTTTTTCATTTTAAACATCACATTGCCAAAAGTTACTCAGTTCCATGCTTTCAGCTCACTCATGCACTATCCAGCTTCTATTGAGTCCCCTTTAAACCATAGTTTCCTCTATTATTGTACCACATACTCTCAATGACTGGTCGACATCCCTTATGTTCTGCACAGAGTACCTCGAACCTACTCGGTCTTTGCGTCAATCTAATTCTTTCTCCCATCTTGATGAAGGACCATTCCCAACACCTCCTACTATACATAGACTCATCACTAGATCAAGAGCAAGAGCATTGAAAGAGAAGGAGTCTCAACCATCTACTAGTCCTATCATTGAAGGAGTGGTCACTAGATCTCAAGCAAGAACCATTCAAGAGGAGGTGTCTAGCTTATTGACATCCTTAGCTTCTAAGGAGACTTTTGGAGATCTATTTGTGTCTAAGTCTTTCCTAGTCACATTAATGTCCATTGTGGAGTAGCCATACATGTGTGAAGATGATCAAGGAAGCAAGGAAGAGCTACTTGAGATTTTGATTAGTTATTAGTTATTTTATTTTAATACCTTTAAAGCTCTAGACATTCTAAAGGCGTCTTTTATATTTGATTCTACCTTTTAGGATTATTTGTATTTCTTTTATTTGGAGATCTTTTCCTATAAATCTCGGCCTAGGTCGACTTGTATCGAGGTAGATTTGGTTATTGATATTTTCTGCAATATTGTGAGAGACTCATTCCTTTGTTTATGAAGTGATCATTTTTATTCATTCTTGTTCAATCAAAAAGAGCGTCTTTGATTGAATCGTTGTGAGTCCTTGCTAGGTTGTTCTTGTGTATGTTAATCTTCTTAAAGATTGGTGCTACTAGTCAAACTAGTACCTCCATGTGTTTGTCTCAATTTAGGAGGCGTGTGTAAGGTTGAAGAAGGAAGAGTTAAGGTAATTCTTTGTTGAGGGTTTTGATCCAAATGATCAAGGTTCTTTTCAAGTATATCTTGGTTCTTATCTTCCTATATTATTCATCAAATTCATTCCATAATCACCTTCTTAAAACTCGCCATTGTCATCCATATATTTCACGTTCTATTTCTTTGAGTTTCATAAAATCTCGGTATTATCATTACTGATCTCGCCCGAGATTCAGCATCGAGATTCCTAAACGTCAAGGCTTTGATGACTTTCAATCTAGATCGGGAAATTGGGACTTCAACCCACATCACATCCTCTTCCACTCGGCAAGGGTAAATCGTCAACATGACATGATTAGAACCTTTTTGCCTAAACGGAATAAACACGCAACTTGAAATTTGTCCATCCAACTCCCCTAACTGAACCCATAATCTAATATTTCTTGTATAAATTATCCCCCATCTCTTCCATTATCTTAAGTGTATATGATTCTGGAAAACTCAATCTCTTCGCACTCCTCAAGAGCATCTCGGAATTGTTGCATATGTCTAAACTTAGGAGACCTACCCCTTGCTTATCTTGAGTTGCGAGCACTTGGTTGAAGTGCCTCATGCACATCCAATCCTCATGTGCCTCCTCGTATAGTTTCTTAATTAGACTCCAAGAATGGTGTTTCTTTCCACCATTTGCCCAGATTTATAAGCAAGTGAGTCTCCATTCCTATCCTGACTCCTCATTCTCAACCGTAACATCAATGTGGTGTTGTGTGTACGTCTTCACTATACCCCAATGGCTTTGTTCCACATAATTGCAAAACATCCAGCATTTCCTACACAATCAACCGTAAAACAGTTTTCATAACCCTTCTTCTTCTCACCTCTTCCCATTATCTTTGTTATTGCATCTTTGTTATTGCTCCCGAAAAGAGAGGACATCTTCCTCTCTTGCCGATATCATCATGCTCTGATGGTTACCCCGTCTTACTCTCTTGTTACCGTCTTGTTCTTCTTACAGTCCTTCTGTAGTGCCATCCTTCGTTCTCTCTTTTGTTTCCAACATTAGTCCATCTTCCTCCTTCCTCCTTGGATTTACCCTTGTTAGTCTTTACCGCTTATGGTTCTTCCTTTCTAGCCGTTCATCTTCTTACAACATAGTGTCCTTTTCTCCTTTATGGGCTATGAACAAACCTTGTTTCTCATTTTGTCTACCGTTATTCTCCCTTTGCTCTTTGAGTGTCTCTTACTCAGGTTTGCTCTCCATTCCGTGAATACGATAGTAGATACCTTAAAGAGATAACACAATGTGTTAAACAAACGTATGTTTCAGGTTGATAAAATAAGAGGCACGACCTCCCTATATATAGGGTGTGGATCGGCCATAAGTGCTTTTTAACCTAGCCCGCGGAATCATATCTTATTTAGAATAAGATATGATCTTGTTCTTAAGAAATAATAAATTAAGATCAAACTTCTAGTGAGATTAGATCTTCTAAGACTTGGGCCTCAAGTATCTCTAAAAGCTATGATTTCCAAATCTATCTTTAAGCTTCCTTATTAGAAGACTTAAATTATTTGTAAGAGGAAATAAAATATCATGGGCTGAAAATAGCATTGAAAGCCCGCAAATTAGCCCGTAATTAAAGATGTTTTTATGAGCTAAAAAATATAACACTCGATCCAACATTAGCCATGCTAATATCCTACACGTGCATGATATTTACGTATCCATGGTTGGCCTTCTTCTCGTGCATAGACATGTATGTCCTTCATGCATGGTTGTTTCCTCGTACGTTTATGTATGGATGTGCTAGGGTGCTCTTGCATGTGGGTCCCGATCTTCTATTGTTGAGAAGCAAGGGTTCTTCTTATAGGCTATCTTCCTCTTTGCTATTAGTGAATGCATTCTCATGTATTGATATACTCGAGACCTCCTAGCTTAATGAGCTTTATAGTGAGTCATCTTCCTCTTTGTCCGGATGACACGTAGACCCTTCCAAGTTCATTTGACCATGACATCCTTTACCATTGACGTCCTCTTCTTCCTTACAGGTCTTAAGGTTCCTTTCTCTTGAGTTGCTTCCAAGTTTGGTTCCAGTCTCACGGGCGTTCTTAAGGATGCTTAGGTATCAACTAGCTCCTTAGTTGATCTTGTGTTGAGTTCTCCTATCTTGTAAGTTGTTTAGGTGCTAATTCCAGGTCGTGGAGGTGCTCTTGAAGATGCTCTTGTATCATTTATGAATATCCATCATAACCCTCACTCAAATATTTTATATATATATTGCTAATTCTAGCTCTTCCACCTCAACCAGTCATCCGAACACTTCTCCAACTGCATTCGCAACATCAACTTTCTTTCCATTCAAAGCGATATCAGATATTATTACCCGTAAAAGACTTTATCAATCATTATTTGTGAAGGTAGTTCATTTCCAAGGATCTTAAGGGCTAGGAGTTGCTTGCCGAATGACCATGGACCTCTTTTCATGACTATGTCTCTATCACATTCATATACGTGTGGGAAGATGAAGAGGTTTTGCCTTATCTCTAGCTCTTCCACCTCAACCAGTCATCCGAACACTTCTCCAACTGCATTCGCAATATCCACTTTCTTTCCATTCAAAGCGATATCATATATTATTACCCGTAAAGGACTTTATCAATCATTATTTGTGAAGGTAGTTCATTTCCAAGGATCTTAAGGGCTAGGAGTTGCTTGCCGAATGACCATGGACCTCTTTTCATGACTATGTCTCTATCACATTAATATACGTGTGGGAAGATGAAGAGGTTTTGCCTTATCTCTAAAGATGAAACTCTTTTGTAGACTCCATGCTCCTTTCATAGTAGCCTTCAACGCATATGTATTGAACGACCGAGCCGTAAGCAGTGTTCCTACTAAGGTATAACTCCCGTTTCCATGGCTCGTCTCCACCTCACTAGTCAAAAATTTGATAGGTTGTACTTCTTCAGTCGTTAAAATTATGTTTTTGCCTTATATTTCTCAAGCCATTCTTGAATGTAGGAAAACAAGAGTAAAAGACGCGCTTGAGCCATAAAAAGAAATACTTTCCTTTTAGCATTGAAATCAATGGAAAAAAGAACAGATCTTGAAAACTATCTGGCTAAAAAAAAAAGTAGCTAGTTGGTCATGTTCTTCACATAGTATTAAGGACATGTTCATTTCTCATATCTTGATATTAGATATGGGTATGCATATCACATATTTGATATACATGTTTAGTAATTGGGTATATGTATATCAATGCTTTACTTTTTTTTTATCGATTATAATATCCCTAGAAGTCGAGCGGTATCACGTTTTTTCCCTCTCACATCTTCCTCTTCGGATCTCCTCAGTAAGGTACGATTTTTTTTCAAGGTAACAACTCCCTTCTCTACTGAGTTTTTTCAAGGTACGACTTTTTTTTACAAAAGTCTTCTCTGGTGTATATCAGTTTCCTCCCACATCTTCCTCTTGCTTACTTGATGTATATGTACAAGTTGAACCCAGGGGTTTGCGTTTCACTCCATTTTCTCAGGTTTTTATCTTTCACTCCATTTAAATCAGGTTTTTATCTTTCACTCCATTTAAATCAGTCCCAGTTTCATTTCTCAGGTTTTCCCTTTCACTCCATTTTCAAGGGGTTTACGTTCGTGCTTTTTTATTTGCTTCTCCAATTCTACTCTTTCTCTAGCTTGCCTACTTGTTAGAGTATTGGGCTTATCTTTAGAGCATTGGGCTTATCTTTTATTATTGGGCTTATCTTTTGTTATTAGTTTATTATTTTATCTCTTTATGTTTTCCTATATAAATTACATGATCAATGAAATATACAAGCTTTCAGTTCACAAATCTATTCATGGTATCAGAGCACTTTCATTGACCTACGCTTCCGCACAAAATAAAACCTTAAACCCTAAATTAACCTTTTGCCGTTTTTACGGTATCAGAGAATACTTTGGCCGTTAGTATCAAGGAGTATTTTGGTCGTCGGTATCAGGGAATACTTCGGACGTCGGTATCAAAAAATACTTTGGCCACGATCGCGAGTATCATAAACGACTTTGGCCGCCGGTATCAGAGACGACTTTGGCAGCGGTATCAGAAACGACGTTGGCAGCCGGTATCAGAAAATACTTTGGCTGTCAGTATCAAGAAACGACTTTGGTTGGTATCATGACTGCCACCATTATTGGGGCGGCGGTACAAGCTAACTCCACATACCCCTTCTCTGGTCCCTTAACCTTTGAGGACCGTAAAGACATTGACCTTACAATTAATGATACTCAATGGAATACTCTCATATCAGCTTTGGACTCCTACCGTTCAAATTCGTTCCCTTGGATTCTTGATTCGGGGGCTTCTTTTCATATGACAGGTGATCGTTCATTACTTTCATCACTCAAGCCGGTCACTACATGCCGGATTAAACTCCCGAATGGAGCTTTAGTCTCCGCTGAACACGCAGGCACTTTGCGACTCAATAACTTCCTTCACTTGCCCCGAGTATTATATGTTCCAGGACTTGATTGTCATCTACTTTCTCTAAATCAGCTAACTACGGATTTGAATTGTGTTTTTATGATAACTAACAAACTTTGTGTTATACAGGACCGTACTTCGAGGACAGTGATTGGAGTGGGTGAAGCTCGTGATGGAATCTACTGGCTTCGCTGGATGACAAACGCTTCTCCGCTCCCTTCATGTCTTACCACTACTGACACCACCACCCAACATAACCGCCTTGGTCATCCTTCCATTACCAAAACCACCTATCCATGTGACATATGTCTTTGGGCCAAACTACCTAGATCATCTTTTCCGGTTAACAGTTCTCATGCTTTGTCGTTTTTTGAATTAGTCCACTTAGATATTTGAGGTCCTTATCGCACCCTTTCTACTTCCGGTTGTTCCTACTTTCTTACCGTTTTAGATGATTACACCCGTTGCACTTGAGTTTATTTAATAAAGGGAAAAGTCAAAGTCGCCACTTTAATTAGAGATTTTTGTGTCATGGTTGAGACTCAATTCCACACTTGTGTCAAAACCTTTCACAGTGACAATGCTAAGGAATTTATTTCCCTTCGACCTTTTTTTAAAGGTAAGGGTATCCATTTAGAAACCTCTTGTATCTACACACCACAACAAAATGGGAGGGTAGAACGCAAACACCTTCATATCCTTAATGTCGCTAGATCTATAATGTTTCAAGCAAGTTTACCCGTCTCGCTTTGGGGAGAATGTTTTCTTACGGTATGTTACCTTATCAATCGGACCCCTACTCCCATCTTCCATCACAAAACTCCTTATGAGCTTCTTCATGGCTCTCCACCAAATCTTGATCATCTTCGGGTGTTTGGTTGTCTTGCTTATTGTTCCTTTATACCTCGGTCTTCAGATAAATTTCGACCCCGAGGTCGAGAAATGCATTTTTATAGGATATGTATCTTCACAAAAGGCTTGGAAAATGTTGGAACTTGATACCCAAGAAATATTTACAACACGGGATGCACGTTTTTACGAGAACATTTTTCCGTTCTCCGAACCGAAAAATTCTCCTGAACCTACGGAGTCCATAGCAGACCCATTGACTTTTCCCCCGAATATTACCAAGAAACTTCCCGAAAAACAGCCCCCACCCAAGAAAACCTCCCACATATTCCCCTTGACGCGGATCCCCCAACTATACCTACCACGGGTTCCCCTATCATCTCTCCCCTACCTGTTGTTGATGCCCCCTACACCACCCCACTAAACCCCTCCCCAATTTCTATAGTCATCCCTCCAGCATGTCCCCCACCTCCCTCTACTAATCCACATACTTCTACCCCTCTTCCTATGGGCATTGAAATCCCTCAACCCATCATTCCGACTCCACCACCCGTTACTGATGCTCCGACCAAAAATCCACCCCGTCGCAGCTCCCGTACTTCAAAGCCGTCTATCCTTTTACGTGACTATATTTGTCAAAAGGCAAGTCATTTTGATTTCAAATCGGGTGAAACTTCTCCCCCACTGAAATCAGGTATCCGATATTCCATAAAGAATTATTTATCATATGAACATTTTTCTCATGCCTATGTTACTGCTATTAACAATGTATATCAGGAACAAGAACCAACCTCTTTCAGAGACGCAGTTGTTAACCCAAAATGGGAAAAGGCCATGCAGGATGAAATGACAGCCTTACACAACAACAACACTTGGGAATATGTTGATCTTCCTCTCAATCGTAAACCTATTGACCCTAAATGGTTTTTCGTATTAAATACAACTCCGATGGACAAGTTGAGCGTTATAAGGCGCGTTTGGTTGCACTCGGCAACCGTCAACAAGAAGGCATTGATATAATGAAACTTTTGCTCCTGTTGTTAAATCAGTTACAGTTAAACTACTTCTTGCAATTGCCTATATCTATAATTGGGAACTTCATCAGATGGACGTTCACAATGCTTTTCTTCATGGGGATCTGCGTGAGGAAGTATATATGCTACCACCTCCCGGTTTTCGAACCTCGTCCCAAGTTTGTCATCTAAAGAAATCATTATATGGTCTTCGTCAAGCCCCACGGAATTGGTTCCATAAGTTCACATCTGCTCTTCTGAAATATGGTTTCTCTCAGTCTCTGGCTGATTACTCCCTCTTCACCTTCAGAGGTTCAGGTATCATCCTCACATTTTGATATATGTGGATGATCTAGTCATTACTGGAAATAATCCTGCTACCATTCGTCGTTTTAAAGACTATCTTCATACTTGCTTTCATATGAAGGACCTTGGACCCCTTCGGTTCTTCTTAGGCATTGAAATTGCTCGTACACCGTCTGGTTTATGGTTGAACCAACGGAAATACACTCTAGATATTCTAGCTGATTCTGGTCTTCTTGGATGCAAACCCGCATCGTTTCCGATGCCTTCTGATCATGGTCTTCAATCAGATTCCTCTGCTCTACTTGATGATCTTGAGAAATATCGTCGTTTGATTGGCCGTCTTATCTACTTGTCCATCACTCGCCCTGAACTTGCATACTCGGTTCATACACTTTCTCAGTTTATGGCTGCTTCGCGCCGTGGCCAATGGGATGCTGCCTTAAAGGTTCTTTGTTACCTAAAGTCAGTACCTGATCAGGGTATTTTCTTATCTCGTTCTAGTGATTTGTGTATTCGTGCTTTTTGTGATTCGGATTATGCAGCTTGCCCTATCACTAGACGCTCTACTACAGGCTACTTCATTCTCCTTGGTAATTCACCAATTTCTTGGAGAACCAAGAAACAGGCTACGGTTTCTAGATCTTCTGCTGAGGCCGAATATAGAGCAATGGCAGCTACTACTTGTGAGCTCCTTTGGCTTCGTTCTCTACTTGATTCACTCGGGGTTCCACGCAAGGCTCCTATGCGCCTCTTTTGTGATAATCAATCCGCCATTCATATAGCCAACAATCCGGTTTTCCATGAGCGTACCAAACATATTGAGATTGACTGTCATACCATCAGGGAACAGATTCAGCGAGGCATTATTCAAACACAACATGTTCCTGGCACACTTCAGCTAGCTGACATTATGACTAAAACTCTTGGACCTACTCGTTTCAACTTCTTAATTCGCAAGCTTGGAGTTGTTTCTTCCACACCTCCCGCTTGAGGGGGAGTGTTAGAGTATTGGGCTTATCTTCACTACTTGATGTATATATACAAGTTGAACACAAATTGAGTTTTTATTGCGGCCATGATTATCGTTATTAAATGCTTCTTGATTTACTCGTGTATGAACTCTTGCTCTAAATCTGAATTTTGATATCAGATATATAAATTTTATTTCAATTGACAAATGAGTTATTATAAGATAAAAATTTTAATATCAGATATATAAATTTTATTTTAATTGACAAATGAGTTATTATAAAATACTCCCTCTGTAACAAAATATTTGTCATTTGAGCAATTAGTTTAGTTTAACAAAATGTTTGACACTTCTATAATATTAATGCATAGATAGAATGATTACACTACTATCAATGAATTAATTATTCTCAATTTAACTCCTTACACTTTCTAATTGGCTAAAATCTATTGAAAAATGATTTTTTTCTAGAAAACATGAATAAAATCATTAAACATTGTATTAATCACCCAAACAATAAAAAACTTTATTTGATTTATAAAGTCATTAACTATTCCTTAATTCATATGTTCAACTCTCAAATGACAAACATTGTGTTACGGAGGGAGTATAAATTTTAATATTAGATATATCTCACCATCTTGTGAAACATAGATATCAGATATCAGATATTAATCTCTTATCCATATCCCTGATATCGATATTCATACCGATATCTGATATATTGATATCAGGATATGAAAACGAACCGGTCCTAACATGTATTTGTAATTTTAATTTGTAAAACTTCACATAGCATTAACCGATGATTCTCAAAGTTTTTCAATTTCAGTTTACTATTTTTAATGTTTTTAAGTTGATAATATATTTATAAAACTTCAATTATTAACATGTATTTGTAAATCCATGTTAGAAAAACCGATAGTTTGTGGTTCTCAAAGTAGCTAGCTGGTCACATTTTGTCACATAGTGATTCTTATTTTCCCTTTACTGAATTTTTTTAATTTATTATATGGGGTGTGTTTGGGAACCATTTATTTGGTAGCTTATCAAGCTTATGGAGATGATGGAGATGATGAAATTTTTAAAAATAGAATAGTGGGTGTTTGGGAGCCTAGATGATTGAAGATGATGGAAGATTATGGAAGATGATGAAAGATGAAATTTTGAGAAAAATTTCATCTACCCTAAAGGAGATGATGGAGATGAAGCAAGATTATGGAGGACAAAATTACTTCACAACCCTCATTACAATTTATTTTAAAAAATGGAGTGATGTCCTTTTTGGTAATTTTACGTTTCGATCAGCTTCGATAAGCTTTGTTCTCCCAAACACCAATCAAAATTGTGAAAATAAATCAGCTTGTTCAATCAGCTACTTAGAAATTTAACCGTGCATGGTAAATTGTATGTCACAATCAAGAGGGTATGCAAGTTAGTGTTGCCAATAGGCTAATCACCTTTTGAGTTCCACCCATGAATCATGTGTGCTCCTTAAAAAGAACATAAGCTTCTCCACCAACTGGACTACGTACACAGAAAAATATATATATATATATATATATATATATATATATATATATATAAATAAAAGTTTGTAACAACGTTGGGACAGCCATGAAACATTATAGTCTAGCATCAAAGGGGAAAGTAATCCCAACTTTCCTTTTCACCATTCTTTGGTATCAAAAGTTTTTTCTATAAATATGTATAAACTTTAAGGGTAATTGAGGGAATTTAAATGAATTTTCGGAAAGACGGGTGGTGGAATGTCACACCTTGTGTGGGTTCAGTTCGATTCGATTTGGGTCATTTGTTATATGTTTAGTTCAGTTCAATTCGATTTGGGTCGGTCCAATATTAAAATGTGAAATAGTATCATTATAATTTGAGTACTATATGTTACGTTGTTCTTTCTATTGTTGAATCATTTGTTTTTTTATAATCCGAACTCATAATAATATCCCTTATTGAACGTAGTATTCAATGAACCATTATAAATTATTCTCTATATTCTTTTATTTATATTTTTCAATTTATTTCTCATATTCACATTTAGGACTTTTGAAGTTTAAGCTGTATTTACAACTACACTGAGAAGCTTTTTTTTTTTTTGATAGAATGAAAAAGATTCGACTACGTTAAGCTCCCGTTTGGTTGTGACTGCAAAAACAGAATGGAAATAAATATAGTTAATATATTTTGTCCATAAAAAGTCATTCGTTGAGGTTTAAAGTAATTTGATTAATTTTGGTACCCTATGAAAAAAAAAATCTATTTAAAATAATAAAGTAACACTTTATAAATTAAATTTTATAATGACATATGTGTGAACTAGATTTGTTTACATTTCATTTCTGTTTTTAGAGTTAAAATCAAACAGGGACTCAACATGTTTGATATATCAAAAGGCTGAATAGATTAATAAACCGATAAACCGTAATGTAAACAACAACAAAGAAAAATCAGAAACATCTCAAAGAAGAAAAGCAAACAAACTGAAAATAATAAGTGATAAACCTCGAGGATGTTGAAAACACGTCAATACTGTTAATGTATGCAATATTACCCAAAAAATAAAGGTAAAAGCTTAGCATAGTTAGTGTATACTTGGATGAGTAAAAGGTCTGGTAATGTGTGTTTTTGGCACCTAATTCTCCTCAAAAGTCAAAATCTATGTGTTTTCATATATAGTAAAGTAATTAAAAATCATTGGTTGGAAGAGCTTTTAGATAAGAGGATTTATGAGGTAAATACCCCAATACTCAAAGATGCTAAAATTGTTTGATGAGATTATGGCATAAACATGGTGGGGTTATTTACATTAAAAGTAAAAACAAAAAAAGAGAAGAAGAAGAAAGGGGTCCACTGAAATAATGAGAATAATAATGGTGATGGATAATATTGATTTTGAAGAGGGTAGTTGTGCTTTTCTTTGGCTCACACACACTCTACTAAATAAAGTGAATAAACAAGAAAGAGTAAAGCAAAGCTGTACCTATATGGACAATTCATCATTCAACCTTTGCATTTAATCTTCTATCTATCACAAACTTCTTTTTCCTCATTAAACACATTTTTTGTTGCATATACTCAAATTTAGCCCTAAACGACAAAGGTTGTTTCATGGATTACTTTTGATCAATGCAATTGGAATCCGGGTGCAGGACGCAAGTGGAGTGCGGATACGAATCCAATGACTAGAATTATGCTCAACAATTTGTATACCTGTTTACCGGTTTGGTTTACTGGACGTGGACCCTCTAAAATAATGGGGTCCGCATATACAAAATTCAACAAACGCAGATAAGGAGGGATATGATGGAGTGTTACGCAGCGTGGAGAAACCCAAGAACGGCACACGAGAGGATAACAACCAAAACACGTGCAGTAAGACAGTAGTTGACGATAGGATTTTCAGCTTACACAATCTTGTATGATGAAATCGTATCAAGGGATAACCAAACTGGCCTACTTTTAAGAGGAAGTGAAGTACATATTACCCCAAAGAGATCCAGATTATGGACGGAAATGGTCCAAAATGTCAGTGTAGTAGTTGAAACTTGAAAGCAAGGTACCACACATCAAACTTTTCCAATTATATGGATAAGGGCATCATATTCTCTAGAATATGCTTACACAAACACATAACATGAAAGCGCCAGTGCCAATTTCCAAGTATTTATTCAATTATAAATAAAGGAGAGGATGACTTGAGTATGACAAATTATAATAGGCATGTAATTATTTAAAATTAAATCAATTGTAGTAATAAATAGTTAAAAAAAATAACAGGCTATGATTGGGGTGTAGAATAGAATAAAAATGGTTCAAAATGACCTCTATCATTTTACACAACTATGTGGGCCAAGCCCAAGAGAAAAGGCCCAAATTTTTATCCGGCAAGCAACTCGGCCCACATAACGGTGTTGGGCTTCTTAGAAGAAGCAAAACTGGTCATGTAAAGGTAATTTCCACAATTGGCCATCAAGAACAGGATTTTCTGAGCCAAACTACTATTAATAGTTTTAAGAAAAGATGATAAAAGAAACTCAAAATGATCTTCACTCTAGACGACAAATTCTTGTTGGATTGGTACAGAAGCTTTTCCAGGTAGAGCATTGCATGGACACTAAAACGACTTGAGGAAACAAAAGCCGTAAACTTGAATCATGGAACTTTTACAACTTGGATAGACTGCAGCACATCTGAAATAGCAATGACAAGGTCACCGGACTTTATCATCCCTCTAGCTTTTAGCAAAGCAAAGGTTTTGTTGAGATTGGATTCCATATCATCAGAGAAGCTCAACCGGAATGGTATCAGACCCCACTTCAGGTTTAGCCTTCGCCGAACCGACGGTGTAGAAGTGAATGCAAAGATTGGGCAGTCAGGTCGGCATCGTGACAGGAGAGATGCCATGTGACCTGTTTTTGTGTACACAAATAGTGCATCTACTTCTAGGTTATTTGCTGCAACATATTGAAACAAACTAATGTCAACAAACAAACAAAGAGTGCATCTTGATCTTGTGAGAGATGCTTACCCATGTTGGCAGCAGAGTTGCAGATTCCTTCTGAAATGATGTCAGTGAAAGAGTGTGCTATAGGAGGAAGGTTCATGGGTTCATAGTTTTTTTCATCTCTCCACCACTTCTCAATTCTCACGCTAACACTCCTCAAGACAGCCAATGCCTTGTCTGGGTACTGACCCATGGCTGATTCACCTGAAAGCATTAAAGCATCAGCTCGTTGTCTGACAGCTTCGGAGACATCAGCAACCTCAGCTCGGGTAGGTGTTGGGTATTCAATCATGGATTCAAGAAGCTGAGATGCAACGATTACAGGCTTATTTAGATGCCTGCATCTTTCAACAATCCTCTGCTGGATAGCCGGAACCTGCTCCAATGGGACTTGTGCACCTAGATCTCCCCTTGCTACCATAGCTCCATCTGATGCTTGAATGATTTCGTCCAAGTTTTTCAATGAATCAATACTTTCTATCTTTGCGATTACGGATATATCACTGCAGGAAACGAAATAAATACATCTTCCAGTAAGAAAATGATTAACAACAGGAAGAAGTTTAAATCAGCAATGGGCATGCTCTTGTCAACAGACCAGATCCAAGTGAAGGTGAAACTATGATGTACAGCATAAGTTATAGGAAAGCTCATGTTGTCAATTCATCAGCTTGAGACATAAAGGTGATTGTTGGCAATACTCTAATCGTCTAATAGTCAAATTCTCATTCAACTAAAGAAGGAGAGAACTGCAGCCAATATACTATTTGCAAAGAAAATGCTACCTATCCCGTGAACGAGCTGCAATATAGCTCTTCAGATGCTTGATCACCTCAGCAGATTTCACAAATGATACCGCAATGAAATCAACACCCTCTGCAATCCCAAAGTCAATATCCAACCAATCCTGAAAAAGAAGAAGGCTTTAAAGCATGATTGCATGAGACTGTACAAAATGTAAAATATTTACACGACAAGAGATTTCACCAAACTTCTTTTGGTCATTTGATGTATAAGAATATACTTCCCATCTTTCAAAAGGAAGTACAGTGTACAGATTCATATGTATGCAGTATGAAGACTACAATCGTGCCATGTACATTTTCAAATGGAGATTGTTTTATACCAAGATAACTACAACATAGATACCTACAAGCTCGTGCAGCAATTGCTAATTTGCTAGAAGAAAAAATCTTGCACCAAGACTTTACATTTAGGGAAACAGATGGTACCTAGTGCATTTTTTTTTTAATTATTTGCCCTTATATTTGACATGGATTAAGGCTACATCTTTCAGAATATAGATTGCTATAAAAGTGAGTGAGCTATCTATAGTAAAACACAGAAAAACAACTTTGGATTCACAAGCATTCAAGTATATCGTACTAACACACAGAGAAACAACTAAGGATTGACAAGCATTCAAGCATGACGTCAATGAAGACATACTGTAACTGATTCATTATTAGAAACAAGGCATGGGATGCCATGGTGAACACAATAGCCAAAAAATAACTATCCATCAGGAGGCTTCATCCAAAGTCCAAACACGAGCCTGTTAGTTTGATAGGTCCAGAGTTGGAACCAATAGATCATAATTACTTTAAAATACTCCCATAACAGTTTCAGAAATCATCATCCATTTGTTCTATACATCTCTTGTCATCTTCGTATAAAAAGTAATCATATCCAAAACCGTGATAGGGTTATAGGAACACTGAAGCACTAACCTTAGCTGAAATAGTTGGAAGCATTGCATTACGTTCACGAACCACACGTCCATCCCGCCAAAAAGTCAAATTAGCACGTGGGAGAAGGATGCCTGGATCTGTACAACGACAGTTTACATCAGGACCAATCTTCTCAACTACTTCGAACCTTACCATTCCGCCATCCACAAGAAGCTCATCTCCAACATTCACATCTGTGCCAGATAAACAAAGTCAATAATGAACTTTTAACAAAGCCTGTCCTTAAATCATTTTAGAATAATGATTTACACTCATATCCACATAAATTAAGACAGTTGGTAGACTTCCTCATCTAGTAAGGAACATATGTACAGATAAAGATGAAGGCGTTCTGCATGAACTAAAATTCTTACCTTCAGCAAATCCATCATAGTTCACGGTAATGGTTCGTTCTGGACGAACTGCGTCAAAAGCACGTACTGTAAAAGTCCAGATTTCTCCATCCTACATTAAAGGAGAAGCTAAGCAGCTGTGTAGGAACAAATGTATCTTTCGCTTCCAAAATACAAGAATAGAGAGGTCAAAGTAGAACCTAAACCTAGTCTGTTTATTTAACAATAAATATTAAGGATAGAGCTCCTCTTTATAAGTTTTCAAGCTCATTATCTAAAACTGAAAAAAGATTAGCTTAGCCAGAGATAATGGTAAAGGACTATAAGAACTCAACGATCCCATCCTAATTTCCTGGCACCGATTCGGCATCAATTTCATCAGTAGCGGCATGGAATGCTGATTTTTATAGATCAGTTTCCTTTACGCGATGATCAATGCATGACCAAAAGCATATGTAAATCTTAGTAGTATAGACCTTAACAAACAAGGACATGCAAGCAAGCAATAGTCGTTTTCAGTCAACCAGTATCAAGAAAAATTTGGAGCTAATTTTGATTGTAATATAAAATTAAGACATGGAATTTAAAAGGCCAAGGAGATACCTCAACTTTCTCGGAGGGAGCACCAGCAAGTTCTCCCATATGAATCTCACTACCTTCGGTATCCATCATGATCGCAACAGCATATCCTTTCTCGTCATTCAACCTCCTAACTCGCTCAATAACACGCCGATGCCACTCGCGGGTACCGTGACACATGTTGATTCTCGCGACATTCATCCCGCCGACTGCGAGCGCTTCGAGCTGCTCAAACTCGCAGGTCGCAGGGCCGATCGTGCAAACAAGCTTCGTCCGGCGAGTGCTGCGGAAACCGTTCTCCTTGAGCTCCGTCTCCGTCACCGCATCCACCTCGATCCCCGATATCGGAGCGACGGCAGTACCGTTGCTGGTACCGTTTCCATCGTCGTTGGCGCGGAGTAAGACATCGGAGGAAGACGCGCGAATTCGGGAGGGTTTAGGGAGAGAAAGGGGGAATTTGGCGGTGGAAGAAGAGAGAGGGAAAGAGGAAGTTGGAGAGAGAGTGCGGAATGGAGACTGGCTACCGATGGAGATCAAACGGATGGACTGAGACATGGCAGATTGTTCAAATCGAAGCACACATTCGCCGGAATGATGGCTTCGGAGACGAAGGCGGAGAATGCGAGGGGGAGATTACAGGTAAGAGATTGGGATTTGGGTGGGACTGTGAAGGAGGGAAAGTGTAAATTTTGGACTGCTATGGACAGACAAAGAGCAATATGACATACAGACATAGTGACATTGCGATGTCAAAACGGTGTCGTTTCACGCATCAACAATCGATCCTACCATTTTATTTATTGGGCAGACAAAGGCTGTGTTTGGCACACAGCCATTTACATTGGTGTTAGGAAACACCACTGTAATAAGGGGTTGTTTCTAGTAACACTAGTGTTAGGAGTCCTGAAACCCTTAAACCGTGTTTGGCAGAAACACTAGTGTTTCGTAGCCAGATTTTCAGGGTTGTTGTTGGGTTTTCGCATTTCTCAAACTGAATCATCTTCTAGCTTCTGTGGGCGATTTTTTGGGCGATTCGGCGAGAGCACAAACAATCGTCCTCAGGGCATCGTTCCCCCTCATCAACATCGGCCGTCGCTCCCTTTGTCAACATCGTTCATTATCCATCGAGGTTAGCCGGTATATTAGGGTTTGTTGTGTGTTTCTTCGCCTCTTCAGTTCCTACATCTATTCATCGAGGATAGCCGGTAAATTAGGGTTGGTGAAATTGATTTTTGCATTCGGTTTGTGTGTGTTTCTTCGTATCTTCTATCCCTGCATCCATTCTTTTTCCTGCATAGCTATCGATTTCGAATCTGATTGTTCCAATGTGGTGAAATCTGCTGAAATTGTGTACATATATGATAACTGGTTTCACAATTTTTATGGTATTGGTTGAAGTTTTGATGAGTGGTTGCATAAGTATGTTGAAGTTTTATCGATTGTCTTGCATATGACTAGTTTTGGCTGCTTGCATATGACTGGTTTTGGCTGCTCTGTTTTATCGATTGCATATGACTGGTTTGACATTAATGTTGGCAATCTGATTTTAAGCAGTTGGAAGCTAATTTATCATATATATAGCCTCTACATTATATGTTTCTCATTTAATTACAGCAGGTTATGCAAAGTTCATGAACAAAATAAGGGAATTCATCTGTAAACAGCAGGGTAGTATTGGGTTGCTGATAGAATTATGCAGTGGTATTGGGTTGCTGAAACAGAAATTTAAAAAGTCTTCTGTTGATTTCATCTGTAAACAGAAAGTGATGTGCATCGTGTAAACAGCAGGGTAGTATTGGGTTGCTGAAACAGAAATTTAAGTCTTCTGTTGATTTCATCTGTAAACAGAAAGTGATGTGCATCGTGTAAACAGCAGGGTAGTATTGGGTTGCTGATAGAGAATTATGCAGGGTAGTATTGGGTTGCTGAATCAGAAAGTGATGTGCATCGTGTTTTGTTACTGAACAGCAGGTTATGCAGGGTAGAATTAGGTTGCTGATAGAATTAGGTTGATTTTGTTTACTTGCTAACTATCAACTTGTATGATGTGCTCACAATAGGAAAGTGATGTGCATCGTGTTTTGTAAAATGCAGGGTAGAATTAGGTTGCTGATAGAATTAGGTTACTGAATCTCAGTCCAAGAAACTTAAGGCAAGCTGCTGATAGAATTAGGTTGATTTCGTTATGCAGGGTAGAATTAGGTTGCTGATAGAATTAGGTTACTGATCTTTTGAACATTGACTCATTCATCTCGGCCTCGTTTACATGTACAACTGCTTAGTTTCTTGGACTGAAGAATCATCTTCTAGGATAGCCATGGATGCAAAGTTCTTGCTTAGTTTCTTTTCAACAGCTTAGTTTCTTGCTTAGTTTCTTGGACTGAAGAATCATCTTCTAGGATAGCCATCGTGTAAACAGCAATTAGCATTTAGCTGAAACAGAAAGATCATGAATAGTTTAGGCTTTAAAGGCTGAAACAGAAATATCCCACAAGGTTAACTAAGCAGTTTGCTGAGCAACACTTCAGTCCAACATCTATTGCAAAACGTTATAAGAAAATAGTAGATCCAGCAATTAGCATTAGCATTAAACATGAATAGTAGATCCAGCAATTAGCATTTCACAAGAGGGAAAACCATGGATGCAAAGTCTCAGATTTCTTATCATGCCATGTTTATTCTTGCTTCTCTGTAGCTTCTGTCTCAATGTGTTGTGGTGTTTTTGGGAATTATTGCTTCTATCTAAGTTGAGATTGGTGTCAAAACATTTACTTTATCAATTCCTTACATGACAGATTGTTAATCTATTGAATGTGCTGTGTGTTATAGCAATGGACGACTACTCCGGTTTTGAGAGCGACATACACATGTCAGATGATGATCCCATCGAAGATGAGATGCTAACGTACGCATTCGATGATAGTGGATGTTCATCAAGTTTGAGGGATTTCGTGCAAGGACTACGTGAAGAGATGAGAAGATTGAATTATGAAGTTCGAGTATTGCGCTTGTGGGAAACTGATGCTGCTATCATGATTGATGCATTGAAGGGAGAACTTAAAAAAGAGAGACAACTGAACGATAAAATCCGGACTGAAAATTGTGTGCGATCATTTGCTTGGGGTTTAGTTTGTGGGGTTGCAATTGCTTTTTATGTAATGTACTACTAGGGGGTTTACTTTGCGGGGTTTCAATTACTTGTTATGTAACGTACTAAGGGTGTCCTTACCCAAGAATCAACAATGTATTAATTTGGTTAATGTTATTGGCCTTGTGTCTTTGCTTTTTATAACTCAAACGTATTAATAGAATGTTGTTTACAAATTATAAAAATAGTGTCAACAACAACATAAAGGAGTGTTTTAATAAATTCTGATTGATGAGAAATGTTCATAAAAGAGTACATAAATAAAAGTTGGACAACGTCGGTTATACATCAACGATATTACTACATAATCCTTCTTGCATTCCATATTGCTGCTGCAATACGATCACGAATATGACCCATACCTCTTCCATTGTCATTGGTCTCTTCCACTTCTTCTACCTCGTCTTGATTAGTTGTTGGCAACTCATCTTCATCTTCTGATAAGTCATCGTACCCTGAGTATAGACGAATAAAATTGTGTAATGCAAAGCAAGCAAGATGAATGTCAACTTGGGTGTAGTCCGGGTAACAAGGCATAGCAGATAATAACTTCCATCTCTTCTTTAGGATTCCAAAGCAACGTTCAATGCAGCTTCTCAGCGAAGAATGTGCTTTGTTAAACGCTTCCTTTTTATTGCTAGGAGGCTCATTGTCAAACTGATTTAGGTGATATCGAGTCTTTGAATATGGAACTAGGAACCCCGGTCTATCAGCATAACCCTTGTCACAAAGATAGTACTTATCTGGTGGTGGAAGCGGGAAGTTGAGATCGGGGTTGCAAATTGCATTTTCGAGAACCTTGGCGTCATGAGCCGACCCTTCCCAACCGGACAAGACAAATGTGAACAACATATTAAAGTCACATACGGCGAGGACGTTGAAAGTGACAGTATGTTTCCTTCCGACAAAAGGAACTTGAGCAACTTCTTCAATGCATGCACTAATGTGCGTACCATCCAAACAACCAATGCAGTCCTGAATTGGTTAGTTCAGATAAGTCCACTGTATATATATTTTATATGAAGAAAATCACCTACTACAAATGATTTTGTTTACCTTAAAGTAATCCTGATACCTCGGGTCAGCTGCGATGTGGGATGGTATTCTAGGAAAATTTGGGTTCCGGGGACGGATGATATCACCTGCTAGTCCACACCCTTCATGTCCACGTCCGGTAATAGAGTTCAATACGCTATGGAAAGAGCGGTGTACAGTTTCGGTTGACCTTTGAAAGTGTTCAGCAACAACACGAACCGAGCACCCTTGTGCAAGGGTGTATAAGAACAAACCAACCTTTTCAATTATGGAGACTTCAATAGAAGAAGTGAGGCCATAGTTCTGCTCCAACTCGTTACATAAACGTCGGAAAACTTCAGCATCCATTCTGAACATGTTCACTGTTCGAATGTGATGACCATTCAAGATCTCCTCCATCCAAAGTCTCCCCCGATCATACTCAGTGTAACAAGGCTCCTTGTATATGTGCTTGTAGTAGTGATCAGCGGCAACGGCATATTGTCTTTGCAATTCTTGGTGTGACTCAATGATGTTGAACCGTCGAATTTGTCTACGCTCATTGCCGTCACTGTCACTGCTAT
>BSUD01000003.1:15865245-15912101 GCA_033239045.1 Fagopyrum esculentum
AATAAGGAAATGAGTTTCATGAAATTTCAAAACAAATAATCCAACAACACATACACACAATCCAACATGTTTTTCTTAATAAAAGTACTTTCATAAAATAAATCTAACCCTCGGACAATTACATCAATGACCGCTCATACTCCCATGTCAACCAACTCAACCTCTCCTCATCATTATCCAGGTGCAGTAGTATGTTCATATCCTTCCTAATTTTAGTCCTCCCAATAATGTAGCACCACAATGGACTTCCACTTTCAACCAAGTTATTCTGGACCATCCTTTTGACTACATCCAACCCTTTCTGAGTCACTCTCTCTTCATCTCTTGCCTTAGAATTTACCTCTTCTTGGAGTACTGCAAGCAATCTGTCACTATTATCTTGTGAACGTTCCAAAAAGGCTTCCAATTTGGAAGAGCCAACTGATTGTCTTCTTTTCCTCTTCATCGGGCCCTTATCTTTATTACCCTTAGTTGTCGGTATTGGTTCGGTGGATTGAATCGGTTCATCATTGGCATCTGCTTGAACTCCAGAGTAGCTAGAACCGCCACCTTCATTAACAGTGCCAACAAAATTACGGAAAAAATCACCACCATCACCGTCATCTTCACCTATACCTAATTCCTCATCATCTGCAAGTGAGATAGGCTCAGGTGTTGCCTCACGAACCATTCCAGCTGACATGGCTAGACGGCCAGTAGCTACATTTCCAGCAAACAACGAAGTCAGCAACTCCTCATAGTCCGCATCCATTCCCTTGTTTTTATACTTCTTACAATTTACGTCTTCCTACAATACATAAAGCACATCAAGTTAAATAAATTATTAAACATCACAAATTAATATGTGTAGAAGCTGTAACAACGTAGATACTGACATTGATAAATTACCTTTATCTTTCTATCCCACCATTCATTGGAAGCCGTAATCATTCGAGTCTTCTCGTCCCATCCTAGACCAGTCTCAGATTTCCTAAGATGATTCCATGCCTTGTATTCCTTTTTCATTGACTCGTATTTATTTTTACAGAAATCCTTAACTCCTTCCTTCCCAGCCTTACTAACAAATGTAGCTGAGATCTCCTTCCAATTGTAAGTTTGCTTGCTTCCGTTTTTCTTTTGAAAGTCATTTAAAATTGACACTAGAAGTTTAACTAGTTCAAAAGTCCAAGGAAAATTTGGACCCCTACACTTTTGTGAGAGATTATTATTGTCCATCTACAAGCTCAAAACAATATAACATATGTTTAGTACAAACAAAACACCACAATCACTCTAAAAATTAAAAATGTATAAGATTAGGTACACTGGAAGCATTCTAAAAATCAGATTGGCTACACTGCAAGCATTTATACTGGTATAAGAATAGAGAAGTTTCTCAAACTATCGATGGATCATACCATACAAAACTGCAGCAATAAATTCTTTAACTTCAAACTATCGATGAATATAAAACCTAACAGTTTATTTGAAGTTTAGCAGCAGTTCCACAAATATCAGACCACACAAGAACAAAGATTAAATGGAGCTTAAATGGACACAATTGCAAGAGTATGAAGAAGTTTCAGCAACAGTCTAACTTTAACAAAGATAATAAATGGACACAATTGCAACCCATAAATTACAGAAGTCAATAGTCACAAAATTACAACTCTGAAGAGAAGAGTAAATTACATCAGTTTGGAAATAAAATGTAATAAAGGAAGCAACCCGAAGCACAATTGCTCAACAATCAAGCAAACGCAGCAACTACAACCTTATGGTAAGAATAATCATACCAATTTCAGTAGATAGAACATGTATACAGACTGACCCTTGGCTAGTATCAAATTCGAAATGGAAGCATGATTATATATTAAACATGAACTCAGATTCGAACAGAGCAGTCAATAACTCACTGCAAATTATAAACTCAGATTCGTTTAATTCGAATAGATGCAGGAAGACTCAGATTATACTACAAAATCTAATAACTCACTGCAGCCAAGTTATGACTCAGATTCGAAAAGCAAAATAGATGCAGGAACTAAATTATAAACTGGAATTGGAACTCAGATTTGAGCAATCACCACCATCAGATTCGAATTGGAAAGAACAATCACCACCATCAGATTCGAATTCGAAAAGAGCAACAGATTCGAACAAAACAGATTCGAAAAGAGCAGTCCTCATCATTATCCAGATTCGAACAAAACGGGAACTCGAATAGATGCAGGAACTTCAAATGCATTGCAATCACAAACACGGTTTAAGGGTTTTGATGTTACTGTAATGCAGCAATCCGAAACGTACCTCAAACTCGTCGTCTTTTCTCGTCCTCTTGCCGCCGTCAGTTTCTCTTTGCCGGAACGCCGTCGCAGGGTTGCTCCAGATCGGGGAAGAAGATAGCAAGGTTGATGAGAGAGGGTGTTAATTATATACCCGGTTAATGCGTAATTCTTGTTAATAGATGAGGGTATTTTGCACGGAGAACCCCTAGTGTAACCCCAAAACTGTTGCTCAGATGGGAGTTTCACAAACAATCGGAGAAACACTAATCACCACCGTTTCTCTCCGTGCCAAACACTCGTAAAAACGAGATACACTACAAAACAATCAAAAACAGTGGTGGTATCCGTGTGCCAAACACAGCCAAAGAGCTAATTTTGTATGCCTGTATAATGAATATACAAAGGTTTAAAATTTTTGTACTCACTAGCAATATCCACCATCATAACAATCATCACCCGTTATCAATTTTTTTTAATAGTAAGTTACTGCATGTAATACTCGATTTATGATCGAATATCGACTTTATTTTTTTAAACAAATAACTAATTCGTTGTAATGTTTAAAATTTCAAGTTATAACGTTGGGTGTTTCAGCAACTATCAAAATTCAATGAGCGGTTGAACTCGGTTGAATTGACGAGTGATCATAATGATATGCCTTGATGAGCTGACCTAGCTGAAGTGTACCCTTATAAATAGATATGAGTTTCAATGCAATTAGGTCGTAGGGACACCAAACGACCTCGTTCAAGTCCAAACCCTCAATTTGTGTTTTATAACGACGCAAGCGGTTTTCTAAAATCGGCAACATCTTATCTTCCTCGAAGTGGGGCCCAATCGGTAGGTCTTGATCAAACGATACTCCTTGAACTCTTTCTTGAAAACACGGAAAAGGCAATGAAATTCAATGCTGCTTGTGGATATATAGCATTTTTCGATTAAAATGAGACAAAATATTAATGTTAATGTCCGGGTACACGTACACAAATGGGGGTGTGAATGCTAGTGTTCAGGTTGCTTTCGCTCATGTAAATAACGCATCACACAATTGTTTGGATATTGAGACCAATCGGATGTTCCACCGCTGTCAGACAAGATCAAATTTTAAGTTATAATGTCGTTAGTTTCGGCTTCTCTCTAAACGCAGCGACCTGATGGGTTCCACAGGAATCTGTTGAACTCGACTAAATTGACGCACAACCCTATCTTGATGATATGGCTCGATGAATAAATCTAACTGGATTGTACCCTTGTACATAGATATCGGGTCCAATGCATGTAGGTCGTATGAGAACCATACGACCTCGCTCACATCCTGTTATGTTAATTGATTCTTGTAACATTTTTAGCATTAGGACTTAGAGATTAAACTAGCACCTTATACTATGGTCTAAGTAGAGAGTTATAAGACTCATATTATAGCTTACTATGTGTTTGATATTGATGCCTATCATGATCCAATGTTGCCACTTAAGTTAAATTAAGCGAGGTAGCTTGGTGATTGATATGGTGACAATATTCATATATATGTGTAGGCTATTATATGAAATTAGGAGGTACAAAGTTGTAATGTGTATTGAATGTGTATTGTTGTGTATTGGTATACTTGTCCGGCTGAAGTTGAAGACTTGGGCTTAACAGCCCAATGCAGTTAGCCCATCTCCTTTGATCCAGAAATGAAGGACCTGCTTGCTAGTGTTGAACCGGTTGATTGGTGCTAACTCCGGTTCACCAGCTCACTTAAGGGTCGTGGCAAAACGTAGCGTTTCACCTAGGGTTAAGCTTGGTACTTAAACGCTTGGCTCCAGCTTCTGAAACCCTAGATCGAGAGCTTGAGTGTTCCTCGCCAAAGAGAAAGAGAGAAAATGAGAGAGAAAAGAGAAGAAGAAGAATGGATCATCCAAATCTCGCTCTGAAGTGAGAAGGATCCGTAGAAGACAAAGAGAGATCTGTTATCTCTCATCTCTGCTTTGTTGGTTTGCAGAATAGACGAAGATCGATCTCAGATCTTCGTCAAGGTGCCTTTGAGGGGGCTTTTCTTCACCTTTACTTCTCTGTATCTCCTGAGTTCTGTCTTTGTTGTTTTCTTTGCTAGATCGTAGAAAGGTGTTAGTATATCTCTTGTCCAGTGTATGTAATCTGTGTTCTTGGATACCTAGTGAAACTTGGGATCGGATCTCCCCTCTTGAGGTCTCGCAGAGTAGGAGTATTTTACATACTACCGAACTGCGTTATCAAATTGCTTGTGTGCGATATGTGTGTTTCTTTAGTCGGATCTACGACTAAGGATTTTAGATTTGTTAGATTTACATTCACAAAGTGGTATCAGAGCATTCTGTGATTTTTTCTTTCGAATCTGTAAAAACCCTAATTTTTGGGGTTTTCTGTTGTTCTTGATATCTTCGTATATCTTGCTTTCTGATATTGCTTCCGCTTGTTGTTTTGCCTTGTGTTGTTGGACTTACTCTGATTGGTTCTTATAGTGATCATCTTGACTGGTTTTTTATTGCTGTGTTTATCTTTACTCTCTTATCTTACCTCCCATCTGTATTTGCTTTTCTTGTCTGTTTTTTCTAACTTTTTTGTTTCTTGTTTGCAGGAGATAAAAAATGACAGAAGCTAGCATCAGACTCAAGCCATATGATGGAGTCTCTGACTTCATCATGTGGCAGGTCAAAATGAAAGCAATTTTGACCAAGGAAAAGTGTTGGAGGGCCATAACTGGTGATTACTTGGCAGAAACCTCTGCAGCCAGGAAAATGAAAATGGATGAGCAGGCTCATGCTGAAATAATGATAAGATTGACTGACGATGTGGCTCGTCAGTTTGTAAGTATCTCCTCTGCTAAACCTTTGTGGGATACTTTAGATAAGCAGTACAATAAAAATTCTTTGCCCTCTAGGATATCTACTCTACATAGGTTGTTTACATTTAAGATGGATGTGAATGTGACCTTGAATGATAACCTAGATAGATTTCTAAAAATGGAAATGGACTTAGAAAGATGTGATGACACTATTAAAGATACCCACTTAGCTGTTATACTGTTAGGCTCTTTACCCTCATAATTTGACACCTTTAGAGATGTAATACAGTACAGTACTGAAACTTTAACTAAGACTAAGATCATTGAGTCAATTGTAGATAAAAATGAATCTATGAAAATTTTTAAGACTAAACCTAATGATAAGAAATCAGAAGTTAAGTCTGAAGTTTTAGTGACTAAAGGGAAATTTAAGAAATACAATAAGTCAAATAAAAAGGATAAGAAAGATGAACTCTATGATAAGAGCCCTAGTAGTGAAAATGAAAAGAAAAATAAAAAATGTTTTTACTGTCAAAAACTTGGTCACTTTATTAATGACTGTAGAAAGAAAAAGAAGGACGAATCTAATAAAGGAAATACTGACAATAATGTTTCTTTATTTGAAAATCTCCATGCTCAGTACTCTAGTGAACTGTTAATGTGTACTATTCCTTTCAAATGCAAATCTGATGATTGGATATTAGATTCTGGATGTACCATGCATGCTTGTCCTGATAGAACTCTGTTTTGTTCTTTAGAAATTTTTGATGGTGGTGATGTCATGTTAGGAGATAACACTGCCTTAAAAATAAAAGGAATAGGTAATATACCCATGTGCATGTATGATGGAAAGATTAGGGTTATACAGAATGTTAGATGGGTTCCTGGCCTTAGGAGAAACTTGCTGTCTGAGTCTATGTTTGATGATTTAGGATGTAATATAAATACTAGTAATGGTATAAGAGAAGTTGTCAAAAATGGTCTTACTCTTATTAGGAGTTCTAAAAAGGGTGGTTTGTACTTTGTAGAACAATCACCCGAATTAAATCTCTCCACTACTGATATTAATAAAAACAACCTAGAACAAACTACTTTATGGCATAGCAGATTAGGTCATATAGGAAATAATGGCTTAACTCAGTTACATAAACAAGGTATTTTAACTAATCAACTGACAAACCTTAGCTTTTGTGAAAACTGTGTGTTTGGTAAAGCTAATAAAAATAGTTTCAATAAATCTTCATACAAAGCTAGTAAACCTCTAGAATATATACATTTAGACTTATGGGGTCCTGCTCATGTAGAAACTGTAGGTGGAAAGAAACATTTTATTTCTTTCATTGACCATTATTCTAGAAAAGTTTGGATATATTTGTTGAGAACTAAAGATGAAGCTTTTGAAAGTTTTAAAAATTGGAAAATTGCAGTTGAAAATGAAACTGATCTAAAAGTTAAATGCCTTAAAACTGATAATGGTCTAGAGTTTTGTAATGCTATTTTTAATGAATTTTGTAAAACAAATGGCATTAAAAGACATCTAACAGTCCCTTACACTCCTCAACAAAATGGTACAGCTGAAAGGATGAATAGAACTCTCTTAGAAAAGGCTAGATGTATGCTTATTAGTGCGGGTATGAAACATAGTCTATGGGGTGAAGCTGTAACTACAGCAGCTTACCTCATTAATAGGTCTCCCTCCTTTGTAATAGAATTTAGGACACCCCAAGAGTTATGGACTGGAAGGAAACCTAGCATTACCCACTTAAGGCCCTTTGGGTGTACTGCATATTCCCATATAATACAAGGGAAGTTGCACCCAAGAGCACAAAAGTGTGTAATGCTAGGCTATCCTGAAGGTGTTAAAGGCTATAAACTGTTACTCATACAACCACACGGCTATAAAGTAATAACATCTACAAATGTGACCTTTAATGAAAGAGAATTCTATTTTAAAATTAGAAATAATAACACTGTGGATAATAACAGTAGCACTAAAAATGATACTGAGTTAATTAGAAGTTTTCATTTCTACACAAATGACCATAATAGGGAAGATCAATTCATAGATGAAGAATTTGACATAGGATATTATCAAACACCTAATACTAGTGAAGAGAACTATGATGTTGATAATCTTCCTAACAATGATGAAAATGTTGATGAAAACACTGTTGTAGGCAGTGAGAACCATATGACAGAATCAAGGGGGGTAGAAAATATAGGAGATATCTCTGCTGCTCCTTCATCTCAATCTGATAATGCATTGCATGATAATAATAATAATAATGATTCCTTGCATGATATTGGTGATTCTCTGCATGATCAAGATGATTATTTGAATGACAATGATGAACATAACTATCAGTTAACTAGAGATAGAAATCCTAGGGTTAGAATACCTAATAGGAGATACAATGATTCTGAATATGTTCTGTTTACAAATGTTTTTAATACAGTTGAGTATGCTTTCTTGACTGGTGATGTTGTTGATAATCCATATACTCCTGACACATATAGGCAAGCTATGAATTGTTCTCAATCGAAAAATTGGAAACTAGCCATGCAAGATGAAATAGATTCCATGATTGTTAACAAAACTTGGGTGTTAATAGCTAAACCTGAAAATGCTAAAATTGTGCCCTGTAAATGGATTTATAAACTAAAGGAAGCTACTAAACTAAGTAAACCACCTAGATACAAGGCTAGGTTAGTTGCTAAGGGTTTTACCCAAAGAGAGGGAATTGATTACACTGATATATTTGCTCCTGTTGTCAAATATAAAACAATGAGGTTGTTGCTTGCTTTTGCTACTGTGCATGACTGGGACATAGAACAAATGGATGTGAAAACTGCTTTTTTACATGGTAATTTGGATGAAACCATCTATATGAAACAACCTGAGGGTTTTGTAGATAAATCTAAACCTAATCATGTTTGCTTGCTTAAAAAATCCATCTATGGCTTAAAACAGTCACCTAGACAATGGAATCTTAAGTTTGATGAATGCATGAAAAACTTAGGGTTTTTAAGAAGCAATTATGATTACTGTTTGTATTTTAAAGGCATATCTTCCATGAATCCCTTGTTTGTGCTATTATATGTTGATGACATACTACTTATTAGTAAGTCTGTTGTGTTAATAGCTGGTGCTAAGAGGGATTTAAAATCAAACTTTGACATGAAAGATATAGGACCTGCACAGAAAATACTAGGTGTTAAAATCATAAGGGATAGAAAGCATAAAAAGATGTGGTTATCTCAAGTTGACTATATTGAAAAAATTTTAGAAAAATTCAATATGAAAAATGCTAAATCCACTTCTATACCCTTAGGAGGGCACTTGGACTTAACTAAGCAACACTGTCCTAGTAATCAAGCTGAAATTGAAAAAATGGCTAAAATTCCCTATGATGTGGCTGCTGGTTCTATCATGTATGCTATGTTATGCACTAGACCTGATCTTGCTTTTGGTATAAGTGTGTTGAGTAGATACATGTCTAATCCTGGTGAATTACATTGGACTGCTATGAAATATATTCTTAGATATATCAGTGGAACTAAAAACCTGTGTTTGATGTTTTCTGAGCATGATAATATTGGTGAAGTGTTTGGTTATGTAGATTCTGATTATGCCAGTAATAAGGATAATAGAAAATCTACTACTGCATATTTTTACACTTGGACTGGTAATTCTATTTCATGGAAATCTCAACAACAATCTGTGGTTGCTTTATCCTCTACTGAAGCTGAATATATTGTTGTTGTTGAAGCTTCTAAAGAAGTTATTTGGCTTAAAGGGCTTGTTAGTGAAATATCTCATAAACCTTGTATTCCTGTAATTCATATGGATAGTCAAAGTGCCTTGTATTTGTGTAAAGATCCTGTTTGTCATGAAAGATCTAAACATATTGATGTTAAAAATCATTTCATTCGAGATAGGGTTAAAAAGAAACATTTCTTAGTTAAAAAGATTAGGGATGAGTTGAATCCTGCTGACTTTGGAACTAAGATTGTGACTGCTGATAAGTTTGTTTTCTGTAGAAATTTTCTACACATTTTTGATGCTCCTTGAGTGATTGTGCAGGTCATAGACTGATGACGGACAGGAAGGATGGTCTAGGGCACACTATTGGGGAACAGAATCAGGAGGGCATTTGTTATGTTAATTGATTCTTGTAACATTTTTAGCATTAGGACTTAGATATTAAACTAGCACCTTATACTATGGTCTAATGCAGTTAGCCCATCTCCTTTGATCCAGAAATGAAGGACCTGCTTGCTAGTGTTGAACCGGTTGATTGGTGCTAACTCCGGTTCACCAGCTCACTTAAGGGTCGTGGCAAAACGTAGCGTTTCACCTAGGGTTAAGCTTGGTACTTAAACGCTTGGCTCCAGCTTCTGAAACCCTAGATAAAGAGCTTGAGTGTTCCTCGCCAAAGAGAAAGAGAGAAAACGAGAGAGAAAAGAGAAGAAGAAGAATGGATCGTCCAAATCTCGCTCTGAAGTGAGAAGGATCTGTAGAAGACAAAGAGAGATCTGTTATCTCTCATCTCTGCTTCGTTGGTTTGCAGAATAGACGAAGATCGATCTCAGATCTTCGTCAAGGTGCCTTTGAGGGGGCTTTTCTTCACCTTTGCTTCTCTGTATCTCTTGAGTTCTGTCTTTGTTGTTTTCTTTGCTAGATCGTATAAAGGTGCTAGTATATCTCTTGTCCAGTGTATGTAATTTGTGTTCTTGGATACCTAGTGAAACTTGGGATCGGATCTCCCCTCTTGAGGTCTCGCAGAGTAGGAGTATTTTACATACTACCGAACTGCGTTATCAAATTGCTTGTGTGCGATATGTGTGTTTCTTTAGTCAGATTTACGACTAAGGATTTTAGATTTGTTAGATTTACATTCACATATCCAAACCCTCAATATGCGCCCTATACGACACAAACAATCATCAAACACCCGCGATGTCCTGTCCGTCTCGAAGTGGACTCCAATGGGTAGGTCTTGACCTAAAGGCACTCCTTGGACTCTTGCTTGGACACACGAAAAATGCAAAGAAATCCAGTGTTGTATATGGATGTGTAACATTGTATGTTTAAACATAACTGAAATATAAATTATAGTCAAATTATTAAAAAAATAGGTTAATTACGCCGAGAAGGACGGTAAACCCAACCATTTGATATGTTGCTTTCCGAATAGCCTCGCCCGAGCGTCGGTATAGGTACGCAAGAAAGCAAACTAAAAGTATGGAGTTCTTAGTATTGTACATACAAAAGGTACAAAATAATATAAAGTGTAAAGATATTTATTAAGTGTTGAACATCAAAGAAAATAAACAAAACAACTATATACTCGGAATAGGTTATGAAAAGAAGGGATGAATGCTTACAATGTAAAAAAGATTAAAATAAGACAAAAGCTAACGGTTGTCATCAAGCTCATAGTGAAGAATTCAAACTATTGTAGAAGTTAACCGTGGAGATCAAAAATAACCATTAATCGTCCGACCAATGTCCACCAATCGGTCGACTAGTGTCCGTCATTCGTCCGAGTGTTTCCTCAAAAATGATCGATTAGTCCTCTTAGTTCATGGATTTAATGCAACACACGTCCTATTTTTTATTTCTTACATTGTTATTCATAACCCTGACATGTTACAACACTATAAAAGACCTCTTGATTCATATGATAATTGCAAGAAAAACCGGTAGAGATTAAGAATGCTATGTAAGCAGGTGATTATTGATCATTGCATATGTGTCGAGATTGAAGGATATCCTTTCCCGAACACACATGTGAGAGTGTGTTTGTGTTTGACGAGTCCAAAACATACGTCTTTTTAGTCATAATATTCTTGCATTTCATACCTCATTTGGTTTGGTTTGTGTTCATATAGAGCATAAATCCTTCGCATTGCATAATGTGGTGTCTACTTCGGTTAGTTTCGTATTTCAGGCGTTCGAGGCCAGAAATGAATAGTTAAAAAGAGAATATCCCTATAAGAGATTAATTTCTACCTAAGATGTTTCTTTAGTTTTTGACTTTTAGTATGTTTCTATGCTAGTAAACATTATCAAGTTAGTAAAACCCTTTTTTGAAGTAAGGGAACAAACAAGATATTAGGGCTCTTATATAATCTGAACGAGTTGAGTATTGGCATGATCAAACTCGGCTTGTTTATAAGTGAGTCAAGTCCGAATCGACAAATGAGCTTTTAAAATGTCTTAATATTCAGTTTTTTTGAAATGATTTTTATCAAACACAAGTCGGACTTGAGTAGCTCGGTTACGTATAATACAAGCCTAAATTTTACACAAGTTTAAAATTATGTTTATATTTGTAATGTTTAGTAAATGAACTAGTCGAGCATAACTAACCCGACTACGTATAATGCAAGCCTAAATTCTATAAGAGTTTTAAAAACATGTTTATATTTGACTTCTTTAAAAAATAACAAGTCCGAATAACTAATCTAACATAATAACCTATAAATATAAATGTATTGTGCTTGAAATACTTTTGTTGAGGATTAGTCATATTACACTGAAAATAATGAAGTGATACTACTACACTCATAAACTGATAATACAAAAATATAGTATGGTTGATATGTTTGAAATACAACGAGACATCTGTAGTAACACAAAAAATTAGTAAATAGCATCAACTATTTGAGTTTAGAAACAAATATATACGAAACATAAACTATATTAAAATTGTAATTAAAAAAAGCATATAAAAATAAGAAGTGAATTAAGTTAATTTGATGATGAGATGTTGTGCTTGATTTGACGTTCAAGAAAATGTCTTATTCATTTGATGATGACATGTAGCCGGACAGTACACGCTTATGCTGACATTTAGCCTCAGTTAAGGGGTGTAAACAAGATCCCCATTTTATTTCGTATCACATTAAGTTTTTTTTGGGTGAATTTTGTAAATACACACTCTTTTTATAGCGTGTACAAATTTTTTTTTTATAATGTATACAAATGATGCATGAGTGATGTTTTCATATAATTTTACGAAAAAGAAAAAACATATTTTAGTTCAATAATTTTTTTGTAATAATCTTAGAAAGAAGGAAAAATAATTCCCAAAGTCTAGTATGATACTTAATATGTTAATATCCAACATAATATCTAATATTCTAGTATCCAACGTAATACTCAAGTTTGATACAAAATATGTTAATATTCAACGTAATACTCAATATGTAAATATCCAACGTATCTTAATACCCAAATGTGGTAGCTAATATGTTAAAACTCACCCGTAATACTCAATATATTAATACTCAAATCTGATACTCAATATGTTGATACTCAATATAATATACAATATTTTACTACACACCATAATATCCAAGTCTGATACAAAATAATGTTAATACACAACATAATACCCAATATGTCAATACTCAATGTATCTTAATACTCAAGTGTGTTACTCAATATGTCAATACTCAACCATAATATGTCAATATCCAACCATAATACCCAATATGTTAATACTCAAGTCCAAAACTCAATCTATAAATACGCAACGTAACAACATAATATCAATATGTTATCTCTTTCCTTTTTCCTATAATTGTTTTCTAAAATATCTCAATTATCATTTTTCTTATTCCTATGATTATCTCTTTCCCTTTTTACTCTTTACGAAATAATTTACTAATATTATCTTTTTCCTTCTTGATACGATGATAAGACTCATAAAAATAGCATTTATTTATTTTTTCTAATAATTAAACATAAAAGTGCATATGATGCGGACGAGATTTTGTGAATGGCCTGAGCTAGATTGAAAGTCTACGAAAATGCCTCAGAGAACAAATCTCGGATAGGAATCTCGGATGGGAGTTACAAAAGAAGAGGTGTGGGGTGGGCGACAGAAGACGCAGGGGCAGCACTAGTTGCAGCCGCAAAGGCGAAAGCTTGCAACCGCGGGGGAGGTGGACAGATAAAGGGAATTGTCGGGACTTCTACGATAACAACAACATAACAAGGAGACCAAAGCTTCAATCTTCAATCCACACACGACACACTCAACCAAGGGAGCCTAGAGCACATGCACAACAGCCAAGAAGGCCAAGCGAGAATTAAGACTCGATCTTGATTCATGCTAAGAGGAAAAAGAAGAAAAGAAGAAGAGGGTAAGGAAGAAACATGCAGCAGGGGATTCAAGGACAAAAGATGAACTAAAGGGATAAAGAACTTACAAGGCTTCTTCGGGAATTTGCACGGAAGGGTTGCAACTTGACTCGATGTTGAAGAAAAACGTAAGCAAGAAGAAGAAATCGAAAGAGAAGACGGAAATATATAGGGCACGGTTGGGAAAGAAGAAAGGTCAGAATTTACTTAAAATATAGAAGGAATGACGTCTCAAAAGATAGAAGATCGGACTACCACCAAGATAGAACATGTGGCCTGCCGTACTCTTACCATCATAAGGATCTACGTTATAGTTGATATCACTATACCCAATCAATTTTGTCGATGTTGAAGGGGATGATTCAGTCTTTAATCCAAACGATGTCGTTCCTTGTAAGTATCTCAAACACTGCTTCATTGTTGCTCCATGTGATTCTTTTGGAGTTTGCATGTACCGACTTCAAACGCCAACACAATATGGCAAATTTGGTCTTGTGTGAAGCAAATAACGAAGACACCCAATGATTCTCCTGTACCTTATCGCATCTACATCCTTTTCTTCCAACGTCTTGGATAACTTAAGCCCTGCTTCCATTGGCGTGTGTGCCAAGTTACATTCTTTCATACCAGCTTCTTCTAGTATTTTATTTGCATATCAGAGCTGGTTCAATGTGATCCCCTCCTTGAATTGACACACCTCAATTCCAAGATAGTATATTAATTTCCCGATATCACTTATCTCAAATTTTGTTCCCATCTCTTTCTTATCTTCTGTGATAACCTCCACGTTTGATCCTGAAACAAACAAGTCATCAACATACACCGCCACAAGAAGAGTGTCATGCAATACTTGTTTATGATAAACCGATGGTTCTTTAGAACATCTCTTAAATTATATCTCATTAAGAGTGTGATTCAACTTGTCATTCCATGCTCTTGGAGCTTGCTTTAAACCATATAAAGCTTTGTTGAGTTTGTAAACTTTGTCTTCACATCCCTTTATCACAAACCCTTCTGGTTGTGAAATATAAACTGTTTCCTTTAGCTCTCCATGAAAAAAGGTTGTCTTTACATCAAGATGATGTATTTCCCATCCACTAGAAGATGCGAGATTGATAAAAAACGGATTGTTTCAATGCGAGCTACTGGAGCAAAACCCTCATCAAAATCTATTCCATGTCTTTGAACATATCCCTTTGCGACAAGTCTCGCTTTGTATTTCTTAATGCTGTCATCAGAATTTCTCTTGAGTTTGAATACCCACTTCAAACCGATTGGTTTTGTTCCATGCGGAAGTTCAACCAAGTCCCATGTACGGTTTTTGTTGATCGAATGTATCTCATCCTCGCACGCAAATATCCAGTTCTTTGATTCCTTTGCTTCATCAAAATTCTAGGTTCGTCACTCAAAACAAGTAAAAAACACTCTACTTCTTCTTCTACATAAAGAACATAATCATTAAGGTACATGGGTTTGACACTTATTCTTGTTGTTCTTCTTAAATAGGGATGGCAATTTCATCCGAACCCGACGGACACCCGATAACCCGATCCATAATAAAAGGGTGAAAACCCGACATGAAGCGGGTGAAAGCGGATGACGGATGAAGCGGGTGATGGATCGGGTCGGATACGGATGGACCTTTCATCCACCCATTACCCGATCCATCATCCATCCACCCATCCGACCCGTTTCACCCGCTTACACCTGTTATAAATTTATTGATTGTTTACTTGTTTAGTGATCTTTAGTTCCCTTTTGATTTATAAAATGGTGATTTAGTGATTGTTTAGCAAAATTTGTACCTTTGTTCACTACCTATTATGATCTTATTGTATGTTATGTATTGCTAAATTTCTCTATTTTTCAAGAATTTAAACTTATAACACTTCTTGTAATATTTTCACTTGGACGATTTGTGTTGACTTTATATTTATCATGTTTTTTATGGATATGACTTTTTCGGATTGAATTTATTTTTATTATTATTAATTTTCCGCATTCGAAACCGAGTTTAATATCGATTTACAGGAAATACGTAGAACACCCGAATATCACCCGATCCACCCGCTTCATCCGTTGGACGCGGGTGGATCGGATGTGGGTGATGGGTTTGGCGGGTGACGGGTCGGGTGGGGTGGATGATATTTTCTCGCGGGTCGGGTGGCGGATAGGTTCATCCACCCACCACCCGACCCATTGCCATCCCTATTCTTAAACCTGGCTGATTCTCATGTTTTGTAGCATCACCACCATCATCGTCAGTGTTTATTTTGTTTGCATCAAGAGCATTAAACACCTCTGTTCTGAGATTGCTCTCAGAACCTCTCTCTGTTGTTCTTGTGACAGACTCTGTTCCTGAACGACGAGCTGTTTCATTGTTTCTTTCTAACTTGGGTTCTCGATTTTCTTCATCAGAACGAGTTATAGATCCAATTTGATCATTATTGATAATTCCATGATTCCCAAAATCCCCAATCGTTATTGTAAACTCTTCTCTTCCATTATTGTTTTGAAAATCTCCACTCCAATTCCACCCTCTTGTTTCATCGAACACCACATCTCGACTCACCGTGAATTAACCGTCGTGATCTATCGTCGAGTTTCTTCATGCCAGGTTTCTCTAATTTTGCATATCCGATGCAACCCAAAAACTCGAAGATGAGCAATATTCGGTTTCTTCGATCGATAAACTTTGTAAGGCGTTAAATTCTGTAATGCTCTTGTAGCTACTCGATTTAGGAGATATGTGGAATGCCTTATCGCCTCTCCCCACAGATAGTTTGGTAGCTTCATGTGCTTCAAAATGCTTCTCGTCATCTCCATCATCGTTCTACTTCTCCTTTCAACACGCCATTTTGTTGTGGGGTATATGGAGCTGTAAGATGTCTTTTAATTCCTGAGTTATCGCAAAATAGATTAAATTCCTGTGACACAAACTCTCCTCCTCTGTCTGTCCTGAAGGTTTCAATTTTCATTCTCGACTCTTATCCACTAACTTCTTGAATTTCTTGAACTTATCAAAAGTGTCGTTTTTCTCCTTTAACAGAATGGCCCACATATACCTCAAATGGTCATCTATAAGTACAAATATGTATCTCTTTTCAACTCCTGTGCTAGGTGTAATAGGACCACACAAATCGCCATGTATGAGCTCGAGTATCCTTGTTGCTCGATATTGTGTTGCTTGAGGAAAGACTTGCCTAGTTTGTTTTCCAAGAAGGCATGAATCACACATTTTCATCTCCACTTTGACTTGTGAAACTCCTAAAACGAGTTTCTTTTGTATCATGGACTTCATTGTCTCGAGATTCACGTGTCCTAGGCGTGCATGCCACATGTTTGACGTGTTCGACTCAATCAAGTTTAGGCAAATTGTACCTTTGGCTCCCATTCGAACCTTGTATAACCGATTCTTTGATCTAGTTGTTCTGAGAAGAAGTTTTCCGTCACCGTCATGCATCGTCAAAAGCTCTGCCTTCATTCTCACATCACAACCAGTTTCAGTGGATTGTCCAAGGCTGATAATGTTGCATTTTAACTCTGGGATGTAGTAAACTTCAAACAATTCTCTTGCTTCACCGTTTCTATCAATGAGCTCAATGGTTCCTTTTCCTTTGATGTCTATTCGAGAATCGTCTCCAAACTTTACCCTTCCTATGATAGTTTCATTAATCTTCAAGAAATACCTTTGATCTCCGCTCATGTGATTGCTTGCTCCGTTGTAAAGGTACCATATATCATTATCAAGTATGTTCTCCTCAAACTTACTGGGTATCACATTCTCTTCATTTAGGTAAATGATCTCATGTAACATGAGTTCCTTTGCTTCCTTTGTACCATTGTTCTCTGTTTCTTGGGCTTCTTGCAGTTTTAAAAGTCGATCGGGACAATTTGATGCAAAGTGCCCAAGTTTATCACATCGATAACACATCACTCTTGACGAATCTCTGGTTCCGTTGGACCGTCCACGACCGCGACCCTTATAGTTGTTGAATCGTCCTCCACGACCTCTGTTTTTGGAATTGTTATCGCGTTGTGGTTGATTTTGTTGGGGATCTGTATTTGCATACATAAGCTTGCTCTGTTCTTCTTGTTCTTCTTCGTCCTCAACGATGCATTCTTCGTAAGCTTTTAATCATCCAATAATATCTTCAAAACTTGTTTTGTTAAGATCCAATATTTGTTCAATAGAAGCTACGATCTGTATGTATTTCTTCCGAGGAAGACTCTTGAGAAATTTCTTAACGATTTTCGAATCCTCAATCACAGCTCCTAGTGCGGCGGATTTTGATGAAATCTTTGATAACTTGTCGGAAAAATCATCAATTTTGTCGGAGTCTTTCATCTTTAATCGATCGAATTCCGCCATTAGGGTTTGCAATCTTGCATCTTTAACTCCTTCTTTTATCTTCAGCGGCGATGGGTCTGCTTCATCGGATGTCGCACCGCCTTTCTTGTCTCCATCCTTTGCCATCGTTGCCCTTCAATACCTTCCTTACGATTTTGTAAGGCTTTGATACCAATTCTTGTTTCAGAAGAGACAAAGAATTAAAAGGAATAACTCTCATCTATTGCTTAAGAAACTTACACAAAACTTAAGCTCTCTTTTTTCTCTCTTACAAATCATATAATGCACAAATCAGCATCTCCTTATATAAGGAAGAAAAGGAAAATGATCCTAACAACTTTTAGGAAATAACCCATAATTAGATAACTCCTAATTATGTAAATATATTTAGTTTTTCCCTTAAATATATTGTTTCCTTTTCTTTAACTTATATTTACTTCAAGCTTAAGTCAACATATTTCATCCATTATATTGTTCTTGGTTATCGGAATCTTTGTAATTTTAAGACTTTAAAACTAAGCTTTTTTCTAATAAGTTAAACCAAAACAATTTATTTTTTTTTATAACAGATAAAAGTTATCTATCTAATTAATGTAGGCTTTTAGTGAAGGTTTCAAATCGATTAGTTGTATTGGCTTCTCATGTTCATGAGATTCTTGACAACATTAAGAACATCAATTGTGTATAACTTAGCTTAGATAGTTATATTGATGAACATATAAAATAATAAAAAGCTTATATCATCTTGATAAAAAAAAATATGTTTAGTTGTAACCTGTTAGCCACCAAATAAGCTAGAAATTAACATGCATATATTATTATGATTCAACATTGTCCAAGAAAAAAAACGCTTGAAACCGAATCGAAAATTGTAATAACCTGAATCGAAAAACTCGGTTCGAATGTGGTTTAAACATAAACTTTTTTGTTCGTTTTAGGTTAAACTAGAATTGAGAAATTGAAGGGAAATGGGAAACAAAGATAATGTGGATGGAAGTATGAAACTTAATCAATTTATTACAATCTTGTCGATACTTTATCAAAAAATAGAGCAAGCACAAGGGTAAAATGACTAACTAGTCTTTTTATCACTATTACTCAATTAAGAGTACCCATAACATAAACTCATACAGTAAATATACCCCTATTTAACTCAATTCTTTCATCTAAGGGAATTATACATAAGGTTAAAATGAGAGGAGTCTACAAAACAAAGCATATAAAAAAGAGTCTACTTAACACAATTATTTCAAAGCAAAAGTAAGTTCATCCTAGTACATACTAGACTTGAGTCCGATTTGGGCAACACCGTCGAACCGGCGATTCCCAAACTGGCACAAACCGCCGGTTTGGTCAAACCGGCGGTTTAGCTTTGGCAGTTTGACCAAACCGGCGGTCAAAGGTTTCGGTCTAGGTTTGTTAAACCGGAGGTTTAACCGGCAGTTTGACTATTTTTATCTTTTTATTTTAAAAATTTTTTTTGCCTAAACTGGATGAGTCCCCGACATGTCGGACCTTTTGAAATTTTGGAGAGAGTCGGAGAGGTCACCTACCGATTAGCACTGCCACCGAGATCGGAGGGGGTCCATCCGGTCTTTCATGTATCGCAACTGAGAGACTACATCCCAGACCCGAGGCACATCATCATCCATGAGGACCTGACAGTTGAGCCCGACCACACTTTTGTGGAGTACCCGGTAGTTGTCCTGGAGCGTAGTACCAGACGTCTGCGGTCCAGGGAGATACCGATGTTGAGGATCCAGTGGTCTAGACGAAGAGTTGATGAGGCCACTAGGGAGACAAAGGAGAGTGTTAGACGTAATTATCCCGAGTTCTTTGCGGAGTTAGTTGCTACTTTTGTACCGACGAGTTAGTACTCAAATGCCGTGTTGTTTGACTTTTCATGTTTTACCTTGGATTGAGTGATTGTGTTTTATGTGTTGTGTGCTTAAGTATAATGATTGAGTAATCGCATGTTAGAAAACGGGACTCAATGAAACCAAGTTATATAAATATGTAAACCGAATAGAATTTCGTACAATTTAAAACTCGAAGAGCGGTTCCGTACGAGTTGTGACTCGCTTTTTAACCCAACACCTAACTGGATGAGCAGGCCCACCGAATGAGGCCCAGTATATACCAACTTCCGGCCCAGCCCTTAACTTAACTTTAAACCCTAATCATTTTAACCTAATCTAATATGCTTTCCTAATCCTAATCAATGCTAAACCTAACGTCTATCTACCGCAGCCTTAGCTTCACGCTTCTGAAGGAAACCACCACCCGTCTCGTTGTGTTTCTGCGCAGCCTCACCACCGGAGCGGATACCTCGCTGGGGACAGCCACCACGCCTTCACCGGGAACCCAGGGAGAATCGCACACCGGGCCTCTGCATCTAGCAATCAACCAGATGCACCTCCAGAAGACGAGTCGCTGAAGCCTCCTACTCCCGCCTCTGATCTGGGACGAGTTGCAACCGACAGGAGGCCTCACAGCAACACTAACAGCCACCGGAGCCCTGCGACCTTCTCCGTCGACCACCAGGTGAGCCCAAGGCCGTCCCCTCCTACCCTTCCTCTTCCCCTTCTGTTCTCATGTGATAAAAACCGGAAGTCTTGCCTCTCTCTGACCCCTGCAGTGACTAGCCAAGAAGAGTAGTGCACCTGTGGTGAGTACAGTCGAGCCAGCGTACGAGCCTCCGGACTAGAACGCCTTTGCTACGCCCCAACACTGTGAACCCGGACCAGCTTCAGCCTACTGCAGACGGCGTCTCCGGTAAGTTACGACCCTGTTGTCAACCTTCCTTCATGTGTTTCAAACTGTAACCCTCCCTTGCTCCGGTGCAACCAGCAGTGACAGATCCTAGCTGATCCTGCAATCACTCGGAAGCCAACGCCGGGTCTTCCTCTGTGTCGACCACTTGTGAACTGTGACCTCTTGTGTTGTGGGTAAGTAGACAATACTCTATCCTTAGCATCTTGTACTTTATAGGAGAGTTTACTCTTATTTTTCGTGAGTGCTGAATGAGAATTGTGTAGAGTAGAGTGTGCTGAAGAAATGTAAGTGGAGAGAGTAGTGTAGGTTAGATCTAAGGAGTTCAGTAGAGAGAGATTAGAACTTGGGACTTTCAGATCATGGTAAGTGTGAGAGGCTGCTGACAGAGAGAGTCGAACTTAGGACCTTAATCATCCTAAGAAAAATTTCAGTTTTAGGGGCACAAATGGCTAACTTTGAACCTGTATTTGGATACCTTAGAACGAACATCCACCGTTGAATTTTTGATATGTTATAGACATATATATGCAGTTTTTTGTGTTAAAATTCGGGACAAAATTAACGGTCGGATTAGAACTTATAAGGAGGACTCAAAGTAGGATAGATGGGCTGTTTTTACAGTAGAGGAAAATTGGCTAAGTATGGGAATTTCAGCTTTTATTCCAACTTGTGTGATTTATGGGAGAGTTATAGTTGAGTATTTTTGAGAGATATTTACCCCTATGTTTAGTATGCATATCATAGAGGAGCTAGGATATTATTTCGGAATTTTTATATTTTTATCCGAGCCTTGTACCTTAACCCAAAAGTCGGACCTTAACGACTTTTTGTGTAAACTAAGAGTTTTGGTAACTCTTATATATCCTTACCAAACTTTTCCGTAAGAACTAGATTGTGGAAATAAGTCCCACGGAATAGATTTGAAACTAAGTTGTAGAAAAATCTTTGAGTTTCGGGACTGGGGGTAAAATAGTCATTTTACCTAAAGAGGGCCTTTTTAGTAAATTCTCTTCATAAGTTTGTACATCTTAGGAGTTTATAACTTCTAAGAATATAGGATGTAATTTTGATCCACGTGCCTTGTGTGATAGGCGTTTGAGTTTCTAGGGTTGCAGACCGAGTTGAGAATTTGAGAGTTGTGATTTAATTCAGGTAAGTCCTTGCGACTTACTTAGCTAGTTTCTGGATGTTAGTTGAATGACGACAGTGATGTGTGTGTTTTGTGTGTTTATATTAACAACTTGTTAGGACGACTGTTATTATTATTTATAGCCCAAGTGTATGTATAATGGGCGGTGACATCATTGTCCAGCTCTGACAAGATATTGAGAGGTTCTTTATACCCAGACCATACAAGTACAAGGTGAGAAGCATCGGATCCATTCCTGATGGTTACACGGGGCGGAGGCGAGGTTTGAGAATCCCTCGTGTCACAAAATAAGTATCATTAGTAAGAGTGAATGACCTAAGTAAAGATAATAAATGAATTGTTTGAAAGCATGATGAGGTTTACTTTTGCTATGATGTGTGTGTGTGCTATTCTCATTTGTCTAACGTTTAGATAGCTAGTTAACGGTTGTTCAGTTGTGTTGTTTAGATTTACCGCAGGTTAGAGCAACAACTGAGTGATCCGGAAGTAGTGGTCAGTCGGGTCTCCGTACTCCTTAGAGTGGGGTTGGGTATTATCTTTGTTGCTTCTTTCTTCGTATTAAGACAATTAGACTTTTACGTTTATTAAGTATCGTGGGTTGTTAGACGTTGTTGTATTCATCTCTTTAAAGTACTGTTTTATGAATTTCGGTTTTTCTTATTTGTGTCTTGTTGCAAGATCCTAGTAAAATTGTTGTCAAACTGAGGTCGGGACCCATTGTGAGGTCCTAACCAGTAATGTCCCGAGTTTTGAAAATTCGGGGTGTTACAGTATTTTGCCATTTTGACAAAAGACATAATGCCACGAACATTGCAAATTTAATAAAAACTGTTTTACAAGAATTTAATTTACAAAATCGAGTTTTTTCATACTAATTTAATAATGCATCCGCTAACACCGCCGCCGCAAACAATTTGGTGGGGGATGCGGGACAATATATACAAACTTCTTTTACTCACCAAAGATGTGCATGTCATATTTTAAACTTATGTGTTCAAGATGGACTTAAAATTTTATATACAATGTTAACCCCCATAACCAACGTAATTGAACATATTTGGCATTCATCCGATTTGAGAAAAAATGGAGAACAATGTGTTTAGAAAATAATGTTCATCCAATTGCATTTTCAAAAGACATTAAAACTCGTTGGAACACTACTTACAAACTACGTAGTCAAACTCTTCGTTACAAAGATCTTTTACAATCATTTTCCGCACAATACATTTCTTGGTTTATGTTAGATGATGAAACTATTTGACAAACTTGTTAAGATATTTATAATGTTTACAGGTTTTTTTAGTGATTCAACTAATATGATAAGTTATGTTTACACTCCCACTTCTTGTAGCATTTTAGAATTAGCCGTAAATGTTGTCGAGACTTTACAAACCTAATTTACTTATCCAACACTTATAAATGCTATAATCGACATGAAATTAAAATGGCTAAAGTATTACACCGATATTCCCTTAGTTTATCTTATTTCCGCCGATTTTTATCCTAGACTTGAAATTGATGGTGTTACTGAATTGTTGAGTGTCTATTGTGAATGTTTAGGTTTAGCTTCTTCTATAAACACTTCTACCATTATTCTTGATGTTCGTGTTGAAATTAATTAACTGCTTTCTTTATTTGAAACAAGTGCTAGTTCTTCTTCTTCCGCCGAACCGACTCCTCCACTCTCTTCTTCTTCATCATCTTCTATTCTTTCAAAACCTAAACAAATTTTAGCTAAAAGAACAAAAACACCAAGGCATTCATCCGCAAATGCGGAATTTCAAGATTATCTAACAACTAGTTTTAATTTTGATAGTGAAACTTTAGAAATTTTGGATTGGTGGAAGAGGTTAGCCCCGAAGTATCCAAGATTGTGCAACAACTCATGGCCGTGCATCAACGGTGGCCGTGGAGCAAGCCTTCAGCCAAGGAGGAAACATGCTAAGTTACAAGAGAAGTCAATTGAAGCCCGAGAAATTGGAGGCACAAGTATGCGTTCAAGATTGGATAAGGGCGGCAAAGCGGAAACAACGGAATGCCCCGATTTATGACTCAAGATCGAATTCCAACTCTGATGATCCGGACACCAATTCCGAGGTGGAAAGGTAAGGGGGTAACGAAAACAACTCGAAAGTCCGAAAAAAGGTAAGCCTAGATAAGAGAAATACGTGAGTTTTGATTCCTCTTAATCCCAAGAGGACACGTAGGCAACCGGAAAACCGGTTCAAGCCATTTCCCTTTTTATTCAATAACTAATTTAAAATAAAAAACCGAGTACGATATTTTGGAAATTATGACCGACTTCGCTCTCATTTTTTTAATTAAATTACTAATGTAAAAAAAACAAGTTTGCTCTCGTTTTTTTAATAAAATTACTAATCTCGTACGTGATTAAAAATTTTGACCGAGTTTGATGACTTTGATCTTGTTATTTTTTAAGTAAACCGGTGTTAAACCGTCGGTTTAACGGTTTAGCAAACCGGCGGTTTAGGTTCAACATAAATCACCGGTTTTCAATACGGCTGTTTAGGTTTATGTTTGCGACCCAAGTCTAATACATAGACAATGAACAACAAAATAAGAGAAAGAAAAGAGTAAAAAGCGCAAAAAAGCCAAACCAGAAAGGAAAAATATAGGGACACCATCTAAAATTTCAAATATAGACAACAATTTTAATATATTAATATATCCGATAACATTGGACTAGTTATTAAATAATATATTTTAATAAATACATTTGTTATAATTTTTTGTGTATAAAACTAGTATATTAAATACAATTTTTGTTTATAATAAAAATTCCATTTATGTTGAATTTTTTTTTTTGGGAATAGGTAGCCTGAATATTCTGTTTTCCACCATTTATGTTCTTCAGGCGATCTTAGCCCGTTCTCACAAGTACACCACCCTTTCAAATTCCACTCTTCTCTTCCCCTTTCTCAAATTCGCTTCGTTTGTTCTTTTCATACTATCAAGCACGCATCTTCCAAAGCCTCAAGGTTTGATCAAACTCCCCTACTATTTCGGCATCAGATCTGTAGTTTGTTTCTCGTTTTGTACTCAAGCTAGGGTTTATTTCCATCTTGATTTGATCTTTACTTCTAATTTCGGTTGGGAAATTGATCGAACAGGTAGAAGAATACGAGATGGGTGCACTCATGTCCAAGTTCTGGTTCATGTGGTTCCCTGCAAAGGAGTACAAGATATGCGTTGTTGGGTTGGATAATGCCGGAAAGACTACAACCCTCTATAAGCTGCATCTTGGGGAAGTCGTCACCACCAATCCTACTGTTGGTAGCAACGTTGAAGAGATTATTTATAAGAACATTCGATTCGAGGTGATCTTCTTTGGTCTTTTACTCCAGCTACGACTTTAATTCTCAGTCTGATCCAATCGAAGATAAAGAATATGCTTTCTTGATCAACTGCTTGCTTGGGGCTTGCATCATAATTAAGATCCAATATTGTGCTTTACTGCCTTTTTTTTTTTGAGGAAGAGGAAAATATTTTTTCTGTGTTGATGTTACGTTTGAATCGTTGATTGGGTGAACTGATTAGTGTACGTTAAGACTGAGATGTTGTGATCAAGTATGATTCACTGTGAGTATATGCTGTCAAAGAGGGGAAACCTTGTGAGGAGTGGGATTTTAGGGCCCATTTGGTAATTTATGATATGAGGATATTGGAGAGGAGAGGAAAGGAAGATATATCTTACCCCAAAAATCTTGTTATATTAAAAGCTCTTAAACTGATATGCTGATATATCAAGTTTTAGGTCTGGATGGGTATGAGTGATACCCATAAACACAGCAACAGACCTTTGGATTATGGTTTCTTCGGGGGTCTTGAATTTTGGAGATATTTTAACTTGGTACTCATACCTTTATTGGTGGAGATCATTTTAGCTAGCATTATTCACAGATATAATGTTTATTTCAGACTGTAGATGATTATGTCTTATATTCGATAAAGAATCAAACGTCTACTAAGATCAACTTACTCCAGGGTCACTTTTTTGCCAGATGTTGATATAAAAGCCCTTAAGGAACAAGCTTTGAAGTCTGCTTGATGCATGTGAATATTTGATGGATGACAAACTGCAGTTTTCTCTTTGTTAGGGAAGCTAGCTTGAATTTGGTTTTGACTGCGTTTACTTAAATCTGTTTAAGTTTAGTTTGCACAACACAACTGCACAAGGACGATGGCCATGTGCATTATTATAGGCCTGATTAAGGCAGTTGCATATGCAGTTTTGTGAACAGATATCTATATGGAGCATTCTTGATAGGGAATATAAGACTTTATATAGAGCTTGTTTGCAAATGAACTTCTAATTGAATTTCTTATCTCTTGTATGGCCGCTTCTGATATATATATATTGGTTCTGGTGAGGAGGGAGGAGTGAGTAGAAATTTTGTTCTTTTTTTTATACTATGCTTTCATTTTTTTAGGATAAAAGTTCATTATTGAAAAATTAGAAGGAAAAAAAAGAAGAGTTAGTGATTAAAAACTGAACTCGGTAGTATAAAAAAACAAACAAAATTTTCTTCTCACCTCCTCTCCACAAGGAGCCTCCTTGTGGAGAGGAGGTGAGGAGAATTTTTTTGAAACTGAATGCAATGGAAGCGTATGACCAAGGGCCTATATGGATTTAAAATAAATGTTATATAATCTCAGAATGCCCTGAAGGGTTTTCAATAAATGTGTTGTTTGGATACTTTACAATATAATGTCTTATTGCCAACATATCTTTCACTTTAGGTTCTGTTTGGATATTATCGGGTTCTAAAATTAAATTATGTACACTTGTGTTGTATAGAAAGTGGTTTGCCCTTTAACCTATTTAACTAAAAGTGGTGTTTGGATGATTTAATCAATAATGTAGTATTGCACTCACATCACTTGTAAATAGACTGCATTTTACACAAGATAGTGGACACTGCGTCATTTAATTTTAAAGTCAGATACTGCACAATTGTGTTATGAAGTATGACACCCAAACAAATCTAGCCTTTAGTGAAAAATGTAGTAAAAAAGTACATTTTCTGTTTGTAAGAGATGTTTATCAAAAGTACCTTATAAGTTATAATGCAATGCATCAAAATATGTTTTGCTGGAATGTAGATGAATAGGCCATAAACCATGTAGTATAAAACTTGCATTATGCATCCATACAAGCCCTTATTAACATGATACCTATATAACTGTTATGTAATGCATGACATCTGAACATACACTAATTGTCTGAACAGATCTGTTTAATGCGGATGTATGCAACCTAGCTCATTGCATTACAGTCTCATGACTCTCATCTAGCATTATAAGTTTTTTTTTTTTGAATAACAGTAATACTGGGCTTGGTTTATCAGGTTTGGGACCTTGGAGGCCAAGACAGGCTGCGGACATCATGGGCCACATATTACCGAGGGACAAATGCAGTTATTGTTGTAATTGACAGCACTGATAGAACCCGAATTTCAATAATGAAAGACGAGCTATTCAGTCTACTTCCGCACGAGGATCTCCAAGGAGCCGTTATACTCGTATTTGCGAATAAGCAGGATCTGAAGGACGCCATGTCTCCGGCTGAAATCACTGATGCTCTTTCCCTTCATAGTATCAAGGATCATGATTGGCATATCCAAGCCTGTTGTGCACTTACAGGAGAAGGACTTTATGATGGTATGGGTTGGATTGCCCAGAGAGTCACTGGCAAAGCACCTAGTTAACAGTAATTAATGTTAAAATAGTTTATGCTTGTTGTTGAAGCTGATTTCTGATTGCTTTGTACCATTTGATCATGTAAGAGGAACAGGAAAAAAGAAAAGAAAAAAATGCCTATATCCTTTCAATTTATAACTATAAGATTGATTTACAGAATTTTTACAATTGAAACTCTGATTTGTAGCTTTCCAATGTATAATTGTGTTCCTTCTCAGTCAGAACTTCACAGAATGGGGAAAGGAGAAGGAAATAATAATCTACTGCACAATATTTGATTAATGGTTTAGTACATGTAACATATCCATGAACAATCTGTAAAAAGTTTTTAAATCTGATTTGGAAAGCTCCAAAAATTGAATGATAAGCTAAAGCAACCATTCTAACGCCTTTGTCACAATATCCAGCAGCTGCATCCTTTTGACTCCTGTGGTCCTTCAAACCACCGATCCCATGATGGGTTCACAGGGCCGTTTGTTCTGTCATTCGAGCATAACATGTAAATGGAGAGTACATTAATATGAAATTCACCAGACTTGTGATAAGACATTTACATTGGTAGCAACGGATCAGGCTTAGCTTCGATGCCTTTCTGCAATCTGAAAGTTGCAAAATAAAACAAAATGAAACCATTGACCAAAACAAGCTGAATAAATGCTGTTCTTGAATCGCTTCATCAATATACTTACTCTTTACATACATCTGAGGCTTTCTCCATCTTTTCCACCTGATCCAATTCTTCCTACCCACACAAAGAAAATAAAAAACATAGTGCTATTAAAAATACAATCCTAATGTTTAGTTGCTCGACTTTGATAATAAGGAACAAAGGAAGAAGATTCAGGGATGAATGCCAATGATTTTCAACAGCAACAACGGCAAAACACTGATCATTAGAAGTCAAAGGCATCAAAGTCCTACAAGAATTTTCAACCAATTAGTCATAAAATGTAAAAAATTGTATCAAGGACTCTCAACCACAAAATCTTTTGCATCAGATTAAGCACATAGGCCTAGCAGTCTAAACTTTTTAAGCCTTAAAACTCTATAAGCATGATAATTAGGAGTGGCAGATCAATAAGATATTAACCAATGGGGAGCAATATATAATGAAATGCTCCTAGAGAACTAAACAAACAAGTATATGATAAAGGGTAACTTATGCCGAATGCAGTTAGCACACACCACTAGGATGATCTGAGATAGAAGTATCACTTCAAAAATGTAGTAATCTTATATCTATTAAAGCAGAAGCATCTATTGTCACGTGTCACCACCACGCTTTTCGAAGCCCAAAAAAGTATTTTAAATAGTAATTTCTAAATTTTTTGTATAAATATTTATATTTTATATTTGTTAATCAAAGTTATACCTCCACTTTTTTTATCTAAAGTTTTGTCCAATTTGTCATCAAAAGGAATAAATAATTACTTATCAATTCATTCATTTATTTATATATATATATACTAACATGATAATAAATCTAACCCTTAATTTTCAAAACCCGCACAAGGTGCGGGTATTACACTAGTGATACTGTGTCTTTGACCTTACAAGGAAAAACATATCTATACTCATTATATTCGACAACAGACAGCTAACGCGACCTCAAGATAACTTTGACTACTGGAGACTGGTAACTGTAAGTGATAGTGAAGGACCTCAAGCTCGAGAGTGAAAAGTGTAGACCTAGAAAACAATACTCCCAAATCCCAATCTCAGAAATTCAGCTAAAAGGAAATGAATGAACACAAGGGAACCACTATCCACCACTTCTTATACTTAAATTTCTGCTCCTAATTAGAGTTAACTATGTATGTATGCTCTTGGAGTATTGGTTTACAGCGTGAACTCAAAAAGCAACAGATAACATACCCGACCAAGAGATTTATGAGTTAGTTCTAACAAATTACATAGCCAGCAACTTTAAACAGTTTTTAAATAGTTCATATAATCCAACCACCAAAGGACAAAATGGTCCCTTCATCGTCTTCTATACTCCAAGTAGAATCAAAATTGGACCACTAATCCCCACCTTAGTAGTTACCACGATCAAGTTTAATGTAATTTGAATACAGCAAATCAACAACATGCTATTTAAAACCCCATAACACCATCATCACAAACACCCTTTGCAAAGTTTTCAAGATCAAGCCTACAACCAGAATTCTCACTCTCTCCATAAGACTAGCTCATATACACAAAACTTTGAAATTTGTATATGAAATAATGAAAAATTAAGAACTCACCTCCAAAAACCTGGTTTCTTGTTCAAGTCGCTTTAACTCGGCGAGAATTCGATGCTTTCCTTTGACATCAGCTGCAGGACCCTGTGGATTCATACTTGCCCAGACACTCTAAACCAAAACCCTAATTTTCAAACAAGCAAACAGAAGCTGAAAATTTAGAAAACAAGAGTGCGCATTGCTGGTTTAGACTTTAGAGGTTGATAATATCTCGCAGCAGTGGCAAGAGAACAAGGAATTTATGAAATGAGTTTTGAATTTCTTCCTTTTTTTTATTGTCCCCTTTTTCTCGCTATGAACAGAAAAAGGAAGGAACTTTTTGGAGACAGGGCAGGAGTAGAATTTGGGAGGGATGGTGGATTTCTACCTGCATTGGAGCTGGACAAAAAGCTGGCTTTCTTTATTTTATTTAATATGAATAATAAAGAAAGAAAATTTACATTAAATATCCTACTATTTGAGCTAATTGCAAAATTTATCCTTAAATATACAAATTTCACTACATATCTTAACTTCTGGGTTAAGCTGCATGCCGGTCCAAGGAAGGGTACGAATCTAGCTTAAACTAATGGTTAGTAAGAATATACATTTGAAAAAGTAGCTATAATTATGAGCGACAGTTCAAAACACCTCTACAAACGGTAAATGATATAATCTATTTAAACCACCGATTATCAAACACGCATCCAATCTCACCGTCGTACATGATAACGGTATCATATTAGTAAACTAACTCGGAATATCAAAATATTTTGGTTAAATCCTTGTATTTATGGTAGTTTTCACAACAGACTTAAGTATTGGGACATTTGGTGTATATTTTCCCTTGTTAATGTAAGAGGTATTTTTTATGTGTATTTGGCTGGTCCCTTGTTTTTCCTTTAGATGAGGTTATGGTATCTTTTTCCAACCTCTTCCTCACGCTGGCTTGTAGAGTTGTCTCCTCTCCCGTGTACTACTTGCGTGACAAACACTATCTCTAGTCACGTGATTTGCACACTTTTTTTTAATTACCCTTTTGTTCATGTAGACTTGTCTCCTGTACCCTTGCCTCCCTTGGACACTCAAATTATAGTACTTAGGTCAACCAATAAAAAAATACTTAGGATTAAACTTATTTAAATACTTGGACTAATGACTCCTACTTGGGATTAAACTTATTTCAACTAATGTAATGTGTTAATTGGACAATAATTTGAATTATTATTTAGCGACATATGCTACCCTCGGCTCGAACTTGTTTATTTTCAAAATATGTTGATTATCGTATGAAATTTAAATTCAATGAGTCGAGTTTGAACATGTCAACGTACAACACGTTTAGTTAAAATAACAATATAAGAATGAGTTTTAGTAGGGGTGAGTATAGGTTCAAAACCGCACTAAACCGAACTGAGCCTAAAACCGAATATACTGAAACTTTAGACCGAAAACCGAACTTATAAAAGTAGGCTTGGGTTTGGTTGGACCTAATACCGAAATCTTGAAATATTAGAACCTACAACCGAACCTATCATGTCGGTTTCAGTTCGATTTAGGTTTTGGACCTAAACGGACCTAAAAGATAAAAAAAAATTACAAATCTCAATAAAATAACAAAAATGAATTATCCAAACCTCGATAAATAACAAACATAAAAACCTATAAAAATTGTAATTCATTTCACTCTTCAAATTCGTTTTTTTATTTTCTTAAATTAAATTCCGAGTTTCAGTTAAACCGTCAATTTTACGTTTTTTACTGAAACTGAACCTAGACCGATATTTAAAAAATAAGGATCTAAAACCGGACCTAAATTATAAGTTCAGTCAATCTGAACCAAAATTACTCGGTTCGGTCCGGTTCAACTAAACCGAGATTGTAAGTTTGAGCATCGACGGCTACTTTTTATTCGGTAATAGTATAAAATAGGATTTTTCCTCTTGGTGCCCTCAAGGTGGACTTATCCTCTTGATATCCATCAAGTTTCAAAAATTCTCTTGGTACCTCATGGTTTTACTTGTTTCCTCTTTATAGTCATTCGTTATATATTACATTAAAAATTAATTATAAACTAATTAAAATCAGAAAAATAATTTTAAAACTAATTTTGACCATATTAAATATTAAACTAATAAATTTATAATAGAAATATATTTTATATTTTTATTTAAAAAAAGTAAATGAAATATAAATTTGTTTTTTTAATGAAAATAACTTTTTTAATTTTCATATTTAAAATAAAATATATAAAATAAAATTAAAAATAATTAAAAAATTTTAAGAGTCTAGAAATTTAAAATTATTGTAATTTTTTTTAAAGTTCTATAATATCTTAATTCGAAAATTTTATTTTCTTTATATTTTTAGTTTTTTAGTTTACAGATTCTTAAGTTCTTAAAAAATATAATTTTTTAATAAAATTTCGAATTAAAATAAATGATATAAATTAAATTCATTAATTTCTTTTACTATATCTTTAAATTTTTAGCACCTTAAAAAATTTATTTTTTAAAAAAATTGTTTTTAATTTAATTTTATATATACTTTATTTTAAATCTAAGATAAAAAAAAAATTATTTTAATTCATGAGATAAATATTACCTTTAATTCAAAATATAAAGTTATTTATAAAAACAAATCGAGTAAAAGGGGTAAGTAGGCTTTTATTGTATAAATGTAGATTAAGTAGACTTTTATGTTTTAATTTTTATTAACTAGGTCCCTTGTAATTTTGAGAAAAAGATAAAATCCAAAAAAATTTAAGATACTTTCAAAATTAAAAAGAAAAATGCGAGTGGTCCCTTACAATTATTCAAAATTAAAAAGATTCGAGAAAATTGGTGTAGAAGTGCCCTTTTTGTATCCATGATACAAAATAGGCCCCTCTATTTTTCTTCCAGAAAATAAAGCTAAAAGAAATTAGAAATCATGAGTAATAAGGTAGCTATTTAAGGGCAAATTAGTAATGTAGCATAATAACTACCTAAAAGTTAAAGATATATTAAATCAAAAAAACGGCAACAACATGATACGGTATACATTCGGCGGTTCGTCTTCTTTCCTAAATATTTCATCCAAAAATTAAGCGTCATTCGGAACCTCCATTGTATCGTGAGATTCTCCATTCGCAACCTCCATCTTCAAATAGTGAACTTCGACCGTCTTCAACCTCCTGTCTGATCTGTTCTTTGTGTAAAAACAATCAATCCTTGTAAGTATTCCAAGTTCTCTCAACAATATACCATTTTAATGGCTTCGATTTTGGTTCAAACCGAAAACAGTTGATGAACGTTTCCCTAAAATCCATACTCAAAACCGCCATTGTTGATCATTAACTACATGGCCTTTCATTTACTCGGCCTTGCATGGTGTTATGAAGCATGATTTTGTGATGTATATTCGATTAGGTTTTGGAATCCGACCACGCAAAGAAGAACAGATCTGTTTTAGGCTGTTATGGAACTTAATTTTGAAATTAGCCATTTCTGTGAAATTTATATATTCGAATTAACAGTGATGAAAGATTATGTACATAATTTATGTTTGCATGTGTTTTATATGAAGAAGAAGTATATGTACTGATATTTTCTCAAAACACTGTGTTATTTTTGTGGTCGATGGTCTGAATTATGTAAATGTATGTTATATAATTTCAAATATTGTATGATTTATGAATGTATACCATTTTATGTATCTAATTATAGAATGGATCAGATCTATGTACATAACAGAGGATGCCAAACTGTTATATATTACATTATGTATCCCATGTATATCAATTTTGTACATAATTACAGAATGTCTCAGTTTATCATTAACGATTATGTACTTACTTTGATATGTTTGATTTTGTATCATATACACTCTGTATCACAGTTTATGTATCTAATTACAGCATGATTCAGACATTTATGTATCTTATTGTATCACATAAGTAATAAGTTTATGTTTGAGGAATATGTACATAATTATAGAATGACTCATTCTATGTTTGAACACTATGTAGTTTAATTTCTTATGAACTGAGTGTAGTCTTCTGTTGTAAGTTTATGTTCCAAGTTTTTGAATGCCTCAAATTATGGTTGACATAATTATGTTTCCATTTGTATTTTGTCCCCAATGTAGGTCATGTACAATGCTTTTTTCTGTTATTGCATTGTTTATGTAGCTATTATGTGCATAATATTATGTAGGCTATTTAGTATATACAGATAAATTATGTAATGTAGTATTTAGCCAGAAATTGACTGAAAATTTTTTCTATTTACTATGTGTTTGAAGAACAAAATGGTTAGAACGAAATAAATGGCTGTCAAAAACCAAACCAAGGAACAAAGAGATGAAGCTCAAGCTCGTCGCATTAAAAATGTGAATATTTGAAATCAAATTGCTATATTAGTCACAAGACTTATGTAACAGTATAGTTAAGCACATAAAAACATAAATTAAGTGTTGAATATGTACATAATTTAATATCTAATAACTATTATGTGATATCATTACTACTCTTAATAGTTTCTGATTACATTTCCATATTCATATCATTTATTTTCTTATTTATGTACAATACTGTACATAGTATTAGTTTAGTAGTTGATAATGAAGTATTTTACCTTATGTACATTTCAGCGGAGAGAGATGGGAGGTTCGTGTACTCAAGATGTCAGTAGGCTAATCAATTCCGATAACCCACAGATCAAGGTTAGTAAATTGAAATGTGCACTACATAGTTTACATTTGTTGATCATAATTATAAACACATTTTCCTATGTTTATGCAGTTTACCTACAGATGGACAGAAACAAAGAAATCTATAAATGGCAGAATCAATAGTTATATGAGGCTTCCTCTAATCCCTATGATTTTGGATGAGTTATCTACATCTGACAAAAACAGACTTAAGGCGACAATTATTGGGCCTCTGTTGGAGATGAGCACTAAAATCAAAATGTCCAACCAGCTAATTCATTTTATGTTAATGAGGGAGGTAAAGACGAGGAGACACTACTAAATGTGGTTTGCAATTAACAGTGTTCTTATGAGGTTTAGTGTTATGGAGTTTTGTGAGATTACTGGACTCCCAAATTCTTCGGAATTTGGCTCAAATGTAGAAGAAATGGAGGATGTCAACATGAGAGATGTAATTGGGATTGACAGATGCACAAACATTGAATTGGAGCAAATCTTCAAGGATGAGCCGAAGGAGTCTCCCAACAAGTACAAAATGACACTCATTTTGTTCATTGAAGGTGTTTTAGCATCAAAGAATGGAAAGACGTTGATAACGTAGCACACTATAAATCTACTAAGTGACATGAAGTTGTTCAACAAATTTCCATGGGGTCGTTTTGCTACACCATAACGAGGAAATCATTTCAATCGTGCCATGCTGGAAAGGAGAGAAACAACGGTGGATACCAGATTGGTGGATTTCCTTTGGCATTACAGGTAATATATATGTTCCAATTTTTCCATAGGTTGAGGACTATTTATTGACTATTATGTACTTCCTGTGTAACATGCTTATGTATAAAATGCTTATGTATATGTACAGATTTTATACATAGTACCGAGCTGTACTAAACATGTGTCATGCTTATGTGCATATTAGTATTTACTGGATATTGTTTTATTTATTTCATGGTTATGTACTCATTCTATTATGGTAATTGTGTTACATCATTATGTTTAATGAATTATGTATTTATTAGATAGAGTTTCAACATCTATGTACTCACTGTTATGTATACATATGTGTAATGAAGTATTTATGTTGATTAATTATAGTTTTCCTTTTTGTAATATTTGTAGATACTTGTCTTCAATTCCATCCCAAAGTTTGCAAAGCATTTTGCAATTATAATCAATGCAGAGGCAACTCCTTCATGCCTTAGGTATGTATCCAAATCTGGGAAGGGTGGCAAGCTATATCCTGGTTATACTGAGCTGCAGGGTATTGCTGAAACTCTTCAAACAGAGGATATTAAGACAGTTGATGTTGAGAAGGAAGAGGATGATTATGAAAGCTGGTATATGGAGGGTGATGATGACAGGATTGATACACCATTTGGTATTGGGTTTCATAATGTTGTCCCCATAGTGATTAGGCCTTTAATTTATCATGCAAAGGAGGAAGAGTTTAGGTGTGTGCTAATCAAAATTAGTAAACTGTTTTATTTCATACATTATGTGATATATAACGTATACCCTGTTTGTGTTATTATGTAGGCCTAGTACTGAGAACGTTGTCATTCGAGAAATCAACGATGACAAGGATGATAAAGATGACTTTGTGAACCCACCAAAAGACATTGGTATGTACTAACCATTGGTTTTCATTTTATGTAAATTGAATGGTATGTACTAGACATTTATGTACTACATCATACATTATACTCATGTGTGGTTGATTATTTTAAACAGAAAAGGTTCAGCCTGATAAACCATCTACCAATGCATCCAAAAGTGTAGGTAAGAGGAAACAAGAAGAAGTCATACCCAATCCAGAAGCTAAAAGGTTAAATTTATTTATATTTACATATATTACATCAATGTATATGTATTTATTAGATTTATGTAGTATAAGAAATATAATACTTCATATATACACATATAGTTCTGCGTCCAAAAGCATAGGAAAGAGGAAAATGGAAACACCCAAGCCATCTCCAGAACCAACAAGGTTAAAATGATTTATATAAACAAATGACTTCAATTAATATGTAATAATACTTACAGATTATATTATGTATCATTTTACAATTATGTAGATTATCAAAGCGCATTAACAAGGCCAAGGATTCACCACCACCACTCAATACCGAGCAAACTCCTTCAGAACTCCATACAAAGGACCGACCTAATGTCAATATTTCTGCTCCAAAGAAGTTTACCCATGTGCCACACGACACAACTAAGTAAGTAAAATAACTGCAGTTTTATGTACAATAATATTACCTTATGTATATTCGTAACTATGGTGTACCTTATGTATGTTCATAATAAACAACATTCAATCTGAACAAGCACATCATGGGTTCAAGTGTTGATGTCAAAGATGGATGCACTACATAAGGGACAAGACATTCTTGCTGAAAGAGTCGATGCAATGCAGAAGGTTCAGAGTAGTTTGTGTGAAAAAGTGAAGGAACAAGGCATTCTGATTGATGATCTGACGGCGTACGCAAGAGACTTATGTTCTCTCTACGAGCAGTTAGACACAACTGTGTTCGTGTCTAGCAAGAGAATTGAAAAGAACATAAAGAGTTGTGTAAATGATGCTATGAAACAATATGCGTCAGCTGAAGTTCATCAATCTCACGCAACAGAAAGCGATCATCAAACAGCTGATGTCGATCAAATTCCTACCAAAGATGCCATGGACGATGTAATGGCAGAGGAAATTGGTGCTGAATCCAGTGAGGTATGATATATTTATGGAAAACTATCAGCTTTATGTACAATGCCAGTGATTGATACATAAACTTAAGATTATGAATCTGTTATATTATGTAGTATATAATGTCCATGTATATGAACTGTATGTAGTTTTTAGAATAGCAAATTATGTAGAAAATTGTGTACATTTACTAATGTATGTGCAAATGATATTTGTTAATGTTTATGTATTAACACAACATATATATTTATGTACAGAATTCTGAAACAACCGTGCCAGAAAGGAAGGTGGGTTTAAGGATGCCCAAAGAAAATAAATACAAACGTACCCCCTTCCGTAAAAATGTCAAGCCACCTAAAGAACCACACATAGGTATGCTGACATCAAAAGAGCGACAAATCCTATACAACTGGGTCAAAAACAAAGACGAGAATGGGTCAGTAAGGGTTTCATAAAGACAATATCCAGGGACACAATTCAATCCATTATTAAGCCTGGCGGTTGGATTAAAGATGAGGTTTGCATACTACACTGAACTTATGTACATATCTATCTATGTCATTTACATAATATTGTCATGTGTTTCTAATGTAAATTAGGTCACTGACGAGCTGATTATGCATATCCGTATGAGCATTTGCGAAAATCCAGAAAAATATGGACGCATCGCTATACTACCAACCGGATGGACCCGAGCTTACAACCGTACTACATTTGCAAATTTCGCGGACATCAAGAATGACAAACCAAACTTCAAAGAAAGTATGTTTCAAGTCATCACCGACGATGTTCCACAAATGCTCCCCAAATCACTGTATGATGTCGACATCATTTACTCCCCATTCCACCTTCTGGACACTCACTGGGTCGCATTGGAAATAAACCTGCTTGACTGGTGCATTTATGTGTACGAGGGTCCATGGTAAGCATTCTAGACTGGAAGACAAGCTGAAGCTTCCTTTGAAAGTGATCAGGAAGAATGATTTAAACAGAAATGCTGATTGATATGTACACTATTTTGCGAATTAATTTTGTGTCACATTTTTTAGGTGTTAACCATACTGAAACATAAACTGATTTCATTTTATCCCTTTGCAATGTAGGGGTAGCTGTGGAATATACACGTTGAAATACATTCAATATCTTGCATCTGGTATGAAGGATTAGCGACATAGATGATAAAGTCGTTCAAGCGGTTAGGGAGCAGATTGCAAATGTTGTGTTTACAAGACAGTGGAAGAATTGAGCCGAAGAAATGTGATTGTGTTCAAACAATATGCACTGCTGATTATGAACATACTTATGTAGACAGGAGTTGTGAAATACTTATGTAGCCAGCCTTTTATGTGTTGTTAGTTTATGTACGGTTTGTATTTGTTATGTAGACATCTATTATGAACATAATTGTTTCATTTGACTTTTATGTAATGTTTGATATGCACAAATTCTCATATTATGTATATATTTAGTTCGAACATAATTATGTAGTAATACATTATGCACAGTTTTTTTATTTTTAGTACCAACATAATATTTTTCCATATACATAAGTGTATGTTTCTGCACTAGCATATGTAACATCATCAATATACATAGTGTTGTCCAACATATGTGATGGGTTTATGTACCTATGTAGTTCAGTTAACAATGTCAATCATGTATCATTAAGTACAATAATCCAGGTTTTAGTTCACAATATAGTCAAATAAACGTAACTACAGTAATATCAACCAAATGTGTTAAACAAACAATGAAGTAAAACAATAGTAGTCAAAACTGGTTTATCTACATAAACATAAACTCTATTTTGGTTGATTCTGACAAGTCCTTTTCGTGTGCCCGCTGTAGCCACAACAACTGCATTTCCTATTGTTGCTTTGTTCCCACGTCGAACGAAATCTGGCTTTTGACATTCTACCACACCTTTTACGTTTTAATGGAGGCTCACATTTCATTTTTGCTATTGAAGTAGGAATGCACCACTCTGTCTTACTAGGCAATGGATAGATGATATCCACATAACCAGCCCTCCAACTGTCTGATGAATAGTAGTTGCCAACTAGAAAGGATGGGCTCATACCGACATGTTTTGGAGCTGCAACGGCATGCATGCATGGTATTTTTTCAATATCAAACTCCTTACATGTACAAGTTTTCTTCTCCAAAAAAACAATCACGTGCTCTTCACACATCTTTACTTCAAATTCCAGCTTCTCTGCATCAAGGACGCACACAAAGTACATCGCACACGCATCAAACCTCTTCTGAATAATTGCCTCAATGTTAGGAGTCGATACCTCTACACAAGCTTTGGACTTTTGACCGTTCAGCAAACCATCGGGTCATAAATTGCTTTATTTCATCAAGCATTGTCATGACAGGGTACTCTCTACCTTCTTTCATCAATGCATTTACACACTCTACGTTGTTACTAGTCATTATGTTGTATCTTTTCGCAAGTGAGAAAGAGCGTGTCCACGTTGAAATCCCTATTTCATTCAGCAATTCTCCCACCTTCGGTTTCTCCTATACATACATAAATAATGTATAAGGTAATCATCATAACATAAGATATATAGTACATAATTTACATGCTTATGTACCTCCGATATCTTATGTAATATTTCAATGCAACTGCTGTTTTTATAGCACATTGCCGCATCAATGAACATTTGTAGGATACTATTTGATCTTGTCTTCTTCCTCAGATTACCTTTTAGATGTCAAATACAATACCCATGAAAGGCTAGTTGGTAATTGGATGTTATACCCTTCTTAATCGATGCATGTCGATCGGACACAAAACAAGCTCTTTGCTGTCCATTACGACACGTCTCATATTCTTGAAAAAGAAATTCCATGATGCATCATTTTCACTATCAACAATACCAAAAGCAACGGGGTATATTTGTTGGTTTGCATCTTGTGCAGTGGCGACTAGCAATACCCCACCATATTTTTTACTAAGATGTGTCCAATCAACGGTGATTACCTACATAAACCATAGACGTGTTCACAAACCAACTTATGCACAAAAAACTGAACATGAATATACGTACAGAAACAAGTGCATCCAACATTATGTAACAAAAACTACAATGCAAAATAAATAAAGAAAATCAGGGTTTTTTATATTATGTACCTTTCTCATCACACTCAAACCCCGAACGGACGGTCCGAACGACAAAAAAACATATTTGAACCTACTCTCATCGTTGTGTATGAAGTCCACAATTGTTCCTTTATTCACCTCCACCAACATCAATAAGTATGCAGGAATTGTGTTAGAATTGTCCACCGATGTACCTCTAATCATGTTCTTCACTATCTCTTGAGCTTTCCAACACTTCCAATAGCTAGCGTCAATTCGATGCAAACTCTTCATTACAGTGATGATCTGATGCACCGAAGGTAATTTCTTTGAATTACCGTACCTACATAAACTTGATAATAACTACAAGTAGGATACATAACATATAATTCACACGCATTAGCAGATACATAAATTCAGTCCAAAAATACATGCAACTTACATTGTCTTAACCTTATCAGCTATTACGTGATACGAAGCTCTCCTATTTGCCTCTCGCCGCAAATGAAACGAGCATGTGTGTTTCAAAACATACTTTGTTGTGGTGAAGTATGTTGTTTGAACGAGCATTGAAAAGCGGACCCTCCACTTACAATCTTTATCTACACATCTGATAGACACAATGCATTTTTAACTTCTCAACTTGTAGTTGCAAATCGTCCCTTGATGATACATAACTATTGTCATGTGGAACTATTGCAAACGAATTATTGTTTGCATCTCTTACAGACTCGCTCCCAATCACACTAGAACCTGTTGTACATAAATCAGGTTCTATATCTGCTACATCAGTTGTACTTCCTGATTCAAAATATGACCTGAATCTTGTGTTCCATCTTTCAGTTTAGCTTCCTGACCATGTAGTTCTGTTGGAATCTCTCCCACACTCTTATGTAGTTCAACTTTATTCACACATAAAGGGACACTCCGGCTAAACTGTGGGAGACCATTTATGTGTACAAAAGTATCCAAATAATCCTTGGTGTTAACATCATATGGTTTGAGACCCTCATTGAAAGGATTCTTGTATGACAAGCATAAATCAAACTGTGTTAAAGATATTCCAAATAGCAACGCAATCTTGTCCTTTAACACATCAAATGTGCATTCAACTGATATCAATAACGGCTTACTTGACTGTACTTCAATGTAGCTCCACACACCTTCATCAAATTTCCAATGTCTATCAAAATAAATTGTCACAAACACCACCCCCCATGATTCCTACAAGAAAGGTACAGAATATAAGAAATATGTCAATAGCTTCCTCACGCTCTGTACATAATATTTTCAATAATTACATAAACCTTCATTATGTACACATATACATAGAACATTATCCTCGTTAACTACATGACTACTTTGTCAAACAATACATAACTTACACATTACATAACTTATGTTAACATAAGTATTTCACACATTTCACATAATCTACATAATCTTACCAATTTACATATTATGTAACACAAACATAAACCAAATTTATACTTTCAACAATTATGTACAATCAACTACATGAACATAAATTTTTGCACTTATACATAAATATACACCGAAATTATGTAAACATACGCACATAAAATTATGTTCATCACCTTCAGCATTACTGATACTCAGTACATAAAAAATAACCGTTACATAAATTTAACAATTACATAATATTAAGCAGATACATAAACCGAACTTATGTACACATACACACATAAGATTATGTTCGTCACCTTCATTATTACTGACACTCACCACATAAAACTCAAAGACACATAAATTTAACAACTACATAAATCTAAGCAGATACATAAAATACGCAGACATATCACAGTACTTTCTCAACAACAGTGTTTTAAACTTGAACATATACAAACTTATGTACACATAAAGACATAAAATTATGTTCGTCCCCTTCATCAATATCAACACTCAGCACATAAAAGATCACCGACATATAAATATACGAAATACAAAATATGAACCATATACATAAATTACGCAGAGCAAATGTGCGAATTAACCACCAATTAAACGATTGAACGTACATATCTCACAGATCTGGACAAAAATGTCTCAAAACGATTGGATCTACAGATCGAGTTCTTTGTCTCAAAAATCGCACAAAACAAACGATTGAATCTACAGATTGACAATCCGAATGTTGATGATTACACAACCGTAACGATTGAACAAACAGATCATCAAAACGAAATAAATCGGCAGTAATCGAACAAAAAATAGAGAAAATGTTTATGACAGTAGACGAATAACTCTGTAGAAATGGTGGTTATGGACGCAGAAATAGGGGAATTTCGTGATTCTTGTATCACGTTTACAAGGAATGTATATTTCCTTTCCTAACAGCATTCTGATTTGTAGGGGACCATATTAAATAAACATATTTATTTAGAAAACTGCCACATCAGCATTTTTTTATTTCCAGCAGGGGTATGCATTTGTTTGGGAATTAATCTTTATCAGAAAATTATTAGGGGCCTACTTTATCTACATTTTTGCAAAAAAGACTAGTTAATCTATATTAATACATAATTAGCCTACTTCCCCTCTCTCCCTTAATTTTTTAAAATAAAAAAGGAAAATAAGAGTGATCTCCTACAATTAAAGAATTAGTTTTAACATTAAAAAGATTCTCTCCCTTAATTAATATTGCTTATTTTTTTTCCAAAGAGTCTCTTATTTGTTGGCATTAAAATTAATTACATAATTTTATGTACATAATCTGCGTGCGAAATTATGTACATAATCTGCGTGCGAAACAATGTACATAATCTGCGTGCGAAATTATGTACATAAAATTATGTACAGAATTTGTGGGGACCACTCTTATTTTTCTTATTTAATTAAAAAACATCCATATTAATTAAGGGATATAATCTTTTTAAAGAGAGTGGTCTCCACAATTAATATTCACATATCTTTTTAATTTAGTTTATCTTTTTAATTTTTAATAGTTATTTATCCTCCTTAATTAAGGGAGACAATCTTTTTAATTAGAGTGGTCCCCACAATTAATAACTTTCTTATAATTTAGTTTAGTTTTATTTTTAGGGAGAAAATTGGAGGGCATAGATTGTATCATGGATACAGAAAAAAGGCTTCCCGACACCAATTTTCTCAAACAAATTCTATCATAAACTTATTAGATTATTTTTCAAAGAGGTCATAGTTAATTTTAAATTTATTTTTTTAATTTTTTAAAATTTTATAATGACTTTTTAATATAATATATCAAGAAGAATAGGTATAAAGAAAAAACAAACAAAATCATGAAGTACCAATAAAATTTTAAAAAGTCCAAGCCTTTTAAAATATCATCCCCCAATAAGCACATATTTCGCCTCAACGGCGATCGATCGTGGCATATCATCTCCCGCCATTTCTCAACAATCAGAAAATGACACGTGTAAACAGAGTCAGTGATACCCAAATAGAACAAAGAAATGTATGAACGTTTCCTGATACCTTCCTTCAAGTCTGCAAAAAACGGGAAAAAATCAGAAAAGAAAAAGGTCCAAATCCCAAGAGTATACCTTGCTTCTTTCTATGTCCATTGATCTTCTCCATCTCACTAACTCCCACACACAGAGAAATGCAGCTCCAGCTTGGTTTCGCCTCCCATGGTGCAACCGCAGCTCCACCGTGCTACAATCGCAGCCGAAATCCATGGATATATACTCATTCGCGCTTCTTGGACTCGAATTTCAGAAGAAGCGGTTCCGGGAGGTGTCAAATTAGGGCTTCGAGTGACGGAGCGTCTGGCATCGGGAAAGGAGACACGTTTCTCGACCTTTGGAAGAGGGAGGTGGAGCGTGATAAGGTGGAGAAGCAGTTTCAGAGAATTCTTGACAGTGCGCTACTAAATGGACAGAGTGGCGGTGAGCCTGAAGAAGAAGAAAGGGAAGGTCAGGTTTACGTTGACAGTCCGGAGGAACTGGAGAGAAAGACGATTGAATTCAAGAAGATTCTGGAGGTTCCTAAGGAGGAGAGAGATAGGGCTCAGCGTATGCAGGTGATTGATCGCGCTGCCGCGGCTATTGCGGCTGCTCGAGCGATTCTCGATGAATCTCCTCCACAACAGCCCAAGGAGAATGCTGATCGAAACGATTTGGCCTTCGGTGCTGATAAAGGCGGTGGAATTATGTCTCAAAATGGAGGTAATTTTGGTTCGTATTCGTTGCTGCTAAAGCTTTTCTTGTTTGTGGGGTTTATCGAAGGTCTGATTGGTGCTGGGGTGAAATTTAAATGTACAATCAAAACTTCTCTTTAGAATCATTTTAAATTCCTCTTTTGCTTGCCTGATTATACATTTGTGCAGCGAAAAACCTGCAAATCCTATGCATGAAAGAAAGTTTTATTGTACTGTATATTTAAGAGGTGATTGACAAGAGTTTGCAGTATCTTATATTCTACTGATCAGTTACCGATTGTATCAGCATTGTAGTTTAGTGTTACGATCCTGATTTTCGTAACTGCTATTAAAACCAAACTTTCTATAGTTGCCACTTGCCAGAGAAGCACAGGATGATCAAGTACCCTTTTGTCTATATTTTTTGTGTCAATTAACAGGCCAACCATCTCAGAACTTGTACAAGCGTCAAACCAGACCTTCTCAAATTGGAACACCAGGTCCGGACTTTTGGAGCTGGGTACCCCCTTCGGGGGATGATTCATCCCTGGATGGTAGCAATAACTCACAACCAACTCAACAGCCCTCTGTTGGTGCAAATCAAATGAGTACAGTAATGGAAAAAGATCCGTCTGCAGATACCCTCAAGATTCCATTTGAGAGCAAACTTTACGAAAGCAAGATCAAGTCTTCTCTTCCACCTTTACAGTCATGGTTGGAAACTGAAAGAATGGATAATTCAATTACCATTTCAGAGAACATTGCCTTGAACAAGGACCATGAGGTTCAATTTACAGAACATGCAGCAGAAGCAGTTCGTATTTTGGATGAAATAGATGAAAATCCTTCTCATGGGATACATCCTGACGGATCGAGGTGGTGGAGAGATACAGGCATAGAAAGACGTCCTGATGGTGTGCTTTGTAGGTGGACTATAATGAGAAATGTGACTGCCGACAAAGAAGTTGAGTGGGAAGATAAGTTTTGGGAGGCTGCTGATGATTTTGGTTATAAGGAACTTGGGTCAGAGAAATCAGGAAGAGATGCCCATGGTAATGTTTGGCATGAGTATTGGAGAGAATCTATGTGGCAGGTAATGTTGATTTCTTTCTTTAGATATGCAATCCAAGACATTATGCTTTAATGTTGTTCCTTTGTCCACATTCAGCTGTGATTTCTGATGTTTTGAAATGGAAAACTCTTATGGTTCGTTTTGTAAGATTCTCATTCCAAGCATACCAAACATTAACTGGGTCAACCAAACAAGCTCTGAGTTCATTCATGCTTTATCTAAAATTTGCAGGAAGGTGGCCTTATGCATATTGAGAAAACTGCCGACAAATGGGGAAAGAAGGGTGAGGATGATGAGTGGCAAGAGAATTGGTGGGAACACTATGATGCCTCTGGGAGGGCTGATAAATGGGCACACAAGTGGTGTAGGATTAACCCGAATACAGAACTTGAACCTGGTCATGCTCATGTGTGGCATGAAAGGTACATACCCTTAGTCTGCATGTTTCCTGCATTTACTTGTAACATTGGTAACGATTAACGAACAATGTACTAGTATCTATACCTATTTTACTTTGTGGTAGGTGGGGAGAGAAGTATGATGGGCATGGAGGTAGCGACAAGTACACAGACAAATGGGCTGAGCGCTTTGAAGGCGACGGGTGGTCAAAATGGGGTGATAAATGGGATGAACACTTTGATCTAAATGAACAAGGTGTTAAGCAAGGTGAAACATGGTGGCAAGGGAAGTATGGAGAGAGCTGGAACCGGACATGGGGCGAGAAACATAATGGAACGGGATGGCTTCACAAGTATGGAAGGAGCAGTTGCGGAGAGCAATGGGATACTCATGTTCAGGAAGATACATGGTATCAGAAATACCCACATTATGGCTTTATGCACTGTTTGGCAAATACAGTTCAGTTGAGAGAAGTCAAGAAGCCATCAGAATCAGAGGAGAAGCAGTAACCATGTAAGACCTTATTCATCCTTCTCTATATAGTAACACCACGGCGCACAAGCACTCGACAAAATGAAATAATGTTAGTAAAGCTTAACTGTGATATTTGCTTCGGCTTCGGCACACAGTTGTTTCTCTCATGCTGGAATGGAGCTAGTTTTCAACCTAGAGCTGTGTTATGATACAAGTGGTGTAGACAGGAAAACCTTAAAAATGATTTAAGATAACTTGTTTCTAGTTAAGGTTTCATATAGTATACAAGGGAGGATCCTCAGATAGTTAGAATCTGAGTTTTCATAAGAAATATGATTTGTTAGTGTGTGATTGCATGTACTGTACTGTTAAGACCTTGTGACATGCTGTTGTTGTGAGTTGCAATTAGTCCTGAGAGTCAGATGAAACTGACGGCCCAACCCAAACTGGCCCATTTATAAATAGTCCCCTGACTCCCCTAGTCAATTGATGTGACACGGAGTGGATAAGGCTAGACATGTTCATGTTTAGGCTCGTGCCGATCTTTACAAAATATTAAGCCCGATTATTCGAATTTGGATTTGAAATGTCTGTCATATCCGTCCATTTGGGCAGCTGGACCGGGCCTGTGGGTACCCATTTTGCTATTTTTTTTAAAAATAAAATATTTTAATATGATTTAAAAAGTATATTTTATGTAAAATATATTAAATTTATTATAATTGACTGAATATATATATATATATATATATATATATATATATATATATATATATATATATATATATATATATATATATATATATATATATATATATATTTTTTTT
>BSUD01000003.1:15912190-15944643 GCA_033239045.1 Fagopyrum esculentum
ATATATATATATATATATATATATATATATATATATATATATATATATATATATATATATATATATATATATATATATATATATATATATAGATTATTTGGCAGGGTTCGGCCCATTCGAGCCTAGAGTGGTGTCCGGACCCAACCCGGTGGGTTTGACGGACCGGACTTTTCAGACCGGTCAAGCTTCTCCCTCTGTTCATACCATCCCATTTTCCAACCGGGTCAGGTCGGGCTACTCGAGTATGAACATGTCTAAGTAAGGCGAATAATAAGATGATTATATGCATCTGGCGTATACGGCAAAGGGCTATATACTATACAAGTACCTTATAAAGTGCATATTTTTGTAATTAAAAAAAGGATATAGATAAAGACGTATTGTTTGGTTGACGAGGGAATTCTCATCTGTACGTGACTGATGAAGCTGCTTTCTTTAAAACATATTCTAATTTTTTGACAAATTATTGATATATTGATATGATTAAATAAAATGTATATTTAAGAGATAATTAAAATAAAGAAGATGGATGCAGAAGTAGTGGTAAGAAATTAATACTTCTGAAAATATGCTCTTTTTATGAATCAGAGATTCTATAAAGATAGGAAATAGCAAGCAATGTGATGTACAAGTTTATGATCGATGAGCTGTGAGTTCATGGCATGTGGCCATAATTTAAACTTAGGATTAATTAAAGTTTGAAGATTACAACTAATTATATGGTTTGGGCTGGGCCACATCGACTTGGTCACAAATTCGATAGGTAATTGGATAAAATTGTCCTAATTAAGCAAACACAATTAACAAATTAGATTATTCAAGATTTTATGCTCACCCTATATGAGCTGTATAATTAATGTCATTTATTCATCAATCTAATTAGTTTTCATTATCCATGCATTTATTCATCAGAAAATTTTGAAGAAGCACTAACTAGAGGCTCAGCGAGTTCCATTGAACGATTAGAGTAAGTCAGTAAGGAAACCCAACTCGCACGCAACCCACCTTTAATCTTAAGTCAACAGGTGCATGCATTTTAATGATCCTTTTAAAGAGGAAAATTAGTGGTGAGATTTTCTTAATTGGCAAGTCTCCTCATGGTGATATCAGTTTACTGACTGCGTCAAATAGTTTAGAGCTCGTGTTATTCATTACAGGATGACAATTTTCAACTGATTAACTTGTCCGACGATCAGTAGTTAAATTTCTGAAATTAGTGATAGGAAAAGATAAAATACTCTATGTTATAATATCGTCTTTTAAACGTACCGGTAAAAATCTTTAATTAGTAATCACAACTAAGCACTTCGCGTGGGTAGTTGATATGATCTTCAACTACACATATAGAGAGCTTAGTAGTTCCTAAAAAAAATATCAACTACGCAGATGAGAGCGTAGTAGCCCATATGCGTAGTTGAAATGTTTTATTTTTTATTTTTGTTTCATGGACTCCAACTACGCACCTCATATGCGTAATTGAGGTGACTATTAAAAATTTTTGCCGGTACGTCTAAGTTATGTAAAATATTTTATTCTGCTTCCCTGGTGTATGCTTCATAGTAGGACAGTTTTCACTGTAATTTCTATGTAATCTCTTTATATGTATTATTCCTTTTTTTGAACAACAAATTTGGAATATCAAACTAATCTTGCATGGTATCACGCAATTTTCGATCCCCTATAACCAAATTGGTCGACCAAAGCTCTCTCTTTCAAACTTGGATTTTCGGTTCCGATCTATCTTTTCTACCTATCTCGATCATGGCTCCTATCGGAACTCTTGATGTTATCGATCCATTTTATCTCCACCCATCGGATTATCCAGGCCTTGCTATTTGCTCAGTTATTCTTAAGGGTTCTAATTACTCTGGTTGGAAACGCTATATGACCAATGCTCTACATGCCAAACGCAAGTATGGGTTTGTTGACGGATCCATCTCGATACCACACGCCCCCTCTCTCCTTTAAACCCTTCCTCTAATCACTTTTCTAACCCTAACACCCTCTCTAACCCAAATCCAATGTTCAAGAAGACGCTAGATGGAGACGGAACGGAGAGACACCGTCTACCGTCTAGACGGCCGGACGTTTGTCTAGACGGATTCTAGACGGTCAATACATGTTGGCTTATTTTCATGTATTTTGTCCTAAAATGCATGAAAATAAGCTAGGTTACCACAACTCACAAGAGTCACAACACTTGAACATTTAGAATTTCAAAAATGAAAATTTATTTGTTTAGGGTATGGTTTAAGAAATTAGGGTTTTGAACCATCTAGACCGTTATGAAACCGTCTAGACCGTCTAAACCCGAATTTGTCCTTCTTGAACCGTCCAGTGTCTGAACCTGTTCAAGAAGGACCATCTAGAGCAAGTCGGTACGGTTGGTGGCCGTCCACCGTCTAGACGGCCGTCTTTTAGAACACTGCCCAAGTCCTTCTTCATCTCCTATAAATTTACCCAGTTTCATAGACAGGGGGAACCGCCAACCTCAAATTACTTCTATACCTGCTCGATACAGCTCTCGTACATCTCATCATCCTCCTAGTAATGACGATTACATATGTAACACCGTCCGCATCTATTTCACCCTCTACACGACCTCCCGCTCCATCCCAATCCATTCATTCGGTAAGGTATCCTCTCTCTAATTACGTATCTTACTCTCATTTATATACACCTATAAAAAGTTATATTGTAGCTATCGAAAGAATTCCGGAACCAATATCTTATAAGGACGCCTCTCAACACTCCGAATGGCGTTCCGCCACGAAAACCGAGATCGATGTGTTTCTCCGTAATAACACTTGGATAATGCTCGATCTTCCACTAGGCAAATCACCGATCGGATGCAAATGGGTCTATCGTCTCAAGTATAAAGCAGGTGGTTCTCTCGAATGTTACAAAGCACGACTCGTCGCGTTAAGTAATCGACAAAAACAAGTTATAGACTTCTCGGAAAATTTTGCTCCCGTTGCTAAGATGAATTCGGTGAAGTTGTTTCTTGTAGTTGCCTCAATCTGAAATTGGGAACTGCGTCAACTAGACGTTCAAAACGCCTTCTTCAACGGTAATCTCCGGGAAAACGTCTACATGCATTCCCCACCCGGATTTTCTCCTCCTGGTTTCTCAAAAGTGTGTAAACTTAAAAAATGCTCTACGGCCTTCAACAAGCACCACAAAATTGGTTTGTTAAGCTCTTTGTAGCCCTTGTCAACGTAGGTTTCCGACAATCAAAAGCCGATTACTCTCTTTTTTCCTTAAAATGAAATGACATTGTTCTCCTTCTACGTACTGACATCATCTTATACGGTAATAACTTGCTTTCCATCTCTAATTTAAATTTTATCTTAACCAATGTTTTCATATGAAATATCTAGGTATTCTTCTTTACTTTCTTGGAATCGAGATTACACAAACTCATACGGGTCTTCTCCTTTCACAACAAAAATCCATTCTTGATATCCTTAGTGAAACTGAAAATCTCCACTAGACCGGTCACTTTTCCAAACGAGCCCAACCACGGTCTTACCCTCGACAAAAATCCATGCTATGCCGATCAGGAATGATATCGCAGATTTGTTGGCCGCATAATCTACCTAACACTCACTGGACTAGAGCTATGCTACTCCGTCCATATCCTCTCTCAATTTCTCAATCGTCCGACTACAACACATTGGAACGGGGTCTAAGAATACTTCGCTATCTTAAATCATCACTAGAAAATGGTATTTTCTTATCCCAAAATAGTAATTTACAACTCAATGTTTTTTGTGATTCGGATTATGCCTCATGTCCACTTACCCGTCGTTCGTTGACTGGTATTTCATTATGCTCGTGAGTCTTCCATATCATAGAAAACAAAGAAGCAAATAATCGTATCCAGATCTTCAGTCGAAGCCGAATACCAAGCCATGGCCTCCACCACTTATGAATTAATTTGGCTCAAGTCCCTCCTACAATATCTCGGCTTCACCCAGACTCAACCTATGAATCTCTTGTTTGATAATCAAGCGGCGCTTCATATAGCATCTAATCCAATCTGTATGAGCGTACCAAACATATTGAGATCGATTGTCACATCATTCAAGATCAAGTCCAAAATGAAAAAGTTTCAAAACTGCTCACATCGATCCGCTCCTTCAACCAACTAGCGGATATCATAACCAAAGCCTTAGGGCACAAACAATTTCATTATCACCTTCGCAAGTTGGGCATTTGGAACATTCATGCTCCGATTTGAGGGGTATTAAGTTACCTTATGTACAGTATTATATTCCGCTTCCATGATTTAGTTTCATAGTAGGACAATAGATATCACAGTTTCCTTTAGCTTTCACTGTAATATCTTTGTAATCTCTCTATATGTATCATTTCTTTTTTTGAATAAACACATATTTGGAATATCAAATTAACCTTTCATAATATCATGTAATGTATATAATTCATCCATGAGAAAAAGGTTTTGGTAAATTTCATTAGAGCATGAACACTAGTGATTTTTCATGTGAGTTTTGAATTTCTTTTTCTAACACATCATTTAATAAACTAACACATTTTTACTTTTCACACCGGTGGTTTTTCAATTAGATTTTTTAACTTTGTACTTTCATAAAATAATTAAAAAAGGCAATCAAACCTTAATAGTTTACGCCTTAAAGAGTATTATTATATATTTAACAATGTTCTCACTTCCATTTCTTAAAGCATCACTTTTATATAAAAATCAATATTATTATATGTTAAGATATCACTAGTATATGTTCTCTTATTGGATCTTGTTTAGAAACCAATACTTTATTGTCAAATAAAATGAAGTTTGAAGATGATCTTTTTAGCTTATTTGGTAGTCGAAATAAATAGTTTGTTGCAAGATTTTTTATAAGCTTGATAGCTATTTTTTAGAAAATGAAACTTTATCGGAGCTAATGTGAGTTTAAATTACCAAAAAAGATATAATTTATCAATAAAAGTATATTTTGTAACGTTGTGTATACAATATATCATTCAATATGTTATCATAAACTTTGCAAGTTTTCTCTATTAACTTATGAAATAAGAAAGTTTAACGTTCCGTAAGCTAACATAAGCTCTCATTAGTAGCTTGATAAGTTCTCATAATCTAAGAGTTCATTTGGTGGAAATGTATTATTAGGGATCAAGGGGTTGATGGGGTTGAATGGGAATGCAAGTATTGAATGCAACCCCATAGAGATACATTATTTGGGATGAAGGGGTTTGAAAAAAATTTGTTATGGTCACCAAACCGACCCTAAACAAACCCGATTTCCAAGCGGACCCATTGTCCCATCAACTTTATCCCTTTCATTGTAAATTTTGAGTATTTTAATTTTGAGAATTTTTTGTTGGTGCACTCCAACTATTATCTTTTCTTCTTGTTATCCCCGTGTTTTAGAATTTCCTCTTGATGCAACTAAGCTTTGAACCATTTTCTCCCATTTTGTAACATTCCATTTTAAAACAGATTTCATCGTAATAGTTATAAAGAAAAAGAAAAATTATAATTTTTATCATATTTTTTAAAATAAATTAAAAACAAAATTAAAATAAAATTAAGAAACAACTACGATTTTATTTTTCCCGTTAAACGTAGATTTTCTAGATTGAATGCTTCTCTTGTTGCATGCTTCTCTCGACTGAACAAATCTCTCTCGTGGTCAATAAATTCGCTCACCTTATCCTTGATTTGATTCATATTAAGTAATATTATCGATTTCTAGGGATTTTCATTGCTTATGGGCATGTGCTTCCGCCGTCGGATTTGATTCGCGAAGAATGCTCCGCTCTCCGAAAATAGGCATATACTTCAAGCCTAAAAGATTATAACTCGTGATTGAGGAGAATCTCCGGACCTAACTCACTTCAAGGCCACGACTAGGAAATCTAGGAGGCAAGGAATGAAGAGCACTTTAAAGATGAGAAGAGGAAAGATCAAAATCATTTTTAGAAGAGAAATGAAAAACATCTCCAACAGATAAACAAAATCATTTTTAGAAGGCAAATGAAGACCACTTCCTAGACCACCTCTCCGAAGGAAATGATGATCATCCTTGAGGAAGAAGTGAATACCAATTATAGATGGAAGATAGCAAGATCCACGTATGCATGGAAGCCAATTGTCTCATGCAAGTACAAGTGTGGACGGAATAGAGGATGAATCGATCCGATGCTAAAGTCAATAGATCTAACAAGTACACGTTTGACCCATACACACGCATGTGGGAGATGGAGATCAAAGCCACGAAGGGAAGAGCTCTCCCCGTGTATGTGCGTGCATTAAGCCATGAGATAGTAAATGCAACCATGCAAACGTCGGAACGTTAACACATTCACCAACCGGCCAACCATGAATGAACATGTTGGATGAAATGCAAAGCTACAAATTGGACCTAGTTGCGTTATTTTCCAGCCCATAAAAACACATTTAAATTATGGGTTAAGTTGTTTTATTTTGGGCTTCGTATTTGTTATTTTTCAGCCCATGTTTTCTTCTAATTATTTTTGCAAATTTAATTATTGTAGAAGATCCTATCTTATTAGAAGATAGATCTTATCTTAAAGTAGAAGATCGTATCTTATCTTTTATAAAATCAAATTTACCTAATTATGTACTTGCGGAGCACTCGAGTCTCTCCTATATGTATAGGATACTCGGCCTCTTGTAAATGCAACCTGACTTTGAACTAAACACATTTTCTTTTCGGTATTTGCTAGAGCAGTCCAAATTTGTTGGCTTCCGCGTGGGAAGTAGAGAGTGAGAGACGTCTTGTTTGACCTTTAGCTTGGACTTGTTTGAGTTGTTCTACTTGCGCACAAGCACACCTCCTGGTAATCTAGTAACGCACCATCACTCCCTCTTGTGTTAGGTTGTGCGGAAGGGTTCTAGGATCTCGGCTACTGATTGTGTGATAGAGCCATCGTGTATCTTTCGTACCTTCAAATTCGTCCTTAGGGTTCGACCTTGATATATCCATCATTCGTTCCATCCATCACCGGATCATCTTCTTTCATATCTCTTTATCTTATGTTTTTCTATCGAGTCATCTAGTGTTGATAGATCGGGTCATCCCACTACGGCTAATCATGTATCTACTCGTTGATCGATTGAATTTTTTATTTAAAAACATGATGATATTGTGATGTAGGTGTTTTGTTTTTCGTATGCTAGCTTTCTGTTATTGATGTAATTCTTTGATTAAAAGGTTTATGACAAGCATGCTTGTTTAGTGTTATGATTCAAGTGTATATGACACTCATGTTATATATATTGAGTTGTGATATGTGTAAAGTGGTGTTATTCAAGAGGAGTAATGAGAGATGACATATAACTAACAAACAAGTTTGTGCATGAGAAAGGAGCATGTGATCATATGGTAATAATTCATTGGGGTTAGGTGCATAGTTCACTGGTTACACCCTTGTAGTGGGTAGGAATACCATTTATCCTATAGAGGCAATTTGACTTGAATAGTTATTGTCGGGGTTCCTTCAACTATAGGAGTGGGGGTGCAACCATTGTAAAAAGGATCAATTTGCGATCATGGGGCAGTGGCATAGTTAGGATTTTCAAATCTTAACTAAACATGATTAAGGTGATCATACCTAATCATTGGTAGTAATTGAACTATAACTTGTAAAAAAACGTAATCGATTAGTGACATTTTTAGTTTTTAAAAACCCTGGAGTTATAGAGGATGGTCAATGAGCAATGAATAATAATACGAGAAAGTGCACAAAGCATGTATATGAACGTTATGGCCAAAAGGTTTGGTCATGAGCATATATTGATATATTATTTTGTTGACGGTTGTGCTCCGTAGGCTAACGATTTATACCAACTTCTTTTTAGGTACTTCTGTCAATAAAAATGTACGTTGTAGGGATATTTGTTGTAGGAAGTGGTCAGCCGGGACAACGAGTTCCCTAGAGTACGTGAGATTTGAATTTGCTTAGAGTCTAACCACATGTGTGAATGCATATGTTAGCCTATGCACACATCTGTAGGTTTATCCATTTTGTAGAAAGGTTGACGAGTCACTATAACTGTTAAGTTGCCATTTTTGTTTGTGAGTTTGTTTTCTATGTAAATAATTTTTATAATATTTTTGAAAAAAGTGTTAAAAAAAAAGAGGGTGAATAGATTGTGAATCCTTAAGAAAGTGAAAAGAAAAGCATGAAACAGAAGAACACGTGGTTGACAGCTGGATCAGGTCACGTGGAGTTGGGACCCTCGGCGTCGTGTCTACAATTAAGATAAGATCGTCTTTTAATTAATCCTTAATTAAAATTAGCGGTCTACCAAAAAAAGCAAATAACAACAAGTCTACCAATTCCCACACCAAACTCTTTCTCGCCTCCCACTTTACAGCTCTACATTACCTTCAATTTTATGTCTTTGTATTATAAAAATGAGCATCATTTCTCCATATTTTGGCTCAATTTCTAAGATAATTAGTGTTCACACTTGAAGTGTACGTTCTAAATAGATCAATCATGTTTAGTTTGGATTATCAAAGAGGCAAAAACTCAAGACGGAGTCGAAAATAATCTCACGAGTAATTTCAAAAGCTTTGAAGTGACTTGATAATCCATAATTTATATGTTATTATCGATTTTAATCTTACGTATTTGCATTTCAATGGCCTCTTACAAGCCCAATTGTAAAGATATAGACTTTAGCGTATAAACACTGAATTTAAAGAGTTTTACATACACCGATACAAACTATCTTTCCATTAGATTTCAGATCACGTACTCAATGCTTAATCAAATTTAGATACGTCAAAATAAAGTTTATAAAATTCTTTTTTTTTTTTTATATATAATTTTTTTTATAACGTGTTTTGTATTATTTATGACAGTGATAGTTTAATATCATAATCATCGTCATTTTCAATACTTTTTTTTCCACCTCTATTATATTTAGATATATGCCCTACTAAATCAATTATTGGTTAATAATACATTATACATTATCATCCTCTTTTTGCTTTGGTAAAATGTATTATTGGCTGATTAGAGGTCAAGTATAAGGCTATGAATCATGCCTTGATATTAATTTATTTATTTTTAATAATTTTTTTATTGATTCTTTATTTAAGATAATAGTTTAAAAATAATCTTCTTAAGTATACCCTAAGTATGAGATTAATGATTGATGTAATGGTACGGTTTTGGTTCTAGACTTCTCGTATGGATAAACTTTGCAGTGTATATGTTAACCATATATTTTCAGATGTATTTCAAATTGGATCTTTTTTTTTTACACGTTGGTTCTAGTATGAATAGTCTTTCCCGTCTTTATATGCGACATATATACGACATGTTTTTAAGACACATTATTTGTGAACATAAAATATATGACTTTTTGTGATTTTAAGCACATAAAATATGGTTGTGTTTGGTGTTCAAAGGTACTGCGTATTATTTCAGGGGTCTATGTTCACTTGGATTAAAAAAAACAATCCAAATAATCCTATATTTAATCTTTCAATAATCTACTAATAATCAACTTTGTCAAACAAGCGGTAAAAATGTATAACAACTAAAAATAAATAATTCATGTAAATGTAACTGATTTAATTTCTTAAATCATAAATATCATTTTGTTTAACACGTTAAACGTGAAAATTTGGTATATAAATTTTTAGCAAATAATATGTTATGTACCATACTTAGTATGCTAATTTAAAGATGTGCATACTCTAGGGTTGTTGCTATTCGTACCACCATATAGATGCTATACATACCACATCTACGCCTACACATGACGTAGGCGTAGTAAATTTTTTTTTTTTTTTTTTTTATTTTTTATACCTTACTACGCCTACGCATCGCGTAGGCGTAGTAAGTTTCCTTTCATTTTTCGAAGGGAATATATGTTACGGACTACTACGCGTACGCGATGCGTAGTCGTAGTACAGCTACGACTACGCATCGCGTACGCGTAGTCGTAACCATTTCCTTTATTTATTGAACGAAATGAGCTTCTTGCTACGGCTACGCATTGCGTACGCGTAATGAGGGTACGAATAGCATGAATACGTGGGTACGAATAGCAATTTCGATACTCAAGGAATATTTAGTGTTTGAATTATGTTAATTGAATATAAAAATGTGAAGTCGGTGGAATATGTTATATTTCTTCAATTTTAATTTGCCACAACGTATTTACAGATTTGTCATTAATTATTTTATAAAAAAAAATTTTTATTAGAATTTGTAAACAGTTATCATGCCACGTCAATTTTATTAAAATAAATAATAAAAAAAATTAAATCTACCTATCTACCAATCAAAATTAACAAACTGATTTATTGTAACTCGATTTGTTGAGAAAATCTAACGCAAATCTTCTAACAAGATTTGACATATTTGTTTAATTTAAAACTAAATCCAATTTTGCTCCTCTATCTAAATCTAATTAAAAGTGATAATATATTAAGGTATAAATATAATACTCGAATAATAATTTTTGTAATAGAATTTTAATTATGTTCTTTTATTTATTTAAATAAATTAATCCTCATATGTTAGTTATACTAATTAATAAAAATAATTTTTACTATAAATTGATATTAAATATATGATGCATGAAAGTGAAAATATAATATTTTTTTATACAATCCTGCACAGGGTGCGGACACTAAACTAGTTCTATTTAAACTGTTAGTCCACATATGTAATCCATAAATTAAAAAGGCAAATGAATAAACCCTTTGATTGTTGGCCTTTATTGACCAAAGTATTATGCATTTTAATTCATGAAAAAACATTTCTTAGGGTATTATTAAATAAAATATATTCTAAACTCTCTCTCTCTACATGGAAAAACATATATTTTTTTCTTATTAAATTAAGTTCAATAATATTGAGCTTTTATGTAAGATTGTAATTTAAGGGTTATGTTATGTAAACTCTTATTTTATGGGAGGTTTTGTGTAATTTAACCTAATTATCAATCCTTAAATGAGAGCGTGTTGTAGTTGAAGTAAGTGAATTTTGTTGAAGTCTCGTGTGTTGACAAGTTCTTTATCTGAAAAAAGATATTTACCGATCGAGACCGGCAAGAAAGAAATTATGACATTACAGTCCTTCTACACATTAACGCATGACCTGAGCATCGTTAATTTGACTCTCAAATAAATCAATATTTTTACTTTTTCTTTCTTTGAAAACAAGAAATTATTTTCATATTTTAAATTCCCAACTCCTGCGCAACTATAAATACACGTAATCTTTGGATTCAATTATACAACCCTATATCTCTCTCTGTTATAAATGGCTATGGCAGAAGCTGGTGAAAGAAAACAGATCATAGCCGTTGATCTTGAAGAAACCTTCGGCATGTTCGACATCAATGGCGTTGATGGTATCACAGTAGAGGAGCTCGAGACTGTGATCCGATCGTTGGGTCAGAATCCAACGGCTGAGGAGATTCGAAGGATGATTTGCGAAAATACCGACGTCGCTGATGGTACAGCGCCGCTTGAGTTTGCTGAGTTCTTGAATCTCATTAGTAGAAAATCCAAAGTGAGTTGATTAGTTTCTATAATTATACATTTCGAAATTTAATTTCTTTTAATATTAACTATTTATTGATTATTAATAGGAAAAAGATACAGAAGAGGAGCTTAAAGAAGCATTCAAAGTGTTTGATAAAGATCAAAATGGGTTCATTTCTCCGAGTGAGGTAGGTTGAAGATTAAAACCCAGAAATCGAGTAATTAAGGAATGAAATCGTTGATTAAGTGTGATTAATGTGAATGCAGTTGAGGCATGTGATGATAAATCTGGGAGAGAAGTTGACAGATGAAGAGGCGGAGCAGATGATCAAAGAGGCGGATTCAGACGGCGATGGTGTTGTCAATTTTGATGACTTTGTCAAATTCATGACGTCACTATGATGTAAATTTTTTAACATTTTTTATTCTCTTAGATTTAGTTGCATAAGCAATTACGCAAGAGTTATTTATGTAACGGATTAGCTGATTGTAACGTCGTTTTATTTGGTCACAATCGTACTGTACTGTACTGTTTACTGTACTTATAATGTTACAGCAAAAAGTTTACCTCTTCAATAATTTAGCCTTGAACTTTTAAATTTATTCTGATTAAAATAAATTTTATTTGTGTAAGACAATGTTTGGGAAGAACAGAGTATAATTTTTTTAATATAGAAAAGAATATTTTGACTTTGACCAAAGGCACGGAAAACAACGCCAACAAAGTGGGATCCAAATGAGAAAGACGTATAATAGTAAACTAGTGTAATACCCGCACCTTGTGCGGGTTTGCATTTTAAATTTAATTTTATAATACATATTATAATATGTTAAATATAAGGTTCAAATACAATAAATATTAAAATGTGTAATAGTATTCGTGCACTCAGTTTAGTTATCTGATTTATAAGTAGTATATATATATATATATATATATATATATATATATATATATATATATATATATATATATATATATATATATATATATATTCTCTATTGTATTCATTTTTAGGTATGTTATTATCATCGAACATAGTTTTACATCAATTACAAAAAAAACTATGAGATAGAAAACAAAAAAATTGCAGCAAAAAAGAGATAATTTAAAAAAGAGAAATATTGCTGATTAAAAAAAAATTACAACAATAATATCAATGGTTAAAAAAGAGAAATATGTAAAAAAATTTTAAATACTTTTTCAAAAGTTTTGATATTATCTCTGATTTATAATTTAAAAAGAGATAATTTCTTAAAAATAAACATTAAAAAAAAACTATACAGTTGATAATTAAAAATGGTAAAAGCTAAAAAAAAAAGTTGAGATTTAGCCTTTTCTATTTAAATGGAGATATCACAAACAGAATTCCGTAACAAAAAAAATTGCAGCAAAAACTTAATTTAAATTGCTGAAAAATATTGCTGATTAAAATAAAAAAGTTTTGCTAAGGTTAATTTCTGAGAGGACACGTGGCAAAAATTGATTCTCCCTTAATATATATAAGATACAATTTTAGCCGTGTTGAGAAATTTCGATTGCACAAAATACGTGAGGCTATACGTAAAGTTGATAGATTATCTATTATTGTTATTATTATCATTAAATAATTTTATTAAGTTTACGTGTTAGATTTATAGGATACATGGTATATAATATAGGAAGCTATGTTAGAGCATATATGTACAAATCTTTAATTTGAAGAGAACATAATGGTACAATAATATACGTGTTTATATATAGTTATTTTATATAATGTATGATATAAAAGTTATGATTATTGCCACGTAGTGTTATGTACCTTAACGCTATTGTATTGATGTGTTGGATGGATCCAAATGTTCATCGGTTTTTGATATCCACCGGGACCGTATAGTGAGGGTTGTGTATATATGAGCGCATATACGCGTTTAATTCAATTCCAATACGTAAATTTAGTAGAGTTTTATCCTAAAACCGAATTATATGTTAGGTTCACATAGTATTTGTCGATGTGAAAAATTCAACTACAACTGTCCTGTACTGGTTGACACTTGCCACAAAGTTTGACACATGAAACAAAGTTTTAAGGGCAACTTTGCCAAACAAACGGATATCATATATTCACTAATCACAACCCACACGCAAGATAACGAGACTAAATGACGATATTTGTGTTTATTAAAAATATTTGATAATTTATTAGGTTGAAAATTGTCTTGTTATGTGATGTTTGTTGTAAGGTGTAATTTTTATAATTATAAATGGAGATCAAATTATTTATATCATAACTATTGACGATAGCCATTTATGTTTATTACTATTTGATAATAGGAGAGATGTGGCTTCATAAAAATATGCACATGACAAAATAATGAGGAGGTTGTCCGAAACTGTGTCAAACTTAATTTGACGAACTGCTTTAATATATAAATAGATAGTATATTAATAAAAAATATAACAATTTCTATTTTGTCTACGGTCTACAAGAATTAGTCCATCAATTTTATGGGATTAAACTAATTATCACTTGTTATAATAAGACAATAAATATAAATATATTGGTGCGATGGGCCAAGAACCAAGTGAGACGAACTCTTGCCCCGGAAGAAAAAGCAAGCGAGCAAGGTCCCCGCAATACGGATTTTATTAGTATAAATAGATAGATTTTAGGATTTTATTCTTTTATGCACGAAATATATTAAAAACGTTTTCGTGCACCAAAATTGAAAATGTTTCTTCTACTTTCGCAATCTTTATAATTAACTCGTTCAAATTCATTTTATATTAGTTAGAAGACGAATTTGAAGAGAAGTCGAGTAAAAATTTGAGTTGGAAATCCAGTTTGCGTAGGCGTAGTAAGTTTCCCTTCATTTTTTGAAGGGAATATATGTTACGGACTACTACGCGTACGCGTAGTAGGACTACGCAACGGCCATGCGTAGTCGTAACCATTTTACTTTATTTTTTGAACGAAATGAGCTTCTTGCTACGGCTACGCATTGCGTACGCGTAGTGAAGGTACGAATAGCATGAATACGTGGGCACGAATAGCAAACGGGGAGTTGGAGGCTTGAAATGAAAAGTCCGTGTCTCCGCGTAAGAAACATTTGGCGTGGAAGTGACAATTCGTTACACGACGCACCAATGATCTACCTATGAATTGACCCATTCTCTCTCTCTTTATGCAAGCAAGTTAGGTTACTTAACTCATTCAAACATACCACTAAAGTGGCTTACATTAAACGTCAATTAATACACTCTCCTAATATAAGTTAACTGCCATCCATTTCTACTCTCTTTTTGGTTTATTGGGGAAACAATTAGTCAACAAACTATCTGTTTTGTCATTTATGTCAACCCCATCAAGGTCGTGCAATTGACCTTTCAAATACTCAATTCATATTTATAACTTCTTTCACTTTAGTCAACTCATAAAGATATGGTCACCTATCTTTCGTGTCTAGTGCTATATCTAGAAACAAGAATGACATCGCCGATCGATAGATAAGACAAAGCGTACGAGCTTTTTGGATTTGGGTGACATCTCACATTGTCTTAGAACTACGATTTAAAGAGGCAAAAATCTAGACAATTATAAATACTGACCTACGATGACAACTTACGTGAATAAAAAGGCTGAATTGACATTTAGGGCCTTTTACACTATAGAGTTGAAATTTAGGGCCCTACCAATTACAATTGAAAAATAGGGCTCCTACTTTACAAGACTAATTCAAAGATAGGACAAAAAGTTGACAAAAGTGATGACTAATAAGTGATGGTTTGATGTGAGTGATGACTGTGACACTTTTGATTGACATTTGAAGGGAATTTGATGCCAAAAAAACGCAGCCCTCTACCCAGAAAAAATCCGCTTACCCAAAATTCCGCTTAACCAAAAAATGTCACAAACATACCCAAAAATAAATTTGTCAAAGTACATAAACATACTCGAAAACAACATACCCAATAAATAAAATATCAAAATAAAAAAATATCCATAAATTGGATAATATTTTATATTTATACCCAATTTGATATCACTTAATACAAAATCCATACCCAATTTAAATTTGTCATACCCAAAATTTTCAAAACTCGATATTGTACAAAAACATCAATATCAAATGACATTTGATCATTGCCCAAAAATTCGCTTGACATTTGATCATAATAACACATTTTGGGTAACCATAAAACATACCCACAATACCACTTTAAATATACTTAATAATAAGAAATATACTACAAAGCCAATACACATATAAAAGCAACCCAATTTGAATTTGTCATAACCAAAATTTACACAAATCGATATTGTACACAAACATCAATACCAAATGACATTTGGTCCTTGTAACATAGTTTGGATAACCATAAAACATACCAAAAAATATCACTTTAAGCATACTCAACAATAAGAAACATATCACAAAAACAATAAACATATACCCAATAATGAGAAAAATACTACAATTCATATTTGGGTAACGAAAACAATGTCACCCAAAAAAATAAACATTCATGGACTTCAAAATTTCATCAAACTAGCTACATTAACCAAAAATAAAAGGTAAACAAGTAAAAAAGATACTTAAACCAAAAGTAAACATCTAATCACCATCATTTCAATTAAAAAAATTATTACCCCTATTTTCTAGTTTCTATATCTACTTTTTCTTTCTTTTATATAGAGACCTAGTTTACAAAAGATAAATTTAAGGGGTCTTATTTTCCTAATTAATTCGAATAAAAATTAACCACGTTCAGAACCATGAGTAAAAAATGTTTAGTCAATCGTGCGACTCATGCTAAAAAATGTTCATGACACACACGCACGCACACACACATATATCAAAACGAAAAAAACCGCAATCAAGACTCACAACTATGATTCGAGATTTAAATGTCGGAGATTCACAACAATCTCAAAGTAGAAGACAACTTGTGGATTGGATTCAAATTAGTTTTTAATTAAAATTTTTTATCGTTTTTGTTATTTTGTGATTTATTATGATTTTAGGCATCAATTTAGTTATTTTAGTTCAGTTGGTTTAGGAATAATTGGAATTGGATCGTCTACGAGATTTAGTGTTTTTTTATTTGCATTCTGATGAGTTTTTTTTCGAGCTTTCAAACGGGCTCTAATGGTGAGATTTTGGCGAAGAAGATGACCAACTTTTTTTTATTTTTTTTTAATGTTATAATTTTGAAATGCATAATTTTATTTTAAAACAAAATTCAGATTGTGATGAAAAACAATAAAGAGAAGAAGCGAGAAGATAGACTTGTCATGACATTCGTCCGTCGAGAGGCCAAAGCTCAACAAGATAGACGTATCATGACATCCGTTCATGCATCAGTTGATGCACCCAAGGCACAAGAGGTGTGTTTGGGAACCTTATTATACTGGATGATGGAGATGAAGGTAGTTTAAGAGATGAAGATAAAAATATGTGAGGTGTTTGGAAGGCCAACTTTTACTAGATGAAGCAAGATGAAGCAAGATTAAGGTAGATGAAAAATGTCCAAATTTATAAGCTTCCTACATGTAGATGATGGAGATGAAGCTAGATGATGAAACATATTTTTTCAAATTAACCCTTTCCACAATTATAATAATAAAGTCAAGAAATAAACCTTACTAAATTTAAATTAACAAATTTTATAAATTTAAAATACCCATTTAAAAAAATCACCTACTAAATATTTTTAATAAAACCAAATTATAAATTTAAAATACCAATTTTAAATTTTAATTATCCACATTATTGAATATTTTTTTTGGTAAATTGTGTGCATTTAATTTTGTGAAAGATTGGTAAGTATTATTTTTTTAAGTGAATAACTTAAAATTCATAATTCTTACACATATTTTTATATTATTTAGAAAAATAAATTACAAATTATATTTAATATAAATTTACTTATAAATTTAAATTAACAAATTTTATATTTTTATTAGCCACTTATCGTATAATTTTTGTATTATATAGTTATTATAATATTGTACAACTATAATATCTATTTAAATATAATAGATGATGCCCATTTTCGTAACTTTACATTTATATCAGCTTCGATAAGTTCGTAATTTCCCAAACGCTCAACAAGCTTATCAAAAAAAATCAGCTTACCCAATCAGCTTCAGTTACAAATAAGCTTCAGCTTCATCTATAATAAGTTCGTGGTTCCCAAACAGACCCAAGATCATATCATCGATGAGGAGAATGTGAGACCATCATCACTTGTTCCGGATTATGAAACGGAGGACTCCTCAGAGGGTGTTCCACATCTAGATGACATTCTAGATGGTGAGCATGAGTAGATACTTGTTGAGCATGAGCAAATACTTGTTGAGCACGAGTATGGGTATCGGAGTATGTACATGTGGAGTTGGAGAAAATACCTATGGAGCATGAGTAGGTACATGTAGAGCATGAACAAGTACCTATGGAACAGGAGCATGCACCTGTGTTATTGACATTCTACAATGACCACAGAGCTGCCGTCATTTATGATGTCGTTGGAAATTCATTGAATCAATTTACTTTTGGATATATCATTAGAAACCACCTTGTCATTCCCATTGCTATCTGAAATGGAAAATGTAGTGTCGAATCTGTGCTAGAGGCAAAAGTTTTTGCTCTACGTGAGGGTCTGAAAAAGGCCATTGAGATATGTGCAACATCTATTGAGATTGAAGAAGACAATTTGATGCTCATAAATGCGATCAACCGGACCTGAAAACCTCCATGGGAGATGGATATGATCATCTTTTATATCTCCAACATGATTTCGGGATTCACACACTCTACCGCTCACCACATTTTTAGGGAAATCAATAGTGTTGTAGATAGGATCGCGATGCACGGACTTTGCTCTTCCATCGACATCGGTTCTATCTCAGATGATATTGAAGAAATCATCCGCAAGGATACTCTAGTCAATCGGTTTCCAGAAACTGATCCGCTTAATGCGCTTACCTTTATATCTAAAAGATGAAAAATGACAAAAAATAATATCAACTATGAGGTATGAATATAAAATAATACAAACTTTAGAAATTACTATTTGGTATACAAACTATTTCACATGAAACCAGTTTTGATACGGGGTGAAATTGTGGCCAAATTTTATTACAAAAACCACCTACAGTTTTTAAATCACACAAAGTGACCCCTATATTTTATGTTTATTCAAAAATCACCCATGTTATTTTTGTATAGTTAACAAGTTATGTAATAAAGATTAGTCATCACTTTATTCTTAAATATTTAAGGTATTTATACATTAAATAATATAAAATAATTAAAAATAAAATTTATCGATAGTTTGAGGAAAAAAGTCATGTTCGGGGTTAAGCTGAATGATAGAATATACTATCACTTATTGAACATTTTGTGTAATTTGAAAATTTAAATTTAATATATTTGAGGAAAAAGATCCCTATTTCATGTTTTAAAATTCTAAAAATAATCTTATTCATGCCAAAATTTTGTGAGAATGTCACAAAATATGGGTCTTTTAACAAAATTTTCTTTTCAAAGTTTTAAAAATTCGCAATCATCCTTATAGTTATATTTTAATTGGCCTAAAATATTTCAAAATAAAGTAATAACTAACATTTATCACATAATTTGTTAGGTATACAAAAGTAATATGAGTAATTTTTGAAGGAAAATATGATATAGAAATAATTTTATTTGATTTAAAAAGTTATGTACGATTTTTATAATAAAATTGACCATAATATTACCTGGTATCAAAATTTTTGAAAGAAAATATGACTAGGTGTTTGATTATCCGGATGACGGTCTTGATGCAGGTTAAAATCGTTGGGAAGAATCAACATCCCGATAATGTACACTATATGTTGAATCTCTTTAGCCTTTGATAAAAGGAAAATGTGGTTGGTGTATTTTGCATATTGATTAATTATGACTTTAGATAATTAACCTTTTATTTTGTATTAACATTTTTAACTGAAAATTTTGTTTTTAAAATTGATATATATTGGAATTATGAAGAATTTGTCGAGTGTAAATATTACCGTTTTCATTTACCATCGCATTAAATTTTACCAATTTTATAGATTCAATTATATATTTTGATATCCAATTTGTCTTGTAAAATCTTTCCTTCGTCTACAACCTTAAACCCTAATTCAAACCCTCCATATGAGTTATCTGGTGAAGCTTTGTAAGACATTATGGAATTTTGGAAGTCTAAATCTCTTAGACTTTTTTTTCTTTGTAAAACAGTTTGGTTGAAACCTAAATATTCATAGGCAGTGATGTAGGCCCATTAAATCCCAGGCCCACATTCGGCCCAGTTGAAAGGCCCATCTAACAAAAAAACATATGCTTCTCGAATCATGGGTCCAGAGCAATTGTGAATGCACTGCTTCTCTTCCGACCACTGGACCTGGGAAAAGTCGGGCTGGTCCGGCTCTCCCGATAAACGACGGATATTATTAGTCCGATTGGTCCGGAAAGCCCGACTCGGCTCGGGCAGGTACGGGAAGGATCCATACTCATCCAGGCTCGGAGAACACGACCCCAAAATCCTTTTTTTTTTTGAAAACGGAAAGCGGTTAGGAGAGAACTACCTTCTCAAGGTAGTCCTTCCTAAAGCATCCTTGCGGATGAGAGCACTAAGTTCGGGATCGTCAGAAAATGGTGTGTTGGGGTTCGAAATTCCCAAATGGGTCAATCGTTCAGCAACACAGTTGATTTCTCTGAACACATGTATGACCTAAACTTCCTCAAATAAGCGAAGATCCAGTACGGAGTCGGATATGATATCTCCCAGGAGCAACTCCAAATTCCTTAGATAGCCTTGATAACACAAAGGTTATCACCTTCAATTTCAATCTTTTTTATATTAAGTCTTATAACTTCTTTTAGTCCAGCTTTCAGCGTGATAGCTTTTGTTTTAAGTTTTAACTACTGAGTTAAAGTTTTTTTTTTGCGCTCAAGCTAATAGCATCACCGTAATGATTTCGTATAACAAAACCAATGGAGGTTATTCCTGAATCGAGTTTTGATCCATCAAAGTTGAGTTTGTGGAACCGAGGTTTTGGTTTATCCCATTTAATATTATTTTTCTTTCTTGTGTTGGGTAAGTTGTTCTTTTGAATATGTTTAAACTCGTAGTCATCATCATTGGTCTTATGGTTTTTCCAATTTTGAACTAGGTTTTTATTGAAATTTAGGATGTTATGATACGATCCGACTGCATCATTGTTAAATATGATTTTATTTCTGAATAACCAAATACTCCACCATATGGTTGCAAGTCGGGAGAAATTAGAAAACCCGATCTTATTTTTTATTTCCATCAAGAGTTCGCGAGGTCTTTTGTTTTTTGTATCAATGGTATTGAGATTGGTGATTATATTTAAATCAAATTTTGTGATTATATTTTTGCTATAAGGAAGATGTACAAGATCCTCGAGTTGATGATTACAAAAACCGCAGTTTTTGGAACCGCGATTCTTCTTTCGTTAAGTTTTGCTTTAGTTGGGATACCGTTTCTTGAAAATTTCCATATGAAGTTTTTAATTTTTGGTTGCGTGTCTAATTTCCAAATCCAATTGCAAGAATATTCAGGAAGCCATCCTAATTCCTTTTCAATCATTTATGAGGCTGATTTTGTGGAGAACTAGTCGTTTGAGCTGCTTCTCCATTATAGTCTGTCTTGTATTTCATTTGTTGGAATGATTACTTCCATAATTTTTTTCATAATTGTAGGGTTGATAATGTTTTATAGCTCATTTTCAATTTTAGTAGTGTCCCATTTATTTGATTTAATGAAATGATTGACTTTAATATGGGTATTGATTAGATTAATATTTTGTACTAACTTGATTAGGGGGGTCGTTGTGACCCAATTATCTTGCGAGAAGTTGATGGATTTACCATTGCCTATTTGCCAAATAATTCCGTTTTTGAATTCGGATTTGAGTTTTATCAGGTTTTTCCATTGCCAAGATGCTTGTCCTTTTAGATGATATTGTAATACATTAGTATTTTTCAAATATTTTTCATTAACAATTTGCACCCAAATTTTTTCTGGTTCGGCAAGAATATTCCGAAGAAGCTTCATCCGGAGGGCTTTATTAGTGGTAAGAGATTTTCTTAATCCGAGTCTCCGTTTCTTTTTGGTTTGCAAATTGATCCCAACTGATCAATGGTCTATGATTGTCATCTTTGTTCCAAAAGAATTTTTTATACGTTTTATCGAGTTCGTCCAAATTATGTCTTGGGAGCATAAATCCTTGCATAACAAAGGATGATTTTGTTGCTAAGTTATGTTTTATGAGAATGTTACATCCTTCTTGTGAAAGGGAGTTTGCCTTCCATTTGCGGAGTTGTTGCTTTGTTTTGTTATTGATGTCAGTGAATGTTTCTTTATTAACTCTTCCATTTATAATAGGGCATCCAAGACAAGTATCAATGGAGGTCGTGTGTGTAACACCCCGGATTCTCGGAACCCGGAATATTACTGGTTAGGACCTCACAATGGGTCCCGACCTCAGTTTGACAACAATATTACTAGGATCTTGCAACAAGACACAAATAAGAAAAACCGAAATTCATAAAATGTATTTGTAAAAGGATGAATGCAACAAAGTATAACAGCCTATCGTACTTAAACAACGGAAAAGACTAACTGTCTTAAAAAAAAGGGAAAGACAATAAAGCATCAACCCAAACCCCCACTCTAAAGAGTACGGAGACCCGGCTGACCACTACTTCCGGATCACTCAGCTACTGTTCTAACCTGCAGTAAATCTAAAAACACAACCAAACAACCATTAGCTAGTTATCTAAACATTAGGAGAATAATAATAGCACACACACACATAAAATAATAAACACTCATCATGCTTTCAAACAATCCATTTATTATCTCCATTTAAGTCATTCACTCTAATGATACTTATTTTGTGACACGAGGGATTCCCAAACCTCGCCTCCGCCCCCGTGTACCCATTTGAGTTTTCTCGTACTCGCTTTACGAACTGCTTGGTTGGTCTTATTACTTTCATCAAATCTTAGGTCATCAGTCCAGCTGAAATTTTCAATGGAGTACCTCCATTTCTCCTTAAATAACGGCCTTTAGTCTTTTCGGTAATCATCTTATTGGTGTAATACCGGATCCATATAACAACCTTTAGTCCTTCAACTTTACTCCTTCTCATACCTATACTGGCGTTAAATTCTTGGTGAGCATCATCTGCTCGATTAATCCTTTCATGCTTCGCTAATTCGTTTTATCTTCCACACTTCTGTTTCCTTAGGTTAACTCTACTTCTCGAGCCCAACTGGGTCATTCATCTTGACCTAAATAGTCATTCCATTTATAATAGGGCATCCAAGACAAGTATCAATGGAGGTCGTGTGCTCCATACTAAGTTAATTTTTGATTTCATTGATGCAACTTATGGTTGTATTTTTAGTAGTTTGGAAAGCAGATTTAAGGTAGTTTATTTTTTGTCCAGATATGGAGCAGTAAGTTTCAAGGATTTCTTTCGTTCTCAAGCATGAGTTCGAGTTTGCTTTGGTAAAAATGATCATATCATCGGCAAATGATAGGAACGGGATTGATATTGCGTTCCTGCAAACAGAAAAACCAATATGGTTATCATAATTATTGTAGTCATTTTGAATCATTTGTGTAAGGATTTCAGCTCCTAAAATGAAAAGGTATGGTGATAATGGGTCTCCTTGTCTAAGTCCTTTTCCGGGAAAGAATTGGTCTATTGGACCATTGTTAACAAGAACCGAAAAAGAAATTGTGGAGATGCATTCCTCGTACCATCCCACAAATTTTTTATTAAATCCAAATTTTTGGAGAACGCGAATGATAAATTCTCAACTAACTTGATCATATGCCTTTTTCATATCAAGTTTAATGGTTGTCCAACCTTCCTTGCCTTTTTTACTACGAAAGGAGTGGAAAATCTCGTGTGCAATTAGAATGTTATCATGAATTGATCTTTTAGTAACGAAAGCTCCTTGGAGAGGGTGAATGGGTTTTGGCATGATGAGTTCCATTCTATTCGTAATGATTTTAGCAATTGTTTTGTATATCGTTGAGTAGAGGCTAATAGATCTAAATTGGTTAATATTAGTAGGATTGTCTACTTTTGGGATTAAAGTAATAAACGTGTGGTTTATTTATTTGAGTAGTTTACCACTTTTTGAAAAAGTTTTTAATTGCTTTTGAAACGTCCGTTCCCACAATGTGCTAGTATTTTTGGTAGAATACGGCGGGCATACCGTCAGATCCTGGAGATTTATCACATCCGATTTCAAATATAGCATTTTTGATTTCCTCATTTGTTGGTGGTTTTGTTAGTCTTTCATTGTCTTCATTACTAACTTTGTTCTTGATAAGTTGAAGTTTTTCTTCCAATTGGTTTTTATCTAGTGGGGAGCAAGATAATTTGTTTACAAATTCTTTTTTAACTTCTATTCGGATTTCATTTTCACTTGAAATAATTGTCCTATTTGAATCAGTCAGTTCCTTTAGGTGTTTCCTATTCCTTCTACCGGTAGCAATCCGGTGAAAGAATTTGGAATTTGTGTTGATGTTTCTCAAGTTTTTATTTTTTATTCTTTTTCTCCAATATCTTTTGTGGAAGTTGATAAGACGATTTTGTTTTATAAGAAGATTTCTTTGAAGATTTTCAACTCTTTGGTTGAGGTTAGACGGTGATCGGCCTTGAATGTCCAAGAGTTGGGTTTCAACTTCTTTTAGTTGCTTAAAAATATTTCCAAAGTTTAATTTGCTCCATTCTTTAGCTTTTATTTTTAAAAGTTGTGTTTTCCTAATAAGGTTAAACATCTCACTACCCCGGTAATTAGCATGCCAAGTTTGTTTAACAATGTTCTCAAACGCTTTACGTTGAGTCCACATCATTTCAAATTTAAATGGTTGTGGTGTGAATGGTATTAAGTCCGCTAGATCCAGGGAGATTTGACAGTGATCCGATATTATAAATGCATGATTTTTTGTTTTTAATAGGGGATACCATTGAAAATTTTTATTGTGGACTAGGACACGGTCAAGTTTTTCAAGGATATTGTTTGGACCGTCACGTTTTTTCCTCCAAGTAAACTGGTTGCCTATTGTTTGGACTTCATCAAGATTACATTCGTTTTTAAAGTTGGTGAGTCTTCTAAATCTGTTGGAATTGATTGTGGCTCCTCCTTGTTTTTCCGAATAATGTTGGATTTCGTTTAGTTCTCCCAAAATTATGCATGATATTGATGATGCTTTAATTAGGTTGGTTATCGAATCATAGAATGAATTTTTAGATATTTCATGAGGTGGTGCATAAGCGAAAATGATGTGCATTTTGTGGTTTAGATTATTACATACTAATTCAATATAAATGAATCGGTCACTTTTTGAGATCTGACGAATTGATTGATTCTTAAGTTGGTAGGCTTTCCAGAGTAAGTATAAGCCCCCGCCCTCCCGGTAGCGGGACAACAAATGATGTTATTAAAGCCCGCCGATCTCCAAAGACGGTCTTCCGGCGGATTTTCAGATTTAGTCTGTGCTAGAGCTATGATATTAATATTGTGTATTTTGCAGACGGCTTCGAGGTTTGTCCAGAGGTTGCTCCGGCCCATACCTCTAATGTTCCATAAGCTTATAATCATATTGGTTTTATGACGCTAATTTCAATTTGGAGGGTATCGCATGCCATAAGACCTAATTCTTGTATGATAGGGTTGTATGTACGTCGTGTTACATTAATTGGTAAACATCGATTTGTATTGATTGGTATACACCGATTTGTATGATTAAATTGGCTTATCTTAGTATTTTGCGGAAAAGAGATTAAAAGAAAATTCCTTTTATTTGCTTTACCATGAATCCAAATGGTCTCAATGCTAACATCAAGCATCAAACTGAAGGTGATTTTTAGTCACTTTTGGTTTTTGTTCAGATTTATGTATTTTGTAGATAGGAGTAGATGCCTTATGTATTTTGTATTACTTTTGTTTTTTTTCCTTTTGAAAAAAAATTGGTACCTATCTGGCCCAACTCACATAGATACGAGCAAGAATTTAGGCCCAATTTTTAGAATCGCTCCAAGTCCAACCAGAAAAAACGGGTAAATTATTTTAAAATTTTGGTTTTGTTCAGGTTTGTTTAGGTCTAACAACCTCCTATATTTCAACTTATGAGTTATTATTATAGACGTAGAAAATCACATTTTAAAACTACAAATTTATTTTTAGAGAAAATTGCTTAAACATAATCATCTTTTAGGCTGACTAAACTTTAGTACCTGTCGTTTAAATTATCAGAACGATACCTTACATATTGAGTCCGACCAAAGATTAGTACTTGGATTACTTTTCACACGTAAAGTTAACACAACAGTTTTGCTTCTAGAATTTTCCCCTTTGTTTCTTGTTAAACATGTATGTCATGTAGGGCATGTAGGCCTCGTTGTAACTGTCATAACCCTTTCACTTAACGTGTGAACAGTAATTCAAATACAAATCTTTGGTTGGGTTCAATAGGTGATGTACCGTTCTGATAGTTTAAACGACGGAGTACTAAAATTTTGTCAACCTAAAAGATAAGGTATTATTTAAATAATTTTCTCTTAAGGCAAAAACGCATGCCTCTTTTCTCTTACTTCAAAAACTTCACACAATCCTTCCAAATAATTTTTTTCCTTATAAATTTGATGAGGTAAAATGTGATTTTGTACCTTTATCGATTACATTCAATTAATGTGAATCAGAATCTTCTCTTTTTCTTGGTAGTATCTACTCTTTTTCCTTTAATAAATACTCCTTTGATTTGCAATAATTGATATTAGAGGTAAAATTATACTTCCTCCGATCATAAATAAATGACTTTTTAGCCATTGACACAATTATTAAGAAAACTCATAAACCACCTTAATTTTATAAAGTTTTTTTCTCAATTTTATCACTTATTAAATGTTCGCCACCCTTTTAAACCAATGAGTGAATATTTTATTATGAAAATATTTAATAAAAACAATTTTCAATAACTATTCTCACAACTCTCTCTTAATTAATAACCTTGAAAACATAAAACGACATTTAAATTTGATCAAAATTTAGATCCTAGGAAGTCATTTATTTACGATCGGAGGAAGTACATAATAAAAGTTAAAAGTAGAAGGTGCAATTTTATAATGTAAAAAATTATATGAGAATAGTAAATAGTAATTTGAAAATACAAATAATAAAGAAAGATTAGATAAGATCTTAGTGGAAAGTCGGAGTGTTAATAATACTTGTAATTCCAGATAGAGAACAAGAGGAATATTAATTATGATTTTGTAATTCAAAAAATATATCTTAGGAGAAAACTAGTTCAAAATGCCTGCACTTTGTGCGGTTTATCTAAATAATTTATTTTACTTTTATATATTATGTAATGAATATTAATTAATAGAAAAATTTTAATTATAAGTTAAATTGACTTAAAACTAAAAATTTTTTATATCATCTATAAAAAAATTGTGTAAAAATATATATACTTTAAAATTTAATTATAGGTCAAAATTGACTTAAAACTAATTTTTTTTATATCATCTAGAAAAAAATTGCGTAAAAATTGTAGGTAGGATTATATAGAATCAGTTAAGATATTTCTCTATTTTTTAACTATTATTAATTATTTAACTAGAAAATAAGATTTGAATTTTAAAAAATAAAGAAAACAAATACATGATATGTATACACATAAATAGTTCGAAATTAAAAAATTAATTTTAAAAAAAAAATTATTTTAAAATAAGAAAACAAAGTATGATATATAAATTGCTACATTATTTTTTTGAAAATTATGAAAACAAAATATAGATATGTTCTTATTATGCTTTTCATTTGTTTTTGTTTTTATTAATCTTTGATTAAAGTTGACATGATGATTTATTAGATTAAAGATGATTTGACAGGCTGACTGCTTATTAATTGTAACGACTTTTTTTATTGTGAAAGATATGATGGCAAATCCGTAAATATATTGTGGCAATATTGTAAATAAATTGGAAAAAGCTGATGTGGCTAGCCTTAACATGCGACATGTGGACTAAATGAGTTCTGTTTTAGTAAGATATATATATTATCGAAAAAGTATTTCATTGTATGGGTTCACTAAATTTTAGTACCCCATCGTTTAATCTATCAGAATGATACATCAAATATTGAGTCCGACCAATGATTAGTACCTAAGTTATTGTTCACCCGTTAAACTATTTGAACGGTAACTCACCTATTGAGCCCGACCAAAGATTTCACCAAAAGATTTTTAGCCACGCGAGAAACCCGTTTCGTGAAATTTTGCCCCTTATATTTAACAATGTTAAGATAGTTTAACGTGTGAACAATAACCTATGTAATAATATTTGGTCGAGCTCAATATGTGAGGTATCGTTCTGATAGTTTAAATGGGATATTAAAGTTTAGTCATTCTAAAAAAGGTATTGTTTTGGTGATTTTCTTAATATCTTAGTTACTAGCTATTTCACGTATCAATGTATCATTACAAAATAATGATTTTCACGTTAAATAAGGTAAATCTAGTATATATGTTCTCATTATAAAAAATTTGTCCATAACACTTTCTCAATCAAATTTTTATCATCCATCTTTAATCGAGGTTGATGTCGACCGTCGTCGATGTCCCTTAGACCATCTCCGATGTTAATAAATCTGCACCTAATCTCATTACTAAGAATCATATCTGTCTATCATTAAAATCACGTATCAGAAAACAATAGCAATCGGGTATCATTATAATTTCACTCATAATAACTTAGGTTACTTATTTTGTACAAGGAATATATGTTGGGGGAGAATCTTTACTTTAATGGGAAAATTATTTGGTCAGAATCTTTTTTTCATGGAAATTTATACTCACATTATTATACAGTAAATCAAATTTCACAGAATCTCGTGTTTTAACCACCTCAACTATCCTAATAAACAAGAGTTTAACACGAAGATTGGTAGAAAAAACTGAAAACATATTATAATATGAAATAATTTAATTTATTAGGTTTTTTCTAATTTTGTGTTTGGTAAATGTAGCCCTTTTTAAAAGAAGAGTGGGTAGAGTTTGAGAATAAATACAGATTGAGGTATATTTAATTAATTAAAATATTAAAAAGTCTAATCACTACTATATTTTTCCTAGTTACTAAAATTGTCCTTATAATATTGGTATATATTTTTATTCATTATATAAAAGTTACCATAAGAAATGATAGTAAACTTACGCGGTTAATATCCGATTTTTGTGCTTTTGACTTTCTTAATTATCCTGTAACTGATTTACAGAATCGTTTTACGTAAGTTTCAGAGTGTCACTTCCTGGAAGTTGCTGTATATCGTAAATGTTATCTATAATTAGTTCACGCTAACAATTCAATCTTCTAGATATAAACCCATCGTCTTCCAAAATCAGAAACCTAAGCATCACTCACCATTGCTGCCATGGAAAACATTCAAATTCCCAACGATCTCAAATCCATTGAGTTTCTCATAACAACTCCTAAAAAGAGATGGCGTCGAGCCTTCGCTACCATTTACTGTTCTCGAGCATTTCTTTCGCTATCACCCGTTTTCACCCGATCAAATAAAAAAGCTATTACCTTTGACCCGTCTTACACTCTCATCAATGTCGAACCTGAACAGCCCTTCTCTAATGTCGATCAAACAACACTCATCGAAATCGTCAAACACAAAAACCTTGATCTGCTTTTAAACTCCGGTGGAGTTAAAACCATTACCGCTTCGCTGAAATCCGATAAAGATATCGGAATTCAAGGAGATGACGATGATATTTATGTCCGCAAGAAGGTTTTCGGAACGAATACTTTCGTAAAGCCTAAAACTTTAGGGTTTTTAGTTTTCGTATGGGAGGGATTCAAGGATCCGACTATCGTTATCCTCCTTCTCTGTGCGGCGCTTTCTCTAGGGTTTGGGATCAAGCAAAATGGTGTTAAAGAAGGTTGGTATGACGGAGGAAGCATATTCGTCGCTGTATTCTTAGTCATCGGCGTCTCTGCAATCAGCAATTATCGTCAAAGCCGACAATTTGATAAGCTCAATGCACAAAGCAACGATATCAAAATCGATGCAATCAGAAACAAACGAAGGCAAAAGATCTCGATTTTCGACATTGTTGTTGGCGACGTCATTTGTCTCAAAATTGGCGATCAAGTTCCCGCTGACGGACTCTTTCTCGATGGACACTCGTTGCAGATTGACGAGTCTAGCATGACCGGTGAGAGCGACCATGTCGAAATCGATAATACTCAAAGCCCGTTCTTGATCTCCGGTACCAAGGTATGCATTCAGTTAACAGACAGTAAAACCTAATTTATTATTCAATATTTTTTTATTTATTCTCTGTTCATATCGCAAGGTTGCCGATGGATACGGACAAATGCTGGTGACGTCAGTCGGAATGAACACTTCATGGGGAGAGATGATGAGCTCTGTTTCACGCGACAATGACGAAGAAACTCCATTACAAGCAAGACTCAACAAGCTAACGTCGTCGATTGGTAAGTTTGGTCTTGCAGTGGCGGTTTTAGTTCTTGTTGTGTTGCTGATTCGATATTTCACCGGAAATACGAATGACGACAACGGCAAGCGTGAATTCACCGCCGGAACAACTAAGATAAATGAAGTTATGAATTCTGTGGTGAAGATTTTCGCAGCTGCAGTGACTATAGTTGTTGTTGCAATTCCGGAGGGATTGCCATTGGCTGTGACATTAACTCTTGCTTACTCAATGAAGAGGATGATGAAGGACAATGCAATGGTTCGAAAGCTGTCAGCTTGCGAGACAATGGGCTCTGCAACTACCATTTGTACTGATAAAACCGGGACATTAACGATGAATCAGATGAAGGTTACCAAGTTTTGGCTTGAACAAGAGATTGATGTTGACAGTTCAATTGACAAGAGCATTCTTGAGATGATTCATCAAGGGGTTGCATTGAACACGACGGGCAGTGTCTATAAGAACTCTGAAGATTACGAATTTTCCGGTAGTCCAACTGAGAAGGCTATTCTTTCTTGGGCTGTGTTGGATCTTAAGATGGAAATGGATAAGATTAAGGATAGTTGTGAAGTTCTTCGTGTTGAAGCTTTCAATTCACAGAAGAAGAGGAGTGGAGTTGTGTTTACGAATAAAGAAGATGGATCTGTTCATCTCCAATGGAAAGGTGCAGCTGAGATGATACTTATGATGTGTTCAGACTACTATGAATCTTCTGGTGAGAAGAAGTTTATGGATAACAAAGCAAGAGTGAATTTCGAGCAGATTATAAATAGTATGGCAGCTCGCAGTCTTCGCTGCATTGCATTTGCACAAGCAGAAGTTAAAGATAAAGAAGACAGTAAATTCAAAGAAGAGGGCTTGACATTGCTGGGATTAGTCGGCTTAAAGGATCCGTGTCGTCCGGGAGTGAAGCAAGCCGTCGAGGATTGTCAAAAAGCCGGCGTGAACATCAAGATGATAACCGGAGACAATGTGTTCACAGCAAAAGCGATAGCAACAGAATGTGGGATACTTAAACAAGACGAGGAACTAACTGGATTAGTGACAGAAGGTCCGGAATTCCGAAACTGGACTGAACTCGAACGAATCAAGAATGTAGACAAAATCCGTGTCATGGCAAGATCTTCTCCATTGGATAAACTCCTAATGGTACAATGTCTAAAGAAGAAAGGCCATGTTGTTGCAGTCACGGGTGATGGAACAAACGATGCTCCAGCTTTGAAAGAAGCCGATATAGGACTCTCAATGGGGATCCAAGGAACCGAGGTAGCTAAAGAAAGTTCGGATATTGTGATCTTGGATGATAACTTCGGATCAATTGTGACTGTTTTAGGATGGGGAAGATGTGTGTATAACAACATCCAGAAGTTCATTCAGTTTCAACTGACGGTAAACGTCGCGGCTCTCACAATCAACTTCATTGCAGCGATTTCAGCAGGGGATGTTCCATTAACAGCTGTTCAGTTACTGTGGGTGAATCTGATAATGGACACATTAGGCGCTCTTGCTCTTGCAACCGAGAAGCCGACAAAGGAGCTGATGAAGAAGTCGCCTGTTGGGAGATCCGAGCCGCTTATAACCAACGTTATGTGGAGGAATCTTATGTCTCAGGCGTTGTATCAGATTGCGATACTATTGACTTTGCAGTTCAAAGGCGAGGAAATGTTTAAGGTGGATAGTAAGGTGAAGGATACTTTGGTGTTCAATGCGTTTGTGCTTTGTCAGGTGTTTAATGAGTTTAACGCGAGGAAGCTGGAGAAGAAGAATGTGTTTGAAGGTGTACATAAGAATAGATTGTTCTTGGGGATTATAGGTGTTACTGTTGTTCTTCAGGTGGTGATGGTTGAGTTCTTGAAGAAGTTTGCTGATACTGAAAGGCTGAGTTGGGGGCAATGGGGTGTTTGTATAGGTATTGCTGCAGTGTCTTGGCCTATTGGATGGGTGGTGAAATTCATACCTGTTCCTGGTAAACCAATTTTTAGCTACATCAAGTTTTAACAAGAAGTATGTTGATATGAATATGTATATAGTTGCTTTCATTTGTAGTAGATAAGTCTGCTATTCATTTCAATTCAAATTGGTTGTATTCTCGCCTTTTTAGATATAATATATAAACGCATGGTTTAAAATTAAGGTACTGTTTACTTGTAGCTTATTTGTGTTTTATTTAATTTATAAATTATGAGTTTATTTTTTGTAGGTGATTATTTGTGGATTGATTTATTTTTGTGTTTTATTTAATTTATAAATTATGAGTTTACTTTTTGTAGGTGATTATTTGTGGATTGATTTATTTTTCTATAAGTTTATTTGGGATATAAACCACTCAAAAATAAACTTATTTTTGCTTGGATGTG
>BSUD01000003.1:15944780-16005129 GCA_033239045.1 Fagopyrum esculentum
ACCCGATTTTGGCATTCTATTTTTCTAATCCCAATATTCTTTGTTCATCCCAGAATATTCAACGTTATTGTTTGATTTTTAGGGACATAATTAAAATAAAATTCAAGTAAACAACCATATCTGGTTTATTTGTATAAACCCAAAACTAAACTATAAACTCATTTATTTAATAAACCCAAAAATAAATCAATGTACAAATAAACAGATCAATAATTTGTGTTTATGTTCGACCCGTTTATAATCAAGTTCAAATAACTTGAGGTCATTTTCCCACTAATAGTCTTTAAATCAGGAAAGAGGGCATCCTTGTTTAAAGAACTAATTATTAATAATCAACAACAAAACATCGACCATTTATTTATGTATACAAATATTACAGTTGTACATATCCGGCTGTTGATTGATGAGTGGAGAACAATTATAAATTAACACAACATTGAATATATCATCAATTACAAGAATTCGTGGCTTGTGGACAAAGCTTCTATAATTTGAGGTCAGTTTTAATGTTGATAGCAACGACATTGACATATGTCATACTTTCGTAGTTATTTTGAACTAGTTTACATCCTTATCCATATAGTATATGATCGCAGTCAATTTCTGATTTTACGAAATAAACAAATACAACATAAAACATACTAGACTTCATATTAGAAACTTGTAACGAGGAGAACCTAAGCAATATTCACGATTTCGCAAGTGGCAAATGTGTTTTATTCAGTGTGTCAGTCAGTGTACACACTAGAGTCACCCAAGCACAATTTTTACAATGATGATAAATCAACCAAGAGTGCTCATTACAATCTCTTTATACAGAAGAGCAGAAAGAGCACAATCCCAAGCTCACAACTCAATCCATAAGAACTGGAAAACAGGCAAGCATCATACATAGCCATATAGGCAAACAACATGCCACATTGCGAGAGTCTTTCAAGCATTTTACACAGAAGCTAGGAACAACCACAGGATCTTACAATGGAGAAGCGTTTCGGCAGAGTTTCATCAGACGTGGAAAACACCTACACGCTATCTACACAGCAACAGCCTGAGGCATTTTGCCTTTCTCGCCGGTAGTGAGGCTGTCGTAGTAGTCCACTAAGACCTTCCATCCACCTGGGCACATGAACCCTTCAGGAGGGTTCTCTCCGTTCTTTGCAAGAGTTCGCATCTACAATCATAAGACAAGCATGTAAACAACATAGCACTTTTGCGAGTGTTTTGCATTTTTACTGTCATATCACCACATACCTTAGTGCCAGATATGAAAAGGAAATCCTGAGGCCTTGATGGGTCAAAGAATGCCATTTTGTTCTGTGTCTTATCATAAGCTGCAACCTGTAATTCACAATAATGATAACTTGATGAGCATATTTGAATGTTCACAAAACCCCATCTTGAGTTTTTTGCAAACAATTCACCAAGGACAAAGAATGATTTTTTACCCTGAATGGTAGGATGTTGAGCCTCTCTAACCCACGAGCCATGCTGAGAACTTTCTTTCCATGGTCAGCATCATAAAGATCTCTTTTCTCAATAGGGTGGCCCATACCAGCTGGGTCCCTGCCAACAATGTAGAAGTTGGCCCCAGCATTTATACGAGCCTTTGCATGCCACTGCACCTCAGTTGGGCCAGCATAGTGCATTGGAGAAGGAAAGATGGACACCACAGTGGTCTCTGGATCCAACACCCCATCTTCAAGCACCTGGAAAATCATCGACATTTAGTGTCAATGCTGTACAACTTAGGCACTCTTCTACATTCTTCAGGTAACTAGGTTATAATCGAAAACAGGGATGAAAGCTTTGTCTAAGGTGGAAACAAGCTATCTGGAATCGTGTCACGCATCATTAAAAGAAAAGGATTCACTCACATTCTATTTGCATTATATAGGTTTGGGAGAAACAGTAAAATGAAACTTAACCAATGGTATGAGACTAATAATTATTTCCCTGTTCTCGGGGATCCTAGGTGGGCCTATATTTGTTGCACCTGAGGGAAACTTACACCAATTTTGTGGGTCAAGCACTCAAGCATGTTACAAAGCAATCCACTTTATCCCACCAGCAATTTACCAAAAAGTCAATCTAATAATGAACATTCATGCATAACAAAGTTCAACAATGGCAGTACAATAATAACAAAATTAGCTGAGAACAGCACACCAATGATATGATTTTACCTTCTCATGCTGCTTCATGCGCCAAGAAAGAGGAACGTCGTCGGCCTTGGTGTACCCTCCCAAAGGGTGAAGCAACAGTATAGGATTCTTGTAACCCATCTCAAGAAGTCTACGACGTGTATCAGTCATCAACAAAGCATGACCATTATGAACAGGGTTCCTAAGCTGAAAGGCGAAAACAGCATCTGCATCACGTCTGGCAAATTCATCACGGAGTTCAGCTGGAGAAAGACGGAATCGGTCAAGTCCATCATGGTACTTGATAGGCTCTAAGACCTCCAAGTCACCACCAATAAGCCAATTTCCAGCATTGGTTATAGCTTGTTCAGCATAAGGCAAACCAGGAGCAGTAGTGCCCCATGTTCTAGCGATTCTCTCTTCTTTGTTATGCTTGTAAATCTCAATGCTGAATATGAAAGATCGTAAAGTAAGAACACAATCCAGCAGACACCTAAACAACCTTCTAGATAGCAATTTGTATGAATAAAAACAAAGAATCTTCAAAGAGGCCAACAAGTGTACAATATTCCATCTAATCTGGAATTTATCCCTTGAGACCTGAGTGTCAAATCATACATCACGAAGATTAGGTTCGAAGCTACCAGATTAGTTCAAGCCTTAAATCGGGTAAGTGATCATGAATAGTTTATAACCAAATTAACCTACGAGGGAATTTATCAAAGTCAATTACATTCAAAATCATCTAAATCGATCAAACAAGATACACATCCTAAAAAAATCTCAATAACTACCATATCAAGCACGAATCATCAGCAAAACATTAGTCCTCGAGTAAGTCAATCAAGCCATTAATTCACACATTAATTAATATGGTTGAAGAATGGCTCACTTGTTAAGAATCGCGACGGGGTTATCGCCGTCTGAATCGAAGAGTGCGACACTCTTAGACTCGCCAATCCGCGCCTTATCGGCGTCATCAATGGCAAGAACAATCGGCACCGACATATTAACGACGGATCCGTCGTCCAGTCGGAGCGAATTGAAATGAAGCGTTTGGAGGAACTCATTTTCTCTCATGAATCCACGAAGGGGACTAGCCCAACCTTCGCTGAGGACATGGACCCACTGGAGATCGATCCGTGAGAGCTTAACCCTAGGAAGTGAGAAGGCTTCTCCCTTCTTGACCCTGCGAAGCGACTCATCGACGAGAAGCTCGACCAGCTTACCTCCATCAGGTTGAATGAGCTCGGACGAGATCCGTGACTTCGAGATTCGAGTTTTGCATGATCGTGTCCGAATGGGAAGCGCAAGAGTCTCAATTGGCGAGAAATTGGAGGTCCCGATCCTGTTCCGATGGTGAGAAATGGACGGATTTGGAGATTTGGAGAGGAAGGAAGCCATGGAAGCCATTGTTGAAAGCTTCTCTCCTTGGGGAAAGAAGGCGCAAGGAGTAACCATGAGAAAGGGGGCTTATATATGAGAGAAGGGGGCAGGTTATTTCGTAATTTTGGCGAACAGTCAACGCATTTTCTTTAGTTTTTTTGGCTTTTTATTTGTATCAGAGAGAAATTTGAAAAAGAATAAATGAGAGGCATATGAGTCTTAATGAGAATCGAAATGAATGTAGACGGATTTGAGGGTGGATGAAAGTAGAAACCAATTTTGAGTTATGTCAGTCCACGTTGGTTGGCTTTTTATAGTTTTTCTCAAATTAAAGTTTAGAAAATCCTTACCATTTAATTTGTACTATGGGGTTGTATTCGTATCACAAGTAAATCTTTTCATTTTTTCGTCAGAGATTCTTATAATTCTGAAAAGTTGTTGGGTTGACGAAATCAAACTATATTTTCAGTAGAATAAGGTTTATTGATTGATTTTCTTTTCTTATTTAGCAAAAAAAAGTTAAAAAAAATATGATTTATGAGATTGATTTCGCTAAAAAAAAGTTTTTTTTTTTTTTTGTTACGGAGGTAAGCCGTAATGATCCTATGTTGCTAAAATATGAATCGTTAATTAGTAGAATATGAATTAAACGTTTAAATTTTTAAAAATAAATTAAAAGCAAAATATTAGTCAAATATATGTACAAACATGAAATTCTAGTTATCCGACTTCATACTGAATCTTCGCTTCTTTGAGGAGGTCTAGGTTAGGCATGTGTTCAGAGAAATCAACTGTGTTGCTGACCGATTGACTCATTTGAAAATTTCGAATCCCAACACAACCTTTTCTGACGATTCCGAACTTCATGTTCTCATCCGCAACGATGCTTTAGGATTGACTAGAAGATAGGTTTTCCTAACCGCTTTCCATTTTTTTTAAAAAAAATGAAATTCTAGTTATCTTATTTTATTTTTAATAAAAAAAATCTTGGAAAAAAAACATAGTTTTTACAATTGGAGTACAATTTCTTTTAATGTAGTCACATATTTACATTATCAGTTTTTCACACACATTTTTTTTATAATCTTTATTATTTTAATTTTTTTATACTATTACGTATAAAGTGTTCTATTAATCTCATAGTATGACATTAATTATGAAGTGGTTCCATCGTTGATCGGCTTGATCCAACATTCTAGATTAGTTGCATCATTTAATGATTTTTTTAAATTTCTGAGCGGTGCGGCGATAATTTTGTAATCATATAAAGTTAAGGTGATAATTTTATCATTTAAAAATCTGCTTTAAAAGGTTCGGATGGTTCTTTTTTTTTGGTCACATGGTGACATTTTGTAAATTTTCAAAAGGTGTAGTGAAAATTAGTTTTGTTAATTTGTTAAAATTGTTTGTACTAATGGTTCATATCTTTTTACAATAAAGGTTTGTAGCTATAACTTTGTTAATGAATTAATAATATAAAAAGGTTTGACAATCAAATATTGTAATGAAAATATACTAATAATTTTTTTAATGAAAACTTTTTCTTTCAATTTTTATACAATTTTGCAAAGTGTTTGCTTTATTAGTTCAAATTATTTTTTACTAATGGTTAATATCTTTTTACAGAAAAAGTTTGTAACTATAATTTATCTAATGAACTAATAATATAAATTTATTGATATTGAAACAATTTCGTTTACCAAGATTTTTCTAGTTTTGTGTTTAGTAAATGTACCCTTTAAAAGAAGAGTGTGTAGAGTTTGAAAATAAATACAAAAGGTTGGGGTACATTTACTTAATTGAAACATTAAAAAGCCTAGTTACTATTCAAGTTTTTCAAAAAGACTTAATTATTAAAATTGCCCATAAATATTTGAACTTGTCTGAAAACTCTATATGAACTAATTATATAAAAAGTTGTGAAATGTCAAATACTGTAATAAAAATATGCTAACAATTTTTATTTGTTTAATTAATTTACACTTTTTAGTTCATTTTTTTTTTATAATTCTCTTAAATTTTGTGTTCTATTAGTTTAATATATTTGTACTAATAATTCATATTTTTTACAAGAAAAGTTTATAGCTATAACTTTGTCACTAAATTAATAATATAAAATATTCGAAATAATGATAGAAAATATTAAAACTAATATTATATAACTTTTAAATGAACTGAACTAAAATGTAAACTGACAAAGCAATTGTTACTATCTTTTCTTATAAAAAAAATATATCACGGCCTACCATTTTCAAAAGGACCACATTATCACCTTAAGTTCAAAAATTATAAAATCATCACCATATTTCTTTTAATAGTGTATGATCGGTGAAAAAATCTAAATTCTTGAAACAAATCAATCAAAAATCCATATTCCTCCATAATGTTACACCACAATATTGATTAATGATAAAAAAAATTAAAAATAATAGAAATAATATGTTACAAGCATATTATTAGAATGAATTTTTCAACAAATAAACAATTCTTAAAATATATTTTTTCAAATAAATAGATATGATAATATATCAATTTTTTTGTTTAAAATTTATCTGATAATTACTTATATTTAATTTTTGTTCAAAATAGTATTTAAAAGTTAAAATTACAACGATAAGAAATTATGCATAATTTGTGTCACTAGTTTTTTAATAAAGTTATTTTAACAATTTTCTTCATCATATAATAATATCTTTATAAGTACATATTACAAAAAATACATTAGAAAAATAGCTAGTGATAAATAGAATACGCTAATTTTTGAATTTACCATCCGGATAACGATGCGGTTAATTTTGTATGATAAAGTATCCGAATTCTATAATAAGTGAGAAAAGCTAAAAGCAATGGTGGGCGACGATGTAGCCACTACCATATTATTGCTAATTCATATAGTGGAAGTCTGATATGTACAAATTTGTCAATTGTAGGGAGGCTTCCCAAAAGGCACTAAATATGTTTTTTATTTTTTAATAAAATAAAATATCAATGGACATAAATTATAAAATTTAATTACTATAAGTTAAATCAAAAGATTTGGATTAAAGGAAAGATCCAAAGCCATTGATTAAAGAATGATTTGGTCTATACACTTTGAAAATATTATTTAATAAGGAGTAAGTATAGCTAAATAATATTTGTCATTGAAAAAAATAAATTAATAAAGGCTCTACAAGTTGTAAGAGAAGAAGATGACCGGTCATGTTGAATGTGGACAAACACTTGGCTAGGGGAAGTATTGTGTTATGTATTCTTTTTTCATTTAGTGTTGGTATGGATGTTGAAGTGTCGGGCCAATTTGCTTACAACTTCAAAGAAAAAAAAGAAGAAGAATTTTAATGGATGTTTAGAAAATGACGTACATTAAACATGAATTAGATCATTCGAGTTATATTTGTTTTAGTTATACATAAACCTTGTCATATGGTTATGGTCAATGTAAAAAAAAGTTATCTGTGAATAAAAAACATGAGTTTATGCAAATGTGTGGTAATTGTTGAATGCTTCTTTGCTTGATTATAGGTGGGATACTTCATTCGGTTTGGTCCGAAAATTTGTTATTGGACCGATATTTAGATCCGGTCAAGGTTTTTATATTTTTTGGATCCAAGATTTGGATCCTTTAAGAAAACCAAAAAATCGGTACAAACTTGAAAGTTCGGTTCAAGTTTAGTCCGATAACAATTTTCAGCCCATGTATGGACCACAATTTGAATAGTCCTAACTATAAGCATTCAAACCAAGTTAATAGTTATTTAAGGAAAGAGATGTAATAATGTATATCTTCTTCTTCCTTTTTTTTTTTTTGACCCAATTCTTTTAGATAAATTTGTTCATTTTTTAATACGACCGTAAAATCGGACTACATTTTTACCACGGTTTGCATTCAAACGGGATCCAATCAACTTCTTCGGGTCTAAAAAATTGGTGCTTGGGTCAAGCCAAAAAAATATATTTTTTTTATAAAAAATTAAAAAGATCTCAAGAGAAAGAGACTAGATGGACCCGGATTGAACCGAAGTTTTGGTCCGGTCTGCAACAAGAACATCCAGTCAGGTCCGGATCGAACCGGTTGAATAACCTTGTTTATTTATGAACTAATGTCTTTTTTAAAACAGTATGAAACCATGTCATTTACGTTTTAATGGAGTAAACCAACAAACAGTTTTAAACATCATAAAAAAATAAATAGATATTTCGGTGTATTTTCACAAAAATTTAGAAACTTATAAACCATAAATACACCAAAAAAAATCTCGAATTGGTTAAGTGAACCAAATATTTGAGAGAGTTAGTTCAATTATCCTAAATTATTTCCATTTTATTTGCACTACTAGAAACGCGGGCTATATGCGACGCTTTTCTTCCGACACAATACCAAGGTGTCGCAAAAAATTTGCATTCGCAAAACCCTCGCTAAATTGCGACACCTTAAGGTGTCGCAATTTCCGTCATATATATGTGTCGCAAATGGCAGTATCGGAGACACATTAATAAGTCTCAAATTTCGGACACATGTAAGTCGCAAATGACACAAAACATAGACACTTCTTTGTGTCGCAAATAACACAAATAGCGACACGTTTGAGTATCCCTGTTTCACCCTAATTTCAATAGTCGAACTCTATAGATCTGTATTTCTCAACCGAGGGAACTTGGCAAGTACTGACTGATACATCAATTTTTAGTGCAAGATCACATGAGGCGCTCCACGATCGGGATCGTTCTCTTTACGTCTCTTATCCTTGTGATTTCGATCAATTGATCGTCAACTACCTTCTTTTGCTATCACGTCCATTGTCTTCCTTCCACTTTTCTAGTAGTGTGAGGGAGCCCAAACAAGACGAACCTACCAAAATCCACGAGTTACCGTATAATTCTTCGATCCATTGATCGACCAAGTACTACATCTAGATCTTAGTGAACCAAATCACCTTGTCTGCTCTTTCAAAGTCACTCCTAATCTCGTGGTAAGTAGAACACTTTGATTTCTTTTGTTTCGTCTTATTTCCTCGTCCCGAAAACCTAATTTTTCCCGTTGTGTGGTGAATTGATTGATTTTGTTGTTGGATTGGATTTCGAAGTACACCGCAAATGTATTACAAGAGCAGCAATTGCCTCACTAGTTGATTTGGTGGGATCAGCTGCCATATTCCCTTCTGGTGCTCCTACCACTGGAGACTCTTTCAAAATCAACATTTTCTACTTGGATTCTGCTTTTGTCGATGTATCTCTCTCATTCTATCTCTTGATTTGGATTGATTTTTCGTAACTTGCAACGAAATATTCATGAATGGAATTCAATTCACCACAAATTTGGGATATTCATGATGTGGTTATTTGATGGCTTAGTTTATGTTGTTTGAGAGTGAAACTTGAAACTAAAAATCCTTGTTATTCGTATCTTGAGTATTTGCAATAATTGTTACACTAATCAATCATGTTTAGTCATACATTGTAGCTGCTAATTTTTGAGTTCTAACATATGTATGGCTCCAAACTGTAAACTTCTTATTGATCTTGTTTTGTTTGTAGGTTGTATTAGCCTTTTACCAATTTGGTTGGTTGTGTAATTCAGGAGGAGGTCGAGATTGAAGCTTATAATCTATGTATTGGAAGAACTGTCGCGTGAGTGTAGATTTTAGGAAGAAAGCAACAGGTAAAATGATAGCCCAAGGACGTCACACTAGATACCAATTTAACATTTATGTTGATGATTTTACTACTCTTTCAAGTAAAGATTTTCATGTATGACGTAATGCGCAAAATTGTGGGCTGCTGTTTGTTTCATCCGAGTATTGATACTTTCTTGTTGACTTTGCATGGGCTACATATATGCTTTCGGCTTTCTGTGTAGTCGCCCCTTCATTTCAAGCTCTCAAAGCTTTTAACTGTTATTGCTTTGAATCTTCCCATTTTGCATATAATATTATTTTATGTTTTCTTCTGGCGGTGCAACCTCTCAGAGCTTTGTTGATGCTCAAGACGAGAAGTAATGTTGTTCCAACTGAATAACTGATTAGTCAATAGGATTACAGTTAACCCATTTCTCGTTTTTTAGCCTTCTTTTACTTCTATGCATTACATTAGTTATCAACTCATGTATGCTTAGTTTCAATTTCATGTATAGCATTGCATAGATAATATCTTATAATGGTGTTCGCTCAGTTACAACAAATTTATTAGTCAATAGGATGCATGCTAACTGGATAATTGATTCTTACAACTATACAAGATACAATGTTTATGGAGAGTATGAGACTTGTGATTTATGAAGGTAGTACACATATATTTTATGGGTTTTCTTGTATCTTGAATAGTTATATAAGGGCTTTAGATTCCTGATATTTTGACTTATAATATGGTTCCCTTCACTTGCATATCTATGATCTCAATACAATTGATAAGCTATAAGGATTTGATATGATTATTAGATTTTGATGAGATTGCTCACTTCAGGAAAAGTATGGTCCAAACTCCAAAGGGCCAAGTTTCAAATAGGACACCGGCGAAACCCAACAATGACAAGAAAACTGCTGATGTAGACATATATGTAGGGTTATCTGAGCATCTTCCTTGGTTTTGCAGGTATGTATCAGTTGCTTTGCTGTTTTCTTCTTCTCGTTCTTTTGAATTTTGTCATGGCTTCATTTAGTTGCTTGAATTCACTTATACACTTCAATGTGCATCATTTGTAGTTTCTTACCTACATTGTAAAAACTGCTCAAATCCAACAAATGATTTTGCCAAATTTGTTGATAGAAATTTCAAATTTGTATGTTGGATTTGTGGTACTGAAGTAACACAACAATATTAGGCGAAGGCTTAGGAGTTAGGACTTGAGACAATCTAAATCCTTCTCTACTTCTTGTGACATCGTGTGGAGTCTAAACATTTTGCTTGTTGATCACTTGGTCTTTGTTTTAAGTTTTGGGCTTGGTCAAGAAGACATGTTATGGTTGATAGAAGTGAAAACTTCATCGTTTTGAGTCAGGTAAGCTTCATATCTCTTAGCTAATTTGTTCGGTTTGATTTTTGAACCAGTCTCCATCTTTTAGTTTCAGTTTAGGCTTACCTTGGTCATGGTATATGATCTACTCTTACTGTGTGTTGTACTTTGACTCTCCTGTTCAAGGTGCATGATGTTGTAGCTCTGTCAAAATTTACTTTTAGGCAACCTATTATTTATGTTTTTCGAGATATGTGGACATGCCTGCAAATAATATCCAATCATGAAATAGGTGCTATGACTCAATTAGTTGCTTTATTTATTGCTTATCATAGCCTTAATAGTAGGAAAGGATCATATCCAAAATCTCAAACTCATTCAAGTTGTTTCTTTTCACTACTTTCTTTTGTGTTGCTTTAAAAAGCATTCACCATATTGTTTTGGAGGTATGATGTGACCTTGTACTACTTAGCATAAGTCGGAGTAGTTGTCCAGTCATTGGATAATTTGATCGTCTACTGCTGCTGTTATGTTAACAACAGGAACGCTTTGTTGCATAAGGGTCTTTGCATAGTTGTATTCTATTTGATAATTTTGATCAGCTTTATCCTCTACGTATTATATCAATCTTTCCTTGTTCGAAAAGAGGAAAAAAAATTTTTGCAGAAAATACTTTTTTTTGTTCCTTGGAAGTAATTTGTTAACATACAGTTTGCATCATCAATTTCCACATCTCATGAAAATAAAACCTTCTCCCTTCTAGACGAAGAAGAATTCAAGATCTGAAAACCCAACCTTCATGGATCCAAAAAAGCCTCATTGGTGATGGATTTGCCTGGAGATATGAATGGCATCCCGGCCATGGGAGACGAGGAGCACAAACATCACAGACAAAGATTTGAGCGACCATGCTTCATCTAAGAGCACCATAAGCCCAAGCATCTCTGCCACGACGGAGAAAAAGGGCAAACCTTCACCAACCCCAACTGATCAAAGAGATCTCAAGGAAGATCAACCAAGATGAGTGGCTTAAAGAATACCCCAGATGATGACGCCAAGAGTGCAATGTCATTCTCTTCTTAGCTACATTGTCGAAAAAAGATTTTCTTTTTTTGTTTATTCATCTACTGCGCGAGTGCGAAGCATGTGCGTCTCGTCTAGTTTTGTAAAAGCATTAGACTAATTTAGTGTTCTTTGAAGGTGATTTATTATTATGATTAAGACTATTTTGTAAGAATTCTTAATGTAATAAATTTTCTTTTATTTCTACCAGCTTGTGAAACAATCAATATGAAAATCTTGTATATTGGAGTATTCTCTTCTTTTTGATATACATGTCATTTGGATATTATTGTAAGTGGTGTTGAAGACATAAACCGTATTGTTAATTTTTTTCCATAATTTAATTGTAAATTGCGACACCTTGAGGTGTCAGAAATAGATGTGTTACAAAACAAAGCAAGTAACGAAGATAGTCATGTTAGAGTGTCGCAAATGTCTCAAAACAATGACAAATATATATGTCGCAAAATATATATGTCTCAAAGCAATGACAAATATATATGTCGCAAAACTATTAACTAATGTGGCATCTTAACGTGTCGCAATTTACAGTGACATGTTATGGTGTCGCAATTGGCACTTCTGCCAATTGTGACGGCGGAAATTGTGACACCTTGTCCAAGTGTCGCTGATCATATTTGCGACACCTTAAGGTGTCGCTAAATGCTATTAAAAGTGTCGCTTTAGACCCGCTTTTCTAGTAGTGTTGGTTTGTTGTTTAATAAAAATATTTATTAGAGTCTGTTTTAAATTAGGGATGAAATGGGTGCACAACTACCTGAACTGAAAATATGAGAGAAAATTCGTAAAATTTCGGGTGGTGGGTAATTGACGGGTGAAATTGATGGGTGATGGGCGGGTATGGGTGGAGGTCCAACCATCCACCGGCCGCCACCCATTTAAATTATTAAAATAAAATAAAACCCTAATATTGTAATAGCTAGGATTTCGAATTCTAATTAATGTTGATTAACTTAATCGTTGATAGTAATTAACATATAACTCGCGAAGACTTCGCAAGTGATGAGTAAGAGTCCCACCGTTATGTTCCTGGCGTAATTTTGGACGTTTGGGGAAATTTTTACTTTTTCCCCCGGGTAATTATTTTTACCTCCGGTGTTATTTGGAGCATTTGGGAGCTCCAATTAATAAAAATGCAGTTGAGAGAAATGATCAGGACATCGGATATGTCCTAGATATGAAATAACATGGGGAGGCAAAACGGCCAAAAGAGTCGCTATTTCGTTTCTTAACGGCTAAGAAAGACGGCTTAGGAATACACGTTTTTCGAGGCAGTTGTGTAATAATTATCCCTACAATATTCCAGATTTAATGTTCCAATCTCGAGAAGTTTGGAGAAAGAGGTTCGACCCGCCTTTGGATCGGTTAAAGGATAATTATCGACTTTACTAAAGGATAATTATCGTCTTCACTATAAATAGCGGAAAATCCTTTATTAATTCATTTCCTTTCACGTTTTCTCGTAAAAGCTCTGATTTCTCTCAACCTTCAAACTCATATCTACTCTCCATTTCTAATCCGATTTCAATTCCGTTTGAGTTTCTGGATTCCTCTCTTCATTCTCTTCATAACGGTACCGAGTTTTTGCATTTCCGAGTATATGGAGGGCTGGTCGAGCATATATGTCACCAGGACGGTTCCGTCGCTCAGATTCCGATGAATTTGATGCTGTCCATGCGTAGCCTGCGTCGTTGTGATTCCGAATCTTCTTTCAGATCGCCAATCGGGTTAGTAACGAATAAGTTATGAATTTATTCGTTTTCCGTACTGCGATTTGGCCTAAATTGACTTTAGGCTTGTCAAATAGGACACTTAGAAATTCCATTATGGTCGTTATATTATTCTGGTGATTATGGATAGTTTGTTTGATGAAATCTGATGACAGGTGGGTTTGGAAATTGCCTGCGGGCAAAACGTTATTCTGGAGAAATTTAATTAATTAATTAAAGGCTAATTAATTAAATTAGGATTAAAATTGAGATTGAGGAATGTTGATTAGATACTACCTTGAGACTTGAAGAATTGTGAGTTATGATGAGATATTGAGGTTTAGTTGGTTGTGAGGCTCATAGATTGAGTATGATCCTTATGGATCCCTTTGGGTCTAGGTGTGACCCCTTTGATGAATAGAGGTTGATATATCTCTTTATGCCTTGTTTATAGGCCGTGTTGTCCCTCCAGTGTAGAGGTGATCGTGGTTGAGTTTGTACGAGGTTGAGGTAAGTCCGTAGGACTTACTTAGCTACCATCCTTATATTGGGTGTTTGTATGAGTGGTGTGTGCCTTATATGTTTGCTACGATAGCATGTGATGTCGTATTTACCGACCTATGTTTTATTGATTGCCCCACTGCGTGGCTGTGATAACCTTTTCCTTTCATCCCGCCGTGGAGTCTGGGAGGTTCTCTGATGTCAGGCCAGACCGGTTTACAGGAAGGGCGCAATCCACTCCCATAGGGTACACGGATTGTGTGACCGATACTAGTACGGCTGGCTAGCAGGCTCAGAGGCGAGGATGTATCGGTCCTCATGTCACCTAGTTTCATATATATTATATCTATACGATTTGAGTGAATGACCATTATATTGAGATGAATAAATGGGTAAATGAGTGAAAGCATGCTGATATGTTTATCTTTCCCTATGTGTGATTGTGCTTATGCATTACCTCATAACACCCCGAATCCGAGTCCCGCGGATTCGGGGTGTTACAGAGTTGGTATCAGAGCCCAGGTTGACAACAATGGCACTTGCTACTTGCAATGAGGTTTGATAGGTAAAATAAACAAAGCCCACATGGGATCTAACGTTTTCAAAGGTTTTGGTTTTAAGTGTGGTTTTGGGATAGAATGTACGAGAAGTCGTCACCTCTGCCATGGATCTTTGCAGCGTAGATATGTATATATATCTGTGTGTACTATTGATTATGTGGATGTATTATATACATATCGATACCTATGGCCTATATATAGCCTTATAAGATTAGGTGCGTATATCCTACAGATGACTCAGACTAGAGTAGTATCTGTAGTGGGATGAGGTAGGGGCACACCCCTCTTCCTCCAGTGGTGATAAGTCAGGGACCAGTTTTCGCTGTTGTTTCGCCTATGGCAAAGAACGAGTTCGAAGAGGCTGATTGTGTCTCCATGAGTAGATCCGAGTTTCAAGAATATATGTAACAAGTATATGAAGCGGTGATAGCGGGTAGATCGACACCAGATTTACCAACAATTGTGAGATCAACTGAAGCTTCTGGATCCGGAAAGAAGCAATGGACTGAATCAGTTACTAGAGAAGCAAAGATGATGAACGGGGAACCAAGTCCAATATCAGGACAATCTAGTGATCCTTTGGCCATGAAGATGACTAGCAAGGAACTACAGTGTTTTAATTGCGTAGAAGTTGGGACACTGGCAAGTTGTGCGCCCAAAGGCGCCCATCATATGCTTTACGTGTGGTAAAGCAGGGCATAGAGCGAAGTTTTGTGACAGGGCAAGGCATTGCCTTTACAGGTTCCCTTCAAGAGTGAGATCATTCCAGGTGGACGACGAAGGTCGAGTTACCCTTCAGTTGCACAGGTTGCAAGGATGGGATGATTATGTTTCAATTGTGGCTATCCAGATCATTTGCGTTCTGAGTGCCCTTTGACACCGATAGCTTGTTTCATGTGTGGTGAACTAGGCCATTTGGCCCCTTTCTGTCAGCAAGGTAGTGTTTCTTCCCAGCAAGACCTTCCTCTTTCCGGTGCTGAAAGAGTAGAAGTGGAGGCTATAGTGAGGACCTCAATGATACCTGAGGAGCATAGATCCGAGATCGAGTGAGGATATGTAGTGGAGCTACGGGAGTTAGTTGTTATAGGTACCATTCTCGTTAATGGTTTACCTAGTGGAGTTTTGTTTGTTATGAGTGCTATGCACTTCTTGTCTTTCGATGCATGCGTTAATGGTTGGTCTTTGATATATAGTAGAAGGTGGACTTTCCTTTACAGGATTACCAGTTAGGGGTCTGAGGTACCCGCGAGATATGTGTTTGTTCCCTTAATCCGGGACTTGTGTATGGTTGTAGACTTCTTTGTCATGTCGTAGGTGCATGAGGAAGTCATTATGTGTATGGTTTGGATGAATAGAATATCATGTGGTGTTAGCTTTTAATAGTAAGACTATTATAGTCTTTACTGAGTTGAGTTAAATAGAGGTCTTCTGAGGTTAAGACCTTTGAAGAGACGGGTTTGTCATCAGGACTGTACGAGCAGCGAGCTGATAGCACAGGGATGTGACGCCTTCTAGTTTTATACCATAAAGGAGCGAGATAGTCCAACAATTGAAGGTATTCCAGTTGTTTAGGAGTTTATAGACGTGTTACTAAACCGTCTAGTTGCCACCTCAGCGGAGTGTGGACATTGTTATCGAGTTGAAGTATGATTCAAGATTGAATGGGAAAGCCACACTATATGGTGCTTGTTGAGATATTGTACTGATAACTTGAAAAGTTTACTGAAACGGGTTACCCTAGTGGGTTCCATGTTCCGTATTGACGACCTGACGAGTTAACTTCAAGAAGCAATTGTGTTTTCGGGATTCCTTTATGCTCAAGATATCCCTACTCATGGATGAGAGAGCAGCATGTGTATGCGATAGCATCCCCATACCCGTTATGGACACTACGAGTTTGTAGTGATGTCATTTGGGTTGACGAATGTTTTAGTAGTTTTTATGGAGTTGATGAACAGTATCTTCATCGACTTCCTTGATTAGTTGGTGGTGGACTTCATTGATGACATGTCGGTATACTCTCATAGGAGAGAATAGTAGACCGATCGTCTGAGGACCATTTTGTAGATTTCGAGAGATAGAGGGTTGTATGCTACGCTCTCTAAGTGTAAGTTGAGATGCCAATGATAGCCTTTTTAGGCCATGTTGTCTCCGCCAGTGGGATCATGGTTGACCTGGCGAGAATTAAGTATGTTGTAACATGGGAGATACTGATGAACATTAAGGAATACGTAGTTTTCTCGGCTCAGCCGATTGCTACCAATGCTTTGAGGAAGGATTTTATATGATTATGTATTCATTTGCGAGTATTTTGAGAAGACCATCATAACTACGTGATGAAAGCAATGTGTCTAAGTTCTGAAGAGTTGAGGAGACATTTGACCTCTGCTTCTATTTTGTTGTAGTCAGAAGATTTTTGGGATCCCGTGATTTACGGTGATACATCCCAGCTAAGTCTGAGATATGTATTACTACAGAGGAGTAGGGTTATTGTTATGCGTGTTTACAGCTGAGAACGTATGATGAGAACTACCCGACTCATGATTTAGAGTTAGTAGTGGTAGTTCAAGCCTTTAAGTTTTGAAGACCGTACCGGTGTGATCTTCATGTTAGATTTCTATAGATCATAGAAATCTGAAGTATATTTTATGCAACAGGGGTTGAATAACCGCCAGTATTAAGAGCTTAAGTTGATCAAGACTTTGACTTGAAGATTCCATATCATTCAGAGAAGTTGAATGTTGTCGCCGATAACTTGAATGGAAAGGAGAAGATGATTGTGAGACTGATAGTTCAACCTCAGCTTCAGAGAGATCTAGCTTGGTTAGAGTTGGACAATCAGTTCCTTGATGAGGATACCCAGTTATACCTCAGAGGTTCTACCTGGTTTGTTAGATGAGGTCCAACAGAAGCAGGAGACTTGCCCGGCCTTGACAAGGTTTAGAGAAAGGATGTCTCGTACTGAGGCACCATAGTTTTCCATGGGAGTAGATGGACTGATGAAGAGTCATGACCGCTTTTGTGTTCCTGCTGATGCAGATGGAGACAGAATATTACGTATACCCATTGTACGCCTTATTCAGTACATTCAGGTACGAGTAAGATGTACCACGAGATGAGACGATTATATTGTATGAAGCCGATATAACCAGATTTGTGATATAGTGTGTGACCTGTCAGCAGGTCCAGATAGAGTATTCCGATCTAGATATAAGCCCCACCCACTAACAGTGTAGTAGTAGAATTTGGGAGGACATCTCTATGGACTTTGTTATGGGATTGTGACCCAGTAGAAGATTTGTGTTATCTGGATTGTTGGTAACAAATTAATGAAACCGGCACGTTTCATTTCTATCAGAAGGACGTGGCTAGTGAATGAATTGGCCGTGGAGTACACTAGACAGATAGTGAGACTCCACGGTATACCGAGAATGATCATTTCTGATCGAGATGGATGTTTTTACTTTGATATTTTAGGCAGCAGATTCAGACTGCTTTGGGGATGAGTCTGTACACTACAAAAAATAATTCAATTAGCAACGGTTATTGGCGACGGCAGGAAAGCTATTTGCCGACGCCAACCATCAACGGCGACGGCTTGGCGACGGCGGAAGGGGGCGACGCCAGAACAGGCGACGCGAATTTTTTCGCCACGGTGGATTGCCGTCGCAAACAGAATTTGCGACGGCATGCAATACCGTCGCAAATTTTCGCGTCCGCGTTTGCCGTCGCCGTCCAGTGTCGCAAACAACAAAATGGTGTGCAATTTTGAATTTTGGCGACGGCGTTAGCCGTCACAACTTTAAATTTGGCGTCGTGGCCATCACCATTCAGGGTGTCGTTTTTTAAAAATTCCCGCAAATTTCAAAAATTGGCGACGACAATAGCTGCCACAAAATGTAAATTTGGATTTTTGCTACATACTAATGTAACTATTATGATATCTTATATGTTAGGAATCAAATTCACTGTCTAACAAAAGATTTGATAATTAACCTCGTCTTATCAAATTCAAAACCTATATTCAGAAATTTGTCTTAATCCAATCATACAACACTAAGCATAAATGATATCATAAATATTACATCCAGAAGACGCATATCCAATGAGTTTTGCTGATTTTGATGTGGGCTTGAGATCCATCAGCGTACATAATTAATTTGGATCTCTCATTAGAAATTCTCTTTCTTGAATTCAAACTTCGTAGTCCCTATTTGGTTAAATTCAGAGCAAAGCTGAAGTAGTTCATTGACCAAGCCTGCAGTTCCACAATAGAAAACACATACAAACATAAGCATTGTTATGAAACACAAGAAGAAGACGATCCAAAGAGATGTGCAAATCCAAGCTATACCATCCACTCCATTCTTCAGTCCACTTCATTGGTTTGGAGGCTTTGTTCGACTTGAAAGTATCACAGTAGAAACCATTGCATGTGTTATCTACATCAAGATTAAAAAATTCAGAATTTTAATCCTTACAATTTAACATTTTAGAATAAGATCTACACCTTAAACCTAAAAAATGGTCAGCATTGACTTAGTTAACTAATCCACTGAAATTATAGTTGAAAAATTCATCATTACCATAGGATCCATGGCATCATCTTCCTTGCACATCAACCATGGTACACCGGTACCTAATACAACATACTTCAACCATACTGGAAATCCTCTGCACCATAACATCAGACACATTAAATTTATAACAACACCATAAAATTTTCATGTTCATACAAAAAAGATAAACAATTTTCAAAAATCAACACTATGTGATCAAAAAGGAAGTAGCTTTTAGGCTACAAAATCACAAATTTTTACCACACGACTTTAGCTGCTTCGAAATAGTGGAGAGTAGGAGTTCTCCATGACACTCATTTACAACCATCTTTTTGCATATGCTTTGTAGGCTATGGAGGAATATATACACATGAATATATAATATGAATATGAAAGGGTTAAGTAAAGTAGTATCATTTTAAAAATAATTTAGGGACTATGAGTTACCCCACAAAGATTGCTGGAAGGCAAAAAAAGCAAAAAAAAAAACACGCAAATACAAGAGCAAAATTGCCTCTATTTTTGAATTTCCTACTTCCATTTCAAATCAAAGTAGATAAAGACAGATCTAACAGAATTACAAAATTATTGAAAACTAAAATCAATTGAAATAGTTCATTGTGATTAAAATTACGGGCAGAGATAGAAATTTGGCTTGTTCTCTGTTTGCTTTTTTTGCTTCTTCTACAAAAGATCATACTATGGATTGATTTTCACAACCTCCGACCTTTCAATTTGTTGCACAGTCTTTATCTTTTCATTCTTTTTTGACTCTACAAAGTAAGGAAAATTTAAAATTGTTACTAGCTTTACATTAAACTGAGACTGCAAAGTTGTCTGGAGACAGATATGCCACTAAATCGGTGTCATTTATTATTAAGTTGAAACAAAGGTAAGGCTGGAAACAATTAGACAAACCCGAAAAAAAATTGTGATGGACACTGGCTAATCTAATCCCTTTAAAAGCGAACCTCTATCTTTGAAGCAATTCACTACTTGATTTCACCAGGGTCACACCATGCTTAATCAAACTGATAATCATTCAAGTTTAATTCATAATCACCAAAGTCACATGGTTAATAACTTTGATGCAACATTGCAAAAATTCACTTCAAGTTAGCAAGAAAACCAAGCAAATACTCGAACACAAACTACCAAAGAAGACTCAATCATGTGGGTTTCAATTTCTGATTCATTCCGTTAGGGTTACAAAAATATGTTAAATTTAAGTACAAACTCGATTGAGTTAGGGTTATAGTTTTTGATTTTCGATCAGAGGAGAAGAAGAATTTGAACTCACTTTACTCCTGGACAGGCAAATAAGACTCAAATAAGAGTCAACAGCCTTACTGTTTTTTTTTGTGTACTCAATCTTACTGTTTTTGTGTACTCAAAAACTTCAGTCTCAGACTTTAGCTGTTGTTTGTGTACTCAGAAATTCAGAATCTTGACAAAAAAACATACAAGCAACTAACCAAAAGAAGGGTTGAAACTAAAATACTTACCGAATCCGGCGAGAGAACTCAAAGAAGGGTCGATAAGCAAATGAGACGCCGCGAGAACTCAGAGAAGCAAGTGAGATGCCGAGACTGGTGACTTCTAATCCCTGAAGGACGGCGAGTCGGCAAGATCGAGTGAGAACTGAGAAGGAAGGCTGAAGAGACGAGTCGGCGAGGTCGAGCGAGAATGAGAAGGAATGTTGAAGAGGCGAATCGGCGAGGTAGGGAACGCTGAAGAGACGAAGACTGAAGATGGGTTAGAGTTTCCATATATATATATATATATACGGTCTGGATGTCCGGCCGGGCCCGGCTTTTCATTGTATGGTTTACTTGTAGATTTTGGTTTTTGAACGAGTAAATGAAAAGACACGGGAATACGGAACCAACTCTTGCTCTATATAATTTTTTATTTTCTTATCCAGCATAATTTTTGAGGGTTTTGTGGTTTTGGTTCATAGATGGATAATTTTTTGCGGGTTCGGTTCAGTTCACTAAAACGAACCAACTCCCGCTCAACCCTAGAGTTGAAGATGCCGAACGGAAGGGGCGCAAGAGGGAAACTTAATTTTTTGCAGGAATATAATTTTGGATGAATTTTAAATTTTTCTAAGAAAAAAAAATAATTTATATTAATTTTTTTATCTCAATATTTTCATATGGGCACCAAATAATTTGGTTGTTGGCGTCGGCGACAAAAAGCCGTCGCCAGTGGTCCCTTTTATTAGCCACGGTAATGATTGGCCGACGCCAATTACATGACTATTAGCGACGGTCGTGTACAACCGACGCAAATTTTTTGAATTTCTGCCACGCTGATGTTGCCGTCGCTATGCCGTCGCCAAATCCAGGCCAATAGCGACAGCAAAGCCTTGCCGTTGCCAACAAGCGTGGCTAATTGATTTATTTTTTGTAGTGGTACCACATGACTGCACTTCACCCCCTAACAGATGGTCAGTTAGAGAGGATCATCTAGATCTTAAAGATCTATTATGAATTGTAAGTTGAATGGGAAACGTGGATAGTTATATTACCTTCCATTACTGATTTTATTATATAACAATGAAGGACATGCATCTTTCTGGGATGGCCCTATGAGGCAATATATAGACATAGATGTCGTATATCCTTATGCTAGAAGTGATCTAGCAGTAGTAGTGGAAATAACACATGACCAGACTCAGGATTTTATAGTTCGAGTAACGATGATTAAAGGAAGAGTGTTGGCTCTACATAGTCGCCAGATTGTGTGTAGACAAGAGGTGTTAACCTCTAAAGTTCAAGTGAGAGTTCATGTCCGGCTGGAGGTATCTCAACTGTGAGACGTTAGTTGTGTATTATGGAAAGGGGAAATGAGTTTCCAATATGTCGGTTACTTGAGATCTTGATCCGTTTTGTAAAGGCAACATGATGTTTAGCTTTCACTCTGAAGTTGGTGGATGTTCACCCAGTGTTCTTGTGTCTCAACTGAGGAAGTATATACCAGGTTGGAAACACTTTGTGAGTTATAATGATCTACTAGTTAAGTTGAACCACATCGTTGTTGAACATCTGATTACATTCTTGGAATAAGATATGAAACGCTTGCATTTGAAAGACATTCCCATATTGAGTATATTATGGTCGAGATGAAGACCTGAAGAGGCTATGTGAGAGACTGAAGATAGTGTCCTGAGGAACTATCCAGAGTATATGTTGGGACAGACCCATTTGTGGGAGCACGAGTAGATCTTAGTGCTATCTTGATGAATGTTGTGCTTGTGTGCTTATATGCCTTGATGTGTTATTTCATGCTAGTTGTGATGTGATTTATGATCTTAGTAGATCTTGATGTGCTAGCGTGATGTATGTTATAGCTGGAGATGATTACTTCCTCCACGCTACCCGACTATGATTATATTTATAGCTGGAGATGGTTCTTTCCTCCATGCTATTTGAGTGGGATTAGGATTCAGTTGGAGATGGTTCTTTCCTCCATGCTACCTTGATGGACATAGTTCAGTGGAGATGTGATTCCTCCATGCGATATATATGTTTATGGGTTGGCTAGAGACGTATTTCCTCTATGCATGTGATATGTTTTGGCTAGAGATGTGCTTCCTCTATGCCTTGTGATGGGTATGGCGAGAGACGTGATTCCTCTACGCCTTTGGGTAGAGTTATGGCCCTGTTTCCTGGAGTGATGATTCCTCCATGTTTATACTTGAGGTTATAGATTGTTATAGGTTGTGATCTTTTGAACGGAGATGTGATACCTCCGATAGAAAGAGTGAGAGTTATACCTCGGCGTATGGGTCCGAGAGGATTTGGGAATTGTTCAAGTTTCGGGAAGAAACTTTTTTTAAGGGGTGTGTGATGTAATAGCTAGGATTTCGAATTCTAATTAATGTTGATTAACTTAATCGTTGATAGTAATTAACATATAACTCGCGAAGACTTCGCAAGTGATGAGTAAGAGTCTCACCGTTATGTTCCTGGCGTAATTTTGGACGTTTGGGGAAATTTTTACTTTTTCCCCCGGGTAATTATTTTTACCTCCGGTGTTATTTGGAGCATTTGGGAGCTCCAATTAATAAAAATGCAGTTGAGAGAAATGATCAGGACATCGGATATGTCCTAGATATGAAATAACATGGGGAGGCAAAACGGCCAAAAGAGTCGCTATTTCGTTTCTTAACGGCTAAGAAAGACGGCTTAGGAATACACGTTTTTCGAGGCAGTTGTGTAATAATTATCCCTACAATATTCCAGATTTAATGTTCCAATCTCGAGAAGTTTGGAGAAAGAGGTTCGACCCGCCTTTGGATCGGTTAAAGGATAATTATCGACTTTACTAAAGGATAATTATCGTCTTCACTATAAATAGCGGAAAATCCTTTATTAATTCATTTCCTTTCACGTTTTCTCGTAAAAGCTCTGATTTCTCTCAACCTTCAAACTCATATCTACTCTCCATTTCTAATCCGATTTCAATTCCGTTTGAGTTTCTGGATTCCTCTCTTCATTCTCTTCATAACGGTACCGAGTTTTTGCATTTCCGAGTATATGGAGGGCTGGTCGAGCATATATGTCACCAGGACGGTTCCGTCGCTCAGATTCCGATGAATTTGATGTTGTCCATGCGTAGCCTGCGTCGTTGTGATTCCGAATCTTCTTTCAGATCGCCAATCGGGTTAGTAACGAATAAGTTATGAATTTATTCGTTTTCCGTACTGCGATTTGGCCTAAATTGACTTTAGGCTTGTCAAATAGGACACTTAGAAATTCCATTATGGTCGTTATATTATTCTGGTGATTATGGATAGTTTGTTTGATGAAATCTGATGACAGGTGGGTTTGGAAATTGCCTGCGGGCAAAACGTTATTCTGGAGAAATTTAATTAATTAATTAAAGGCTAATTAATTAAATTAGGATTAAAATTGAGATTGAGGAATGTTGATTAGATACTACCTTGAGACTTGAAGAATTGTGAGTTATGATGAGATATTGAGGTTTAGTTGGTTGTGAGGCTCATAGATTGAGTATGATCCTTATGGATCCCTTTGGGTCTAGGTGTGACCCCTTTGATGAATAGAGGTTGATATATCTCTTTATGCCTTGTTTATAGGCCGTGTTGTCCCTCCAGTGTAGAGGTGATCGTGGTTGAGTTTGTACGAGGTTGAGGTAAGTCCGTAGGACTTACTTAGCTACCATCCTTATATTGGGTGTTTGTATGAGTGGTGTGTGCCTTATATGTTTGCTACGATAGCATGTGATGTCGTATTTACCGACCTATGTTTTATTGATTGCCCCACTGCGTGGCTGTGATAACCTTTTCCTTTCATCCCGCCGTGGAGTCTGGGAGGTTCTCTGATGTCAGGCCAGACCGGTTTACAGGAAGGGCGCAATCTACTCCCATAGGGTACACGGATTGTGTGACCGATACTAGTACGGCTGACTAGCAGGCTCAGAGGCGAGGATGTATCGGTCCTCGTGTCACCTAGTTTCATATATATTATATCTATACGATTTGAGTGAATGACCATTATATTGAGATGAATAAATGGGTAAATGAGTGAAAGCATGCTGATATGTTTATCTTTCCCTATGTGTGATTGTGCTTATGCATTACCTCATATATGTATGGTTAGCTAACGGTTTCATACCGTGTTGTAGATGTTTACAGGTTAGGCGCTACTGGGTGATCTGGCAGGGTGACAGGCCGAGGACTCTCGTACATTAGGTGGTTGGTTTGGGGTTGTTGTGTTTCCCCTCCTGCGTGAGGATGATCTTTTGTACCTCCTATGTGAGGATGTCGTTTTATATACTCGGCTATGTTGTTGTTTACTTTGGGTCATACAGTTTATACTGTTTTATGTATTTGTTTTATATCTGTCAGTGCCATGTTGTAAGGTCCAGTGAACTTGTTGTCATGCTAGGGTCAGGATCCATTGTGAGATCCTAGCCCAATGTGACATCCCGAGTCCCGCGGATTCGGGGTGTTACAAATATCTATTATGTGAAAGAAATAGGCAAACAATCGCTTTGAGCCCCGATCCCGCCTCTCTAGCCCTTTGACCTTCACGCTCTCATGCTCGTAGCTGCCATCTTCGACCTTTGTCGTTCTTCCTTCACTGATCGCCGGAGTCGCTTCTCTTCCTTCAACCTTCACTATTCGGAGTACTTCTCGTGGCGTTCTTCCTTAACGGCTTAACCTTCTTTGGAGTCGTCATTGCTTCACCATCACCATAGAACCGCTTCTTCATCAGATATGCAACAATCCTATTCAATTCTTCTTCAATCTTTATGTCACTGCCCGTTGCTCGCCACTTATTCATCCTCATTGTAGAGTGGAAAACCTCTCATCCGTTACCACTACTTCAACCTCACTACAGAACCTCTCTCCACTCTTCCTTCAACCTTCTCGGTTGTCTTCTTCTATAGTCATGGCCTATGATGCACGGACGGGGACAAGTCAATCATAAAACGAGCAGGTGAAAAGTAACACAACAACATTAAGTAAAACAAGTCAATCATAAAATGAGGAAACTCAACAAAAATGTCAAATAATCAACAAGTGAAAAAACATGACAATAATGCCAACCAATATCTCGAGTATGACATCAAGGAACACAATTTATCAACAATGGAATCTATAGAGATGTGAAAGATCGAGCAAGTCAAATTATCTTAATTTTTTTATAAAAAAATCATCTTATGCAAGAAAATTAACGTGCGTCTACAAATTCGGGAAAAAGCATAGAAAAATGCAACAAATGCTCAAATGAATTGAGCAAAGCATTCAACAAGCGGCAAAACCTTGCAAATCGATGTGAATAGGCGTGATAAAAATAAGCAACTCATGAATAATTCAACATGTGCAATAGAAAGAAAAAGTTTGGTCTAAAAAACTCAGTAAGGTATTGAAAACTTTAGGAGACGTTGCATGAAATATCAATGTTGTTATATATTTCATTATTGACATTTCATAAATCATCAAAGCCTTAAAATACATCGTGTGTGAAAAAAATCAACAAAGAATGCAAAAATCAGCAAAATCCTCAAAATTCAGGATAAATGAAAAACAAAAAAGTAGGTAGAAATCATCAAAACGGTGTTACGCAAATTCAACAAAGATGTTGCAAAAATAAGCAAATCCTCAAAGTTCAACATACATGTTTTTTTTTCTAATTAAAAAAAGTATGTGAAAATCAGCAATAATGGTGTAGAAGTTCATTACAAGGGTAAAAGGAACGATTATAAAACTAAGAAGGTACCATCTAAGACTAAAATCAGAAAAATCAATGGCAAATAAACAACCCTAACATGTAGAAACACTAAGAAGACACAATCATTTATAAGAGAACTATAAAAAGATTACATAACTAACAAGAAAAGAGGATACAAGAACCGTCATAACAAAAATATAAAGGCATGCATAAAATAAGAGGCGGAGTTTAAGGAATCTCTCTCACAAATAGATGTCGATACGAGGACAAGTCGTAAGGACTCTAGAATTTCAACACCAATGACGGGGTGACTCGAACCAGCTTAGTGATGCACCGACAGTGGTTTGAATAAGGGGGAAAATCGGTTGTTTTGGTGGAAATGGGTGGATGATCCGATAAATAATATGCATCGATAGATGGACGTGTCAAAGTTGAACCCTAGGAAACAACTTAGAACATCCTAGGGAAACTAAGGTCTTAAAACATAATAAGGGTGATCGTAGAACCCTTCTGCTACAATCTTACACAAAAGGGAAACAATGTCCCGAGAGCACAAGAAGGAGGCTTGTGGGCAATTGAGAGCACCAACTTGACGATTCAAATAGACACAACACAAAACAATCCAAACTATAAGGTCGAACGAGGCTTCATACACTCACTTTTCGCAATAAAAGAAAATGGATGCAGAAACATGTAAAATATTTTAAAAATATTCAAGGTTCCGAAAATGTAACACTTCAGAGGCCATACTAACTTGAAAAGAGTGATTCAAGTCCTCTATAAGAGTATCTACATCCCTAGTGAAAATGTTTAAATTTTACAATCCTATCTAAAACAAATTCCTACATCTCATGTATTTTCTCCGTTTAAATAGTTAAATAAAAATTCATTCCGTTCAAATATAGACGTCATCCTCCAAGAGTGCAAATTAAAATGAGTCCTACTCCACATATGAACCAATAATATCTTTTTGTGATTTATTTTTTCTCAAATATTTTATGGAAAAAAGAGAAAGTAAGGTTGAAATAAGATTATAGACGAAATGGAATTCAACAAAAAGCTATATAGACAGAGTCTATACGCAAATACGTATAGAAATATTGTGCATAAATAGCATTATAGACGGAGTGGGATGCGATTAGTCTAATCGGACCTAAAATAGCCTTAAAATATTTAATAAAAGATGGGCTTAAAACTAACTTTAAAACCTAATTATTTATTTATTTTTTTGGTAAAAAGAAAACCTAATTATTAAAGCAAACTTAAAATAATAAAATAGTCTTATTATAGGCCAAAAATAAACATGACCCAATGCATCCACTTAGATCCTCCCATCACCAAGTCATTTATGTTTAATATAATGTCCCCCGTCCCCATCCCCATCCCCGTTCACCCCGTTCGGGTATTGAGAATTGTCCCCATTCCCATACCCGTCGGATATTCGTCCTCATCGGGGAATCCCTGTCCCCGTTTAATTTCTCCATTCTAAAACTTTATGGGTTTTCCCCGTAAAAATCTCCATCCCCGTTTAATTTTTAGGAGTTTGACAATAAATATTGACTCGGATAATAAATGTGAAATTAGACCATAAAATATAAAAATTGTTATTTTGTTTAACTATATAAATTACAAAAAAACACGAGTAAAAAAAAGAAAAAATAAAACTTTTTTTTTAAAAAAAAAAAATACAAATTTGGCAAAGTAAAGTTATACCGTCTATATATTAGGTTTCGTTCGTTCAAGTAGGATCGAGACCCGTAATACAAACTTGTGTAAACTAAATTAATTATATGTTACTAACATTTAGATTACGATCTTAAAAAAAAGTGTTATATTATTTTACGTGGAGGCTATTTGGCGCATTGATTTTTACTAAGTAATGCCCATTTGTCCGTAACGGACAAATGGGCATTACTTAGTAAATCAATAGCATTTGTCCGTCACGGACAAATGGGCACTCTGTCCGCGACGGACAAATAGAATATATGTAATATGTCTATTTTGTGGATTAAAGTTCTAAAATTTGGTTTGTTTGAAAAAAATTTGTAATCCTTTAAATAACAAAAATTTAATTTGATTGTCTTTTGTTAACAGAAAGTTTAAATGTTTTCAATAACGTTATTTTAATTTGATCGTATTTATGTTTGAAGTTAAACGTCATGTTTAAAAACGTAACATTGATCTTTTAACTTTGATTCCTTTGTAATTGTTATGTTTGTAAGTAAGTTTGGTTTCATATAAAGTTTCAAGAAAGTGTTAAACCTTTGAATAAAATATTTTTGATTTGATCGTTTTTTGTAAAAGAAAGTTAATCCTTTCAATATAATAACTTTGATTTGATCGTAGATATGTATGATAGGAAGTTACGTTTATTTTTTGAAACTTTATATGTTCGATATCAAATCTTAAAACTTTGAATGATAGTAAGATTTTATTTATTGAACATTTATATGTTCGTTACGAAATCTATAAATTTTGAACGAAAGAAACGTTTATTTCTTGAGTCTTGATATCGTTATGAATTCGTAAAACTTTGAACAAAAGTAACGTTTATTTCTTGAAACTGTATACGGCTTTCAATAACGTAATTTTGTTTGAAAATAGTTTATAATCCTCTCAATAGCGTTAAGTTGATATTTTTATCTCATTATGTTCGTTATAGCTCGTTATGTTCATTCAAAGATCTTATTAAATTAAAATTTGACGAAAATGTTACTAAAGTAAAATAAACTCATTTATAAAGGTGGTATTACACATTATTGGTTGATTTAGAAGATACAAATATATGTTGTAAATCTCAAGTTAATGTATGATCTGTCCGTAACGGACAAAAGAAATCTGTCCGTCACGGACAAATGTTGTTTGTCCGTCACGGATAGATTGCAACCGTCCGTGACGGACAGATCTAAATTGCCCTATAAGGGCAGACACGCTCATTTTCTTTCTCTTCTTCCTCTTACCTTCTTCGCCGCCAAGAACACCAATTCATTTCTTCGCTCGATCTCTCTCGACAACATTTCTCCTAATTTTAACTGCAATCTAAGGAAAACACTTCACTTTCTCGCTTTAGTTTTGTTTAAATTTGATTGTTTTAGATAGGTTTAGGTTTAGGGTTTAATTTGTGCGATTTAGGTTGTTTTAGATATATTTAGGGGTTTATATGTTACAAAATTGGATGAATATGAGTTAGGGTTGATAGTTGATTACTTATTTTGGGTTTAACGAGTATAATTTTGTGTTAATCGCGAACGCCATTGTTGGCGTTCGCGATTTTGCGAAGTGAGAAGACACTTGTCCGTCAATTTTGTGAAGTGAGAAGACACATTCTATCCGTGACGGACAGAATGTGTTTGTCCGTGACGGACAAGCACGAAGTTGTCCGTCAACGGACAACTTACTTATTCCTTATAATTTTTTTTAATTTTATTACATTTGTTGCTTTTTGTTTGTAGATGGAAAGAAACACAAACAAAGACGTCAAGAGATTTACCGGATTGGGATACTTCTAGAAGGTATTCCACAACGGCATGCGTTCTCTCAGGGGACAGCAAGAGGTCCACTCTAGACACGAGCCCCGTGAGCCAGTTCCATATTCTGGAGGTACTTCGGTTGAGGAGCAGTTCCCGACACAGGAGTTGGGAGTCACGCGGCATAGTATATCTGGCATCCCGCGTGACATTGCTCCACCGAGCCCTACTCACCAGGTTTCTACTGGAGGCAGACATATCTCTTATGCTGGACCTCCACATTGGACGCATTCATTAGCTTATGGAGGGGGTTATTCTCAACTGCAAGACTTGCCTGCTCCTTACCAGCAGGAGCAGCATTATGCTTTTTTACCAGCAGGAGCAGCAGTCTGCTCCTTCTTCTTCCCAACAAGAGCAGGAGGAGCAGCCTGCTCCTTCATAGCAACAGCCTGATGCGAGGAGAAGCTGAGCGAGGAGGGTACCTTCGCCAGCTCCTGTGTAGGAGGTCCTTGAGGAGATACTTCCTCGTGCTTTGGAAGATCGTCCTAGACCAATACCTCCTACTTGGCAGGCCTTTCAGCCCGATCTTCGAGGTCCTTGCGGAGGGGTACCTCGTATCTCAAAGATACTTAGGAGCTTCTAAGCTCACACCGCTCTCCACGTCTGGCATGACATGGTGAGTACGCAATAAATATGTTTAATGAATGCATCTTTAATGTTATAATATTTTTATTAATTTATTAAATTTCTTTTCTATGTAGGATCGTGATACGCTTCACTACCATACCAAAGCCAGCCAGCTGGACACATGATATTGGATGAGGAGGTTTGTTCGGGTTTAGCGCACATTAGTGGACTGACCCATTTGCAGGGTCTTATGTACAAACACCTAAATGTGCGTCTAATGGACGCATTTATCGAGAGATGGCAGCCAGAGGTGAACCAGCTGCACATGCCTTGGGGTGAGATGACGATTGCTCTGCATGATGTATATTTCATTCTAGGTATACCCATCTCCGAGACGGCGGTTACTCAGGTGATCGCCAGACCTGATGCTGCAATCCGTGTTCAGGAGTTTTTTGGATTTACTGATGAGCAGATGACTGCCGGAGATGTGCGTCGTCGAGGGCTGTCATATGCCTTCTTACTGGATCAGTGTGACGGCTATGCTCATCTGTATCCGACGACTGCAACGTCTGGGTGGTTGTTGTACCTGCTGGGATCGACGCTCTTCACCGATAAATCTCAGTACAAGATTTCTCTTGATTTGCTGATATTGGTGGAGGATCTTGATCGGGTGATGAGTATATCCTAGGGTACGGCGACACTCGCCTACTTGTATAGGCGTATGGACGAGGCCACTCGGATCGACTATCGCCAGATGTGCGGTTTTCTGACGCTGTTGCACGTAAAATATATCCTCTATACTTATATTATTCTTCTCGTAACTTAATTTGTAATGTTTGTCTAACTTTTATTTCTTTTGTGTTCAAAGGCATGGATATACCTATATTTTCCATACTTTGCACCGGAGATTGTGGAGGGGTGGGAGTTTGGGATGCCTTGGGTAGCGAGATTTGACATCAGACATGTTAGGAGGGACACCCATGACTACAGACGGATGCTTGATGAGATGAGGGCTGATTAGGCAAGTCCAGTACATGTGCATACTTGTAATCTTTTTGTCAACTAACGTGCTTATTTTCTAACAATGTTGTTTGTTTGTTAAACAGGTGAACTGGCAGTCATACGGCCAGTTGGACTTCACTCATGGAGAGTTATAGCGTTCGTTGTTTCACAGGTTGTTCACTTTTATGGACGTATCAGAGCCCTATGATCCATACAGAAACATGAGGGCTTTTGGATATATTCAGACGATTCCGCCTATGTTTATACAATCTGATTATGCTATTAGGGTCGAGGATTCTAGGAGCTACAGAGTGGGCTATCCTCGAGGTAGCTGGGCGTGGGATAGTTGGCAGCACCATCACATCACGGTTGAGCAGATGGTTGCACATTACGGCCCTGATATACCACCACCGACGATTATATGGCGTGGTATACAAACCGATCGCACCGGTTTATACGCCCAGGTGCTCAGCAGATTCATCCTCCACCTCCACCTCCGACATTTGATGGACTCGACCCTCACGATTATGCTGCACGGTTTAGGCAGTACATTGGTGATCCTTCTGTCCCTCCTTCCCTACATTAAGACTTACGCACTTATGTAGATTATTTTCCTGATTTCCGAGATTATTCATACGGATCTGACGATCATGGACATGGTAGTGGTACTCATCATGACAATGACGAGTAGGCTTCTGTATACACTTTTTTGGGTTTTTATTGTGTGTTTAAACTTTGAATCTTATGTTTACATTTTTGTGTATGTTTAAACTTGATTCGTTGTATGTTTAAACATCGTACTTAACTTTTTACATTATATTTAACTAAATATAAACGATAACTATATAAATGACTAAACCTTAAAATAATATAAATGACAAAACCTTAAAAAAAATATGTCTGATCGTAAAGTTTAAATTAACAAGTTCAACTAAACAAGATTAAGTAATTGTGCCAAAATCTATCCGTGTTGGTCGTGAATGTGGTAATTGTAACTCCTTCCAGCGAGCGAGGCGATGAGCTAATCTGACTTCAATACCATCAACGGTGTTGTTATAAAAGTGCGACCAAGTTTTAAAAATCTCTGGTAAAGAACAATCCTCTTCAAGTGTTAGCTAAAACAAATAGAAAAAAAAACATTAGTACATTTATATTGTGAAGAACAAAACCAAAAATGATAAATGAAAAGATCTTTGAGGACATACCCTAATGTAATAATACTGGTTGGGAACTAATGATATATGGATCTCTGGAAACCCTAAGTTCGAAGTAATTCCTTCTTCCCGACGATATAATGGAACATATGTGTAGTTGCACCCACCGTGCACTACGACAATGCACTGCAATGCAGTCGCAACTAAACACTCCATGTCCGTCACAACAAACCAGTATTGTGATGGTGCGAAACCGTCTCCATTCCATCCAAGTGCCATAATCGTCCTATCGATGTTACGTTGATGAAAAAAACTCTCATACAACTCGCGATGAGAAATGAGCTCTTCTAACATCAGTCGTCTAATCATCCGCAATCCTTCGTCTGTGTATGTGCCGTAGATTGCATGATGTAGTGCTCTGAAACCACGGTTTCCATCCCCTCTAACATTATTCCAACTGATTACATACTCTTTCATCCAAATGGGAACCACCTCAGGCCATTCTACTAAAATATCAGGGTTATGCTTGGATATAGTTCTCTTTGAAGGTGTTTTGGGTGGTAAATCGGTATTAGGAGATAGAACCTGAAAATTGTATCCAACTTCGCAGAATTTGTTTTCATGAATTGTTTCAGAACAGAGTGCGCAGTTTCTGCCCTGTTGAGAAATAAAAGAGTTAACGTCAAATCGGGTAAATAAAATTTTAAATTGCTATGACATACGTACCTATTCGTCGTGTTACTTTTGAAGTTCAGATATTGATCCGTACACGTGGAAACAATTCGTCTCTTGTAAGGATCTAGTAATTGCGTTCTCACATATTGTAGAAGATGCCCTCTCCTTTTCCACTTCTTTTCAAGTTCATTTAACCGTCTTTCGTAAGACTGTTCCGTTGTGGATGTAAATAAACCCGAGTAACTCATGACAAATATTCGAGCAAGTTCTTTATTCATGTGACGGCGATATAATAGAAACTGGATTTCTGGGAAAATACGATCAAGTGCGTTCATAAGAGCCTTCTCTCAATCCGTCACAATTGTAGTTGGTGTCCTCTCGACGCGCCTACAAAACTTTACAAGTTGCTCAATCGCCCATACATAATTTTCTCCCTTCTCCGTGGATAGAAATGCACCGGCAACGTTAAAGTTCAGCCATGTCGATGTAAACCCAACAATTTTAAAAAATGGCATCTTATATCTATAAAAAAAATAACATCAAAGCGTTAAGTTTACATACATTAAAAAATGATATCTTACGGAAAAGTAAACAACTGTGAAAGCTTACATGTTGGTGTTGTATGTTGAGTCCATTACCAATACGTAAGGGAATGTCTTAAGGAGGGCAACTGATTCCGGATGTGCGAAGAAAATGTCGCTCACTTCACCGTTCTTGTTTCCCCTATACTCACAGATATAACCCTCTTTACGACATTCGAAAAAGAATTGTTGAGCGACTGTCCTGTGATCTAAACCTTCTTTACGTAATTTTTGCCTCTGGTTGTTGATTTGTCTCATCCTAGTGTTGTTACCTTTATCAATGCTCAAAACACTCGCAATTTGGGCAGGGGTGCAATTACTGGTCCACATGTTCTTTACTAACTTCTTCTCTTCCTCATTCATCCTTCCCGATAATGCATGACCCTTTAAATTTCTTCCAAGCTTGTGGTTGTGGACACCACACTGCACGTGAACTTTCCATAAACCTTGGTATATCTCAAAAACCCTAATCATGAATTCACACCCGCTTTTCTTCGTCGATGAATTCTTCCTTTGAGTTGGCTGCACCTTTTTTTGGGTTGTATGCTCCATATTTCTCGCACGACAGCCATGTCTTTCCCAAACTACCGAGGACCGACTTTTGTACTCGACAAACAGAAAAAACCATTTTATTTTCCTGTCCGACTTTTCGAACCTATCCTATTACCTCCTCTCGACTATTGAAGCTTAAGTCGGTTGTGAACAGGCTAGTATAATCATTACTCGTCGTTTTTGAGGCGGATGCATTTACGTTATCTGTTGATCCTTCATCAATGCTAAGATTATCAACATCCGCATCTATCTCCTCTAAACCCTAAAAAAATTTTTTTGTTAAAGTTCTCTGTCCGTTACGGACAAATAGCTGTCGTCCGTAACTGACAGATAGTTGTCGTCCGTAACGGACAGATAGCTGTCGTCCGTAACGGACATAATCTAGCCATTTGCTTTTTCGGCTATAATCGATCAATGGTTAAATATCTAAGTTCAAACACGATTAATGATTTCAACTTTAATGATCAAAATAAACAAAACTTACTTACCTCAACATTATCTTCGTCTTCGTTCTCAAAACTCAAAGATATTTCTTCATCATCAATATCATAATCTTCCTCGTATGACATTGTTAAGTTGCTTTTTCAAAAAGAATAGACTTTACGAGGAGATGACTGAATGAGGGTTGGAGGGGATTGACTACGGCTTTTATAGGATGAAAAAAATTGATTTAAGATTTAGGGTTGTTAAATTATGGAAATAAAGATATTATTTATCCAAAAATAAGATTTAGGGTTTTTAATTTATGGAAATAAGGTTATTATTTATCTATCCGTAAATAAGATTTATGCATGTTAAATTATGGAAATAAAGATATTATTTATCTATCCGTAAATAAGATTTATGCTTATTAATTTATGGAAATAAAGATATTATATCTATCCGTAAATAAGATTTATGCTTGTTAAATTATGGAAATAAAGATATTATTTATCTATCCGTAAATAATTTTATTTATTTAATCTAAAATAAAATAAAGATATTATTTATCCTAAAATAAAATAAAGATATTATTTATCTATATGTAAAACCTTGTCCGTCACGGACAAGGTTAATGAAAATACTAAATAACGTACATTTGTCCGTAACGGACAAATGTGCGTTGTTAGTAAAAAAAATGCGCTGAATAACATTGGCCTATCATTTTAATTTTACGATTTAGGATTTAGATTGCACATCAAAACACGTATCTAAAAGACTAAGACACAAAAAAAAGCATGTAGTGAGATGTGCATTTGACCATCATGATTTGACGTTCACGACGTATTCAAAAATATCACAAGGTGTTATCCTCATATGATCGAAAACCAAATTAATATAGGTTAGCATTAGTATAATTTACACATATAATTATCAAATAAATATTTAACATTAAAATACATTTTGTGTAAGTAGGAATGAGTAATCTTAAAATACAAAAGTTTATATATCTTGAAATTATAGTAATCATCAACAAATTTTGAATTAAATATAAAATTACAAAAAAATTGTAATATAAATACAATTTGTTTATATATGTATCCCCGACATATTCTCCATCGGGGATCCCCAACGGGTTCGGGTTTGTATCGGGGAGCTGGGCGGATACCACTATCTTCATCCCCGTCCCCATCCCTAACCGGGGAATCGAAGTTTTCCCCATCCCCGTCCCGTCCCCGTTTAAAATCTCCATCCCCATCCCCATGACGGGTAATACCCGCGAATTTCGAATAATCCTCACCCATTTACACCCCTATGCACACATCTAACCTCTCTTCCATGCACAAGTGAAACCCGTTTCGGTTCGTAATAAAAACATACATTTTTTTTTAAATCTGGACAAAATATATATAATTTTTTAAATACATAAATTTAAATCTACAAAAAAATTATATTTCGGTCTGACAACGTCCGCTAGTCTTTTTCGGTCCTAGACCGAGACCGGAATCCCCAAAAACAATGGACTGTAGATCGGACCGTGTTTTTCTGGTTCGGTCCGGGTCAAATTTGCCCAACCCTAAACTTGGGTATCTGAAATTTGGTACCACTAACATGAGATGAGTTGGCTAAGTAGGCAATTTATGTATCAAGGTGTATAAACTAGGCCCTTTTGTTTATATGTTGACAAACTAGGCCCCTCCATATTTTCATAAAAAGATTTATTAAAAACAGAAATAAAGATACTCAATAAATCATAATCTTTCTCTCTCATGTTTAACTTTATTTATTTACCTAATTAGGCATTTTTTGATTTTTGAATCAATTAACTAACCGAAAATAAAGGCAACTGTATGAAATAAAAAAGAAAAATATTAGAGGAACGATTCTGCAAATCTTCATTGATGGCTCATTCCATCAATCTTCATCTCGTCTTCTCTGTCGCCATTGTTACAGTTCGAAGCTTTGAAGAACCGAAAATCATCTTCACCATTTACTACATAAATGTAAAAGATATGTCAAAAATCATAAAAGCATATATATATTCATCACGTATGTACATAAAATTGCCGTTGAGCATACATATTGTAACAATTATGTCGAAAGTCATAGAAAAATATGTATTCATCACGGATCCACAATCGAAACTTAACACATTAATATATTGATATGTGTACACATTTCATGTCCCAACTACATCGGATGATTCTCCTACATATATTTCCTAAAAAAAGTTACTAACCAACATATGTTCATTACGTATGTACATAAGACTGAACATATGTACATTATCACAGGAAATTATGTACTCATCATAGAACTCAATATCGTACGGATGACTAAACTACAACTCGTATGAATGTCTAACTAGATATTTTCAGCATATGTACATATTCACGAAAATACTAACATAAACATGTTTGCATAAGAATTACACTCATTCATGTATTCAAATCTATCAAATATTTGTCTAAAAAAATGAACATACCTCGAACACAAATGAAAAACCTCGATATCTAGATTATGTCGAATAACGAGCACGCTACACTGTTGTTGAGTTATGTAGATCAAATATTCATTGACAACCCTCGATATATGCGTCTAAACTGGAACTCCGAGGTCGTTCTTCACGCAGTAATGGAGAAAAGAAAAAAAATACGACTGAGGATTGTTAAATAACGACAAATAATGAGGGAGAGATTTTAGAAATTGTAATTATCTACTTCCTAATTTAAATATCTAATATGGAAAATTAATAAATTGAGATATGAGAGAATGTTGACTTGTATGGTAATTCCTTTTATTAAATCCCTAATTTATCTTTATTTTTTAATTAATAAATTGAGATTTTAGGGATTTAATAAAAGGAATTACGATACAAGTAAAATTGGGTAAGTAAAATTGTAAATTGTAAATAAAATTGGGGAACTGAAATCAGTTAAGTTAAATTGGGTAAGTAATTGGATAATCAAAATCGGGTAAATAAAATTGGGTAATCTTGGATAATTGAATTGAATTACTGAAGTTGGGTAATCGAATTGGATAACTGGGTACGTGAGTGAAGCTGAGTGGTACGTATAGCTAAATACGTAAAGTTGGATATGTGATTTTTTTCCATCTTCCTATGATTATTAAAAACATCATTTAATCCAACTAATTTTTTCTAATTAATTATAAGAATAAATGCATACTTTATATCACATTATAAAAAAAATTTACTTAACAAAATCACTCATTATATTGTCATTATAAATATTTGAATATTAATTTTTTTAAATTTGATGAACTCATACAAGTAGAGCTGATACATGAGACAAACTACTCGAACTTGGCTCACGTTCGTCTCGTCAAAAGCTCGCGTTAAGCTCGACTCGTTTATAAACGAGCTGAGCTTGAGCATGTCAATGCTCAACTCGTTCGGTTAAAGCTCGGCTCGTTCGGTTAAAATAACACTATATGAACATTATTTTAGACAAGCTACTCGAGTTCGGCTCGTTAAAAGCTCGACTGAGACTCTGCTCGTTTATAAACAAGCCGAGCTTGAACCTGCTAAGGCTCGTCTCGTTTTTATAAACGAGCCGAACTTGAACATACTAGGGCTCGGCTCGTTCGGCTCGTATAAGACCCCTACATACAAGATACGATAATCATACAAATTTTACGTAATAAAAGTTGGAGGCTAATGAGCAGTTGCTGCATATACACATCGATCACTCTTAGGGCCCGTTTGATTCCAACTCCGAAAACGGAAACGGAATGGAAACGAATTTAGGCTATATATATCCTTATTCATGAAATTTTGTGGAATCATTCCTTGTGGATTAATGCAGAATGCACTTTTATGAACAATGATATACATATGGATTATATTCGTTTTCATTCTGTTTCCGATTCTGGAGTTAAAGTCAAACTGGCCCTTAGTCTCTTACTCGATTCTTAGATGGATTTCATGTTAGTTCATTGTTGATTGTGGGCTTATACATTGACAGCCCAATAAAGCCCACTTTCACCATTGTATATGTCTATGTTACAAAATGATTATCCAATTTAGCCCCCATTCACTTTCAACATAGTTCTCACCCAATGTCAGTTTTTGATATATTGAAAAGTGAAAATTTGAAAAGAAAACATATTTAAAAGTTATACACTTTTAATGCACAAGTAATACACATGTAATGAGAAGTGTTCTTTTATTATATATGACAAGCGACAATTAAAAATAATCAAATTAATCTATGCCTTATGGTATCTCGTAACTCATATGAGTATAAGAACACGAGGTTTCTATTAGGTTAATGGACTCAAGTGAAATCCACCAAGAGACCTAAATCTTCAAGTCTAATACACAAATTTACGAGCTTTATCCTAATATTAATTAACAATAACTGAAATAATTGATCCGTACCAGTTTTTATTTTATTTTATTATAATGTCTTTTTAATCCCGAATTCAATAACTTTGAATTCAACTTCTCAAACTCACGGGATTTCTAACCCAATTTCTCCCCTCCATTGTGACTTCCTCGCAAACCTACCCCAAGAGACGTCTTTAATATACATGACCACTGTGCAACAAACTGAATCTTCGACTTTGATACTAATTTGTTGTATGAAAATTCACTTTATGTTCAACCCCCCCCCGAACCCAACACAAGGTTAAGAGATTATATCATAAAATCAATTGAAAATAAGAAGAATAATATGTTGAATTCAGAACACCCAAAATTTCGCTGTGGGACGAAATGGTACTTCACATTTAGATTCTAAAAAAGCCGGAGCAGTAATCGTTCAGTATGATTTGAAATGAAAATAAATAAGAATAGTGATTTCAGATTTATTAATAAATTTGTTTTTCACATTAAAAAATATTTGTTCGTTTTTGTGTGTACTGTTGAACTATACGTGCTTCACGAAAACAACATGCGATATAATATTATTGAAATAAGTACTTTTAAAAAAAATCATGAAATAGTATTTCATGTGTACATATTAAAGAATTTGCGTCAACCATCTGCAGAGCATTAGCAGATCAAAGAAAAAAGGAACCAACATTAAGCTTCAGTTGAACAAATTGCATATATGCATTGTAATGAATTGAACCCTAACTAAGCTCCTCAGCAAAACCCACTTTTCTGTTCAACAAATTGGGATTTCAGCCCCTTTTCTGAACAAAAACCCTAGAAAGAAGATACTCTTGAACATCGCCAAAGTTGCCCAAATCGAGAAATCATCAAGGACAAGTTTTGATTCACTTGATGAATGAACAGGATTAATCCGTACGGCTGAAGAAGATCAATTGGATCAAAATCATATGATTTCACCTCAAATAAAACCCTAGCAAGAAAGAACACAGGTGAAAACCAGTGACAGCAAAACCTCCATAGCAGCTATGTCAGAATCAAAATATATCATAAAATTTTCTTTCTTAAAATTGATAACAAGCTATTACGCTTCTCCGCTTGAGAAAGGCAAAGACAATCAAAAGAGTTAGCAAGAAAAAAATAAAAATAAAATAAATCCACGAATTAGGGTTTCTTGCGCAAAGCTAGCAACGGATGAAGCTGCAACATGATCTGATGTTTTCTTTTCCTCCATAAAAGAAGAAAACTTCAGATCATGCTGGCAGCTTTAACTGTTTCATGTTGCGTTCGATCTAGCCGTCGTGCAAATTCGATCAGAAGGGTGATGGTGGAGGAGGCGGAGAGAAGGTGTTTCTCTGTGACGGAGATTTCAGGGAGAGGTAGAACTAAAGGAGTATATATATATATATATATATATATATATATATATATATATATATATATATATATATATATAACTTTTAAGAAATATATAACATGTTATCAGAGATGCCAACTAATATTAATTTGTCTTCTACCATTTTTTTTTCCTTTGCTTCTATTATCTGTCAATGATGGTTGAAATTTTGGATGGTGACCAATTTCTTGAACAAAGCATATATTAAAGTCAATCTAATTATTAAAATAAATATTATATAAAATTTCATAATTTAAGCAGGTCTAAGAGTTATTTATAAACTAAGTAATTGACATTTGCATAATTTTAATTGTATCTGTTTCCCCTAAACGTAGTGGGTAAGGTGTTCATTTAAAAATATGGATGCTTGCAACATAAGGTTTAATAATACATGAATGTATAATTTAACTCCAGCTGTATAAATTCACAAAATTGAAATATACAATTTAACAATTTTTTAAAGGTGCTTAAATACTTTATTGAACCAAATGAAAGAGAAAAAAAAACACACACCGAAGGTGGTCCTTGTCTTGTTCACATGATGAAATAATAATAATAATAATAATAATAATAATAATAATAATAATATATATATGTGTGTTTTGTAATTATTATCTAAAAAACTGTTTCTTAATTTGTAAAAAAATTGGAAAGTGAAAACTAAAGTTAACCGAAGCAAACTTTTTTCTAAAACGGAAGTAAATTAAAGATTGTCAAAGAAGTAAATTAAAGATCCAATCTAAAGTCGGATATAACCATTTTGATCTCCCATGGACAACTGTAAAAATTTCGTAGTGACTGAATGACACACAAATTGTTACCCTCGATTTGATTTTTTATTTGTAATATGGCAACTTCTTGCAATCTCGTTTTAAGAGCAAAACTTCCGTTTTTAGTACCGAAATTGTACCGAAACTGATAGATATAGTCCAAAGTCGAGTCCAAACCCTAATTTGACGTAGAATAAAATGAGAAAATATAAATCCCTTTTTCGCCTTTTTAAAAGTAAAAATGAGATCAGAATTGTTCCACTATACAGTGTATACGTACACATTGGTAAATATTTGAATTTTAATAAATAAAAAAAAAAAGGTGTAGCGTGGGGACCTTTAGTTAATTGCATGCATCTCTAGCTAGCTATCGGAAAAAAGAAAAGGGTGGCAAAGATGAAAGAGATGGAAAATAAAGTGCAAAAAATAGTTATATATAACTATATAAGCTAACCTATCTGCGGGGACCGTATACTTAATTTAATTGCATGCTTGACTTCTTATGACTACCAAGGGCTACCTGATCGATTCTATTAAACAAGAGAGAACCATCAAAGTAGTTACTACTACCAATTACTATATATATTATATTATATTATGATATAAATAAATAAATATACTTCTGTTCTTTTTGTTTAAAGAATAACATTATGTGCAAGCTTTTTTTTATATGTGTTTTGAGTTTTTCTGAAAATCGATCCTTGAGTAAAAATTAATGGTAAAATGACCAATTAGACCTTTTACCACTATCATTCTATTAGAGGTATTCATTTAGTAAATATACTCCTATTTAATCTATTTTTTATTTTACCTAGAGAAATTATATATAGGATAAAATGAAGCGGTATACAAAACAAAAACCTATCAAAAAGAGCCTATTTAACCCAATTCTTTCAAAAATTATGAAAATGGTGTATTTTATACCCAGTTTAGCGTATTTTATAAAAATATGATACGTTTTCTTTGATTTACAGTTTGTACGTACACTTTTATAATTTATTAAAAGTATATTTTGTATACAGAATCATATATGTGTAATATGATATATTTTAACATAAATTTACATCTTAGTCTTTACCTAAATAGGCTCCTTCTAATTCTAAGTAAATGATTTTTTTAATCCTATATATACAATTGTTTAACAGTTTTATTTGTCGTACAAAAATGTGATATAACCAATGACACATGAATGTGTCAATAGTTGTAGAATTATTCAGAAATAAGTAGATTTATTGCATTAAGTGATATTGAAGCATTAGCTATGAATGTCTTGTTAATCTTGAATTTAAAATGAAAATAAAATGTAACAACCATGTATGTGACGTATGTCTAGTTCACCTATTTGTTATTCTTCCTTGATTCCAAATTGAGCCACCATCCATAACCATGATTTTGATGTGTCTGACTCTTTTCCGGCGTTGAAAACATATCTTAACCGTGTATTCACTATTTTGAATCCGATCCTTAATAACATCCCTTTTCTATAGCATTACCAATAATTTATGTTATTAGTAATTATATATTTTATTTATATAATATATAGTATACAATTTATAAAAAAGTTATTACTTAGAATAAAAAATATAGTATTAAATTATTTCCAATCCACAAAAGTATATAGGGAGCTAATTAAGAGTTTTGGTTGGACTACTTATCGGATATAAAAGTTGTAACCAAAAAAAAAAAAAACTCGCAACATAACATTATTAAAAAATATAAAATATTCCAGAAAAAAAAACTTTCAATTTTCTCATAATTTGTCATATCCATATCCTCGTTTTCTCTCTCAAATCTCTCAACTTCAATTTTCCGGCTTAAATATTTGTCAAATTCAATGTTTGAGAGCTCAAATCACATCTACTATGAACGGACTACTTTTTTGATGTACAATGTTTTCAAAAAAAAATCAAAATGAAGTCAGTTTAATTTCAATGTTGTATTTAGGGTTAAGTTTCATTTTTGTTCATGTTGAGTTGTTTTTTTTATGAATCTTATATGTATTAAAGGAGAGACTCTTTTTGCCACGTGTCAACGTCACGTTTATCGAAGCTAAAAAAATATTTTTAAAAAGCTATTTAAATAAAAGTTAAATAATTAGGAGATTTACTAAAATAAATAAAACACTAATTATCTTTAGAAATTTTGTTGGATACGTGATTTAAACAAAAAATTATAATTGAATTTTTAAAAAAAAAATTCATAGAATCTGACCAAATCCGAAAATTTAAACCGATTTTGTTTTCATTGTAGATTTTATAAAATAAATTAAAAATGTAATTAAAATTTTCATGTTTAATTTTATTAAATATTTACCAGTTCTCAACTGTACTTATGGGATGTCGTAAACTAAGCTTATTTTTAAAAAGCTATTTAAATAAAAGTTAAATAATTAGGAGATTTACTAAAATAAATAAAACACTAATTATCTTTAGAAATTTTGTTGGATACGTGATTTAAACAAAAAATTATAATTGAATTTTTTAAAAAAAATTTCATAGAATCTGACCAAATCCGAAAATTTAAACCGATTTTGTTTTCATTGTAGATTTTATAAAATAAATTAAAAATGTAATTAAAATTTTCATGTTTAATTTTATTAAATATTTACCAGTTCTCAACTGTACTTATGGGATGTCGTAAACTAAGCTTCCTTAATATAACAAAAAATTTGCGGGCATAATAATATTTATTTGTAGAATAACGTTATATCTTGATTTTTTCGACATATAAATATCATCTATTGTTAATCCAATTTTCCATAAAAATTAATAAGTAGTGATAACTTTTATCCATATATTTATGTATGGATTTAAAAAAATTAAAAATAACATAATATTATATATAATTCAATATTGTCAAAACCCGCACACTGTGCGGGTATTACACTAGTTGAAGTTGTAGTAAAGTTAGGAATGCAAGAATTTATGTTATTTGACAATAAATTTATTCGATAGACGATTAGAATGCACAAAATAAAGAAAATTGCTATGTTGAAATGTTAAAAACGTTGAGTATGACTCACATCGGGAGACAACACATTTTCACGCTGATAGCCAGTATGAGAAAACATTTTCACACTCTAAGCCCTATTGTGGAAATAACACACGTTGGAGTCAATGTGTGTTAGGCTAATTCATATTTTCAAATATAAATATTGTGATAATGGACCACTCCGAAAGGAAGAGGAACATTCCGGAAGGTAATGGAACACTCTGGAAGGATGTAGATTATTCTAGAAGATGGTGAAACCTTCTCGAATGATGTGGAATATTCCGGAACGTGGAAGAACCTTCCGGAAGGAGACGGATTGCCCCGGAAGATGGAGACATCTAGAACTCGATGGAACCATGTAGACTGATTAGAAATCTAGGGAGAATTCTAGACTTTTATAGGATTGTGTGAGAAGGCTCCAGGATGATATAGGAGAATCGAGTTCCGGAACCTTCCAGTAGAGGAGGTGGCAATGTCTATGTATATATAGAGGGGAGACCACCTTTCATTTGTGTAACTCCATCCAGAAGAGAGTAATAAAAGGCTTCTAAAGAGAGCTTGTAAGTGAGGTTTTGTTCGAATGTGAGTGCGCAACAAAATACCTGTTTATATATACTCGGAGAGTTGGGAACGCGCGGAGTTTTTCCCAACAATGTGGATATAAAATTTTCACACTGGAAGTCAGTGAGAACAAACCATTTTCACATTAGATTACAATATGCTTAACTTATGTTTACACTAAACATCGTCATGAATCGACATTGATAATTTACATAAATTTGAATTGTGGCTTTCGTTTTTTCAACACACCACGATTTTTTGTCATGACCAGATATTAGGTCTTTCAAAAATCACAACAAACTTTTTCGATTTTTGTAACCTATAGCCGAAAATCTTTCTACAATTCGCGGGTTTACGAGTATTGTTAGTGTTTGGTTATTAAAAAATGGTGCAAATAGTTTCTAATAGGTTGAGAAGGAAAATAGAGAGCATATATATGGACGTCGTACGTCGAGATAGAGATGCATAGTTATTACAAGGAAACATGCCGAAAGAATATCATTTTCAGCGATGCTCCAAAAGCATATTTGCCCCAAAATAGTAGAAATGTAATTTTGACGCAACTCGATTTTGGGGTCTTTACCAACTTAGCTCTAACCTTACGTCAAGAATGGTAATGCATTAAACATACTACCACTGCAACTCTCTCACCTACATATATCAATGCACAAGATGCGTCACGTAAACTATTATAAATATTTATGACGTTTTTAATTTCAATTTGATTATTTTATGGGAGAACTTATTTAGTAGCTTATAAAACTTCCAAAGCATATCATAGCCTATTGTAACTATCGTATATTTATTTTTTTATTTTATAAGCTATATGGAAGTAAGTTTATTAAGTGATATATTATAAATATAAATTACTTATAATTATTAATATTAAATAAAAAAATAAAACTATTATAGTAGTTTTATAAGTATATCAGTTACCACAAGTTTCCTTCTCTCAAACATCTATCAAACTTATATAAAAATATAAGTTCATTCAATTAACTAATAATTTCAGATACCTATAAATTTCGGTTTCAACTTCAATAAGCTTATACTTTCTAAACAGACCTGAGTGTAGAAATATTTTGATGAACTAAGCCAATGCATAGTTGGTTGATAATTCACCAAACTAAGGACGTCCACGGGTCACGGGCGTGACCCGTGACCCCGGCGGGTCCGGGTTCCCCCGGGTCGCGGGTACGGGTAAGGGTCGTTAGATCCTTACCCGTGACCCACCGGGTCGACCCGTAACGGCTACAAATTCATTAAAAAAAAAAAAATATTCCCAACGGCTATATAGCCGTTGGGTAGCCGTTACAACAGCTATTTTGATAAAAAAAAAACAATATAATTTAATAAATCTAACCTAAAAACAATTCTATAAATACCCCAAACTCAATTCATATCATCTCACACCAATTCTCATCATTCAATCATCGATTCACTCTCTCAATCTCTCCATAATTTCCATTTTCCAACTCTTACATTCAATTACTCTCCTAATCTCATATTCTCATTCTCTTATTTTTCATTTTACCACTCTTACTACTACATTCTATTATTAAAAAAAAATGTCTAGCCGAGGAAGACGTTCCGTTAGCGGTGCCGATCCTTCATCCGGCGAAGGTTTTATCCGAGGACGGCATTCCGTTAGCGGTCCTCCAACCGGTTCGGATTTAAGGCGAGACTTATTAAGTGGAGATCACGAGATCTTCGAGGAGGAGGATATCACGGAATCACCTACTTTCCCCAACACCCAAGGATCCGAGACCCAATTCAGGGAGGAGTTGGAGCCGGAGGAGCCGCCGTTGAACAACACTCAACTAACGGCGGCGGTCTTCCGATTTTGTTTTACAAAGGGTGCTCCCGATGCCAACGGAGTTTTCTATGCCAAATGCAATTTTTGTGCGGCACAATACAAGCACAAAAAGGGAGAAGGCTACGGGAACTACAAGAGGCATATCCGGAACAAGCATCCCGAGAAAATGGGATTAGCACGAGGGCAAACACAACTTACCGGGCACGCATCTACTTCTAACCAACCTCCTTCTCAATTTACATATGATCATTCTTCTTCTATGGATGCATTTTTGGAAATGTTGGCCGTAGATTCTTTAGCATTTAGTTTTGCACAAAATGTTGGTTTTAATGATTGGATGCAAAATCATGCTCAACACGCATATAAACCGATTTCTCGCCAAACCGCTAAAAGAAAAATGATGCATAAATATAAAATTCGTAAAGAAGAATTGATTAAATATTTTATGGACAACGGTGATATTCAAGTTTCTATTTGTAGTGATATTTGGACCGACGGTTTTCAAAAAAATTCATATATGGGTATTACTTGTCATTTTGTTGATAAATTTTGGATTTTAAACAAAAGAGTTTTAGCATTACGAGTTTTCAACGAACAACGTACCGTTTGATTGCAAATGTTTTGGAAGAATATAGATTAGTTTCACGAGTTTTTTCAATCGGTTTTGACAACGCCTCCGCTAACACGGCTTCCATTAGAGATTTAGCCAACTATTGTAAGCCGACGATTGGAGGTAAATTTTTTCACATTAGGTGTGCCGCTCATATTTTAAACTTGTGTGTTCAAGACGGTTTAGCGTACTAAATGGTATGCATATTGTAAACAAAATAACGTTTATCCTAAAAAATTTCCAAAAGATGTTTGTACAAGATGGAACTCTACTTACAAAATGATTTACGAATCATATGAATATCGAGAACTTTTAAGTGGTTTTGCCGCACAACATATTGACGGTAATTTTGTTTTCGGTGAATCTTGGATTTTAGCAAAAGACGTAATGGAGGTTTTTAAATATTTTTATGATGCTACTAACACTTTTAGTTATGTTTATACACCAACTTCAAACATATTTTGTTATGTAGCAATTAATATTGCATTTGCAATTCAACAAGGTCTTTTAATTGAAAATATTTCACAAGCTATACGTACATGCGAACTAAATGGTTAGATTATTATACAACCATTCCCGATGTTTTTCTTGTTGCATTTGTGTTAGACCCAAGACGTAAAATGGATGGTTTAAAACAATTTTTAGAAATTTATTATGAATTTTTAGGTTTAGAACAACATCCCGATTGTCATGTTTCTACCATAATTGCTAATGTTAGAAATTTATTTGATTAATTATTGGTTCAATATTGTGTTTTCGATCGAGGTCAATCTTCTCAACCCCTCCTCGTCCTTCATCTTCAAGTTCATCTAATTTAAATCAATTGCTAGAGATTTGTTTGGCCCGAAAAGGGCAAAAACCACGTCGAGTTACAACTCGGAGCTCGACGAATATCTAACCATTTCTTTTGAGTTTGCCAATGATGAAGAAGAGGAGTATTTCAACATATTAGAATGGTGGAACCGACCGGAGAGAATGAGGTTCCCTACCCTCTCAAGGATTGCGGCACAAATTCTCGCCGTTCCCGCCTCAACGGTAGCGGTTGAGCAAACCTTTAGCCGGAGTGGAAAGGTGCTCGATCCGACGAGATCAAACATGTTGCCCGAGACGTTGGAGGCACAAGTCCTCCTAGCCGATTGGAGGAAAGCGGAAATGCGAACACAAAAGAACAACCTCTCGGCGGAGGAAGGCGACGAAGATGACGACGAGCGATAACAAACGCCATCGGATGTATCGGCAGGAGAGTCCGACTAAGGTAAGGGCCAATCGGGGATATAAACAAAGGTAAGAGAACTACGTGGGCTTTGATTCCTCCTCCCCGAGAGGATACGTAGGCAACCGGTGGGATTCCGGTTCAAGCCCAATTCTTCCCTTTTTTTTTTTTTTTAAAGTTTAAGACTTAAACTTAAAAAGAAGAAAATAAACTAATAAAAAAGGACTTAAACTTAAAAAAATTGGACTTAAATTTTGTTAGTTTATTTTCTTCTTCTTTTTTAAGTTTAAGTCCAATTTTTATCTTCTATTTATTTTCTTATTTTTTAAAGTTTATTTCCATTATTTTTTTATTTTTTTTTAATAGTGAGGTGGCCGACCCGTCGACCGCCGGGTCTGACCCGTGACCCGGCGGATCGGCCAGATACACGGGTCCGGGTCCGGGTCCGGGTCACCCTCCCCGGACCCATGACCCAGCGGGTCCGACCCGTGGACATGCTTACACCAAACCAGTCGTTGGCATACAAGTGATAATGTATAGTAGGTAGATGAGATAACGAGGAATATTATGCTTTGATGAGAGAAGGGCTGTAAATGTATGCTACTCATAGTACTATGTGACAAACCCTAGCTACCTATCTATAGAGTGGTCCATTTTTAGTTGATTTGGACACCTTCATCACTCTATTACTGTTTATGTATATACACTCACACTCGAAGAGAGAACTTACCTTAAACTATATGAAGTCCAGAACATTGATTTTGATCGATATCGTCATGGAAAATGACTATGGACCTTATCCTAGCTCTTTAATTTGTACATCTATCTAGCTAGTAGCTTTGTTGGACTTCTCTTTGCTAAAATATCAAATCTTTATTTTAAACGCTTCAAAATTTATGTCATAGGATACAAGTTACGAAAGTTGATTTGAAAAAAGTATATCATATTTTATTATTTAAGTAATCTTTTGATTTTATTCATTCATATTTTTTTAGGGTGTTCTTTGCAAATCAACTTTCTTAACATACGTCTTTTGGGTAGGGTTGTTATTCAAATAAGCAAAAAAATTTTGTTGTTCAATTTTGTAGAGTCTAGTCAAGCATAATCTTGAATAAATTAAGCTAAAAGTATGTTAATATTCGGTTGGTTCATTTAGTCAAGTGAACGATGCCAAATTAAACATTTTTGAGACTGAGTTTGAGTCGATTGTGATCTTATATAACAACTTTAATGAAAATTGACTCATCTAGTCATCTTTAGTAGGAGTGGACACAAGTCCCGCATATCCCGATCATGATCCATTCCGATCCATTTTCGAACCTGACCGTAAACTAGGAAAGTATAAAATCCTTCTCACTCCCTTTAAAGTTGGCACATGCATATTACGAATGTTCAATTTATACGTATAACAGTTGATGAAATTGATGTCGTCTAAGGGCCTTCGTGAAAATTTATGTCAATTGATTTGCGGATTGAACATGCAAGGTTCACATTGTACGGTTTTAGACTTCATCATGGATGACTTGACAATCGGATTTTATTGCTTGGTGTGTTCATGGAAGACCGGATTTAAGGCTATGTACGTTAAGGTTGTCCAAACGGTCCGGACTGGACCGTAAACTCACTGACCGGATCGAACTACTTCACTATTTGCGTGAAACGATCCATGACGATTCGGTCCACCATAGTTTTTTTTTATTTTATTTTAAAAAATTTTAATATATTTTTTTCGTGGTTAATTCCGGTCCGGTCCGGATTTGGACCGGACCGGACCATATGCTTTTCTAGTTAAAAAATATTAAAAGTGTAAAAATCCGGTCCGGCCAGAACATTACGGTCCAAGACCGGACCAAACCGTAATTTCTAGGGTTGGACCGCACCGAATTTTTACAATTACGGTCCAGTTCGGTTTTTCGGTCCGGTCTAAATATATGCAGCCCTGATGTACTTGTAGGGTTGCTTGATTATCTTGGTTGACGGTGGATAATGTCGAGAGACTCACCAAGAAATGGGTGACTCACCAAGAAAAATAAAGAAAATGGGTGACTCACCAAGAAATATAAAGAAAATGGTTATAGAATGATGAGCTAAAGGACATGATGCATAATCAAAACCACAAAAGACCTTTATACTATGGATGGCGATCATTGGCCGGTTATTTACCAGAGATAGGTTACATTTTCTTGATATTGATCCTACTTGTAACTGGTGTATGAGTGAGAGTGAGTCGCAGGACCACTTGATCTTTGGATGCACATATGCACAAGAGGTGTGGAGGTAGGTTGGAGTGGACTTTGGGGTTCCTAGCGATGTTACTACTAGACTAGAGATATTACACTAGTTAACTCACACCGTACATGGTAGGAGTTGGACGAGTAGATCTAGAATCTACGCATTTTCTGCCACGGTCTACTATCTTTGGTATTCCAGGAATGCCTTGGTATTTGATCGGAACAAGATTCAGATAGATGTTCTAGTGAGGAGGATCAGGATTTATATCTACGCTTTGCTACATGAGGCTGCTGTTGCGTATTCAGCTCCTGTTGCGGCTGCTACTGCTGTTTTCTTGATCTACCCAATTGGTCAAGGAAGCTTTTCTGATGGTATGCCTCTAGGAATTTCTGGTACTTTCAACTTCATGATTGTATTCCAGGAGGATTGCATGCCTATCTGGAATACCTTGTATATGTTTGTTTTTGGCCATAGACCTCAAGTCGTAGGCTTGTACATAAAATCTGTTACTTTAGTATAATTGAGTCGTAATAACCCTAGTTATACTTGATGAGGGACCATCCTTGATAGCATCTACGCCTACGCTACATAGATCATTCATTAATCTAGAAGCGAGAGAAACTCAAGGAACTTACAAGTTGCAAACAGAGAACGAATCGATGGAATGGAAGATTGCATGGCAGATGAAGAAAATCGACCGATTTTCCATAAAAATCGACCGGTTTTCCTGTAGGAAAGACCGATTTCATTCCCCGATTTTCTTCACTGAGACGAGTTTTGCAAAGATCCGGTCATGATCTTCTATCTTTTGGCAATTATATCTTGTTTTGATTCCTTAGATCTCTCAGACTATATTAAGGGATTATTAAGTTTTATGTATTAGATTTTATATTTTTATATATCTTAAAGATATATTTACAAGATTATCTTTAAGTATATTTTTCTAGTTTTTGTAGGATTAGTATCCCTTATAAATGGCCTTAGTGGGGGAGATTGTTTGGTAGATTAGAATTGATATTTTCCACAAATTATGAGACTTGCAGCTTCACTTACGAAGTTTGTGTTTTATTCATTAATCGTTCAATCAATAAAGAGAGTTTTTTATTGAACTGTTTGTGAAGTATTTGCTAGATTGTGTTTGTGTGTGTTAATCTTATTAAAGGTTGGTACTCCTGGTCAATAATAGTCCCTCCTTGTGCTTACCTTAATTAGAAGACTTGTGTAAGGTTAAAGAAGTCTGGGTTAAGGCAATCTTCTCGTTTAAGGGTTTTGACACATCATTGATCTAGGTTTATGCGGAACTGTCTTAGTTCATATCTTCCTATATTTCTTTCATTTATCATTCAATAATCACCTTCTTATCTTTCCATATCATTCACAAATCCGTATTCTGAGTTTGTCGAAAAATCGACATGTTAAGAACTTTCAATCTAGATCGGGAACTATGGCTTATCCCGATTTTTTCTCTATAGAACAACCCGATTTTTATCTCAGTTAAGGACTTTCTCTATAGAACAACCCGATTTTTATCCTAGTTAAGGACTTTCAATCTAGATCGGGAATTGTGGCTTATCCCCGCATCCATACTATTTTTCTCTTTCTATGAATTTACCTTTATCAAAAAAAAGAATTAGAGAGAAAAATACCTTGTCCGGACAACTTTTACGACAACGATGAACATGTAGCCCGGCTTGCTAGTGTTGGATAGTCGTTTTTCGCAAAGTTGTCCTAGATCTCTTATACGAAAAACAATAGTTGAGGTATGATTTGAAACAAGTAATGGGAGTTGGATTATTACTTGTGGTAATGAGGACATCAATGTAAATAAGTATATGGAGGGACGTACCTGGACAAATGTATGAAAATAATGAGTAATCGGCGTAGGACTGTGCAAATGCAATATGTTTTATTGTTGAACTTAATTTGGATAACCAATCCAATGTAACTGTTTTAGTTCATAAACGGAAGACCCGTGATGGATCGCTTGGGATAATACGGACGGTAACGCCATGTAGACATCCTCTTGGAAATTCCCATGAAGAAACGCATTGTGAATATTCATTTGATAAAGTTCTGAATAGGTTATCGAGACAATTAAATACAAGAAATTTTTTAACAAATACCAATTTAGTGATTAGAGCATAGGTTTCAATGTATTTGTACCTTGTTTTTGACGATTGTCGAGTACCACACCAAACACGCCTTGCACCTTTGGATAGTGTTTTATCGATTTTACCTTGAGAAGATCGGTTTGTTGCAATAATTACAATATGAATGTGTTTTGTCGATTTTACCTTGAGATGATCAGTTTGAGTGACGAGCGGCCTTTGCTAGGGGTACGTGTATCCGATTCCTTAGTCATTGTATGTGTGCACTCTTCTTGGATAGACAAGAAACAAACATTATTGAGAGAATATTGTTTTTCCTTTGAGATCACGTACTATTTGAGGTTATGATAGACATCATCGAGACCGATGATGAGAAATAATGAACATGTTCTTTATCTCTCTCGGTGACCAAAATCTTGAAACACGGGGCACATATCTCTATGTGGGAGAGAAGAGACTGATAATATCCATTTTAACGTCTTTTTCACCCTTATTCTTATCCTTCATTTGAGCATTAACATAGACTTGCATTGTATATTGGTAGATTCCCTTCCCTTTTATTTTTTGATGATCTATTGGTGCATTAATGATATTGTCTTCAACATACCAACATTCTCACTATTGTCAAAGAAGTCGAGATCAAGGAAAAGTTGATTGGGATCCATGAGTGAAATACGAAAACTTGCTCTTTCGAAGCGATAAGCTGACCTCCGACCATCGATCAACCAACCTCCAACCACAATCAACCAAATTCCATCATTTGTCCGATAAATTTCAATTTGTCCATTATAATTTGAGTCGGTTCATTTCCAAGTGATCGGCCGAATGACCCCACCTGATCATCCGACTGGTCCTACACTTACGTGTTCTAACGATTATTTTCTACTTTTCATATTTTTAGCCTTTAGATATATTCTATTTGTCCATATATTTGGATGTATTATCTGTAAGTTAGAAGATAGGATTTGATCGATTTAGATCACCAACCCTTGGAGGATGAAGTAAGAAATCCTTTGATGAATAAGGATTTTTTTGTCACTAGTTTATTTATCTAGTTTTCATTTGAAGTTTTGGAGAGAATGTTTTTACAATGGTGATCGGATGAATAGTGCCCTTCTGTAAGATCCTAGGTTTTGCCTTCACCGCCCCTGCGGTGAAGAGGGCCACCTCACTGCCAGCCATCCTTGCGGCTGTGAAATCCACCCCTACGGATTTACGACAGATCGTGCCGATCTTTTCTTCCGTTCTTTTATCTTCCTTCCATAGATAGAATATTCGATATTTTATCTTTTGGGCCGGTTTTCTTATTTCTTTCTAAACCCTAGACGCCCTTCCTTCTTTTCTTTCCAGCCCGTTCCTATATATTCTCTTCTTTCTCCCCCTTTTCCCGTTCCTTGCTATCATCTTCAACCCTAGAGAGCTGCAGCCGTCCTTTGCTTCCCGCGACTACGTTGAACGTGTAAGTGCATCCTTTATGGTTCCTCCTCACGTTCCTTTAGCGCTGCATGCCTTCTCCTTCTGTTTTGGTTTCTTCCTTTCGTTCTTCTCTTTTCTTTTTCTCCAAGGATCAAGCATGAGCCTTGATTCTTGTGGAGTGTTCCATTGTTGACCCTTCGTTGTTCTCAGGCTCTTTGGAGTTGAGCCTTGACGTGTTGAAGCCAAAGGTTCAAGCTTTGGTTTCCTTGCTACGAGTTCTGTCGAAGAAGAAAGCCGACAACGCTTTCTGTCACGCCGCCGCCCCTACGCCTGCACAGAGCCGCCCCTGCGCATCTGTCTAGCAATAGCTCCCGTCTTTGGTGAGTTGCTTCTTTCCTTCCTTTCCTCGTTCCTTCCTTGGTTCCTTATGGTTGTTCCTTGTTCCCTTGAGTTGTTGTAAGACTAAGGTTGAGCCCTTAGCATGTGTCGATCTCTTAGAGATCGTTGAGACTAGAAGTCATAGACTTCTAGCAACCGTTTCGTTCCTGATCCGTGTTGCTTGTTCGTACAGACTTCCCTTGCTCCTTTCCTGAGGGAAACTGAGTTATTCCTGAGTTGTGTTGATCTTTTGGGTTACCTTCGTGTGAGGTAAGTCCCTTGGACTTACTTAGCTTCATTCCGCGTATTAGTTGGATTGTTTTGGCTTGTTTGTGTTGTTATCATATTTATAACGAATAATTGGAAATAGGATTAACCCTTTGATAACCTTAACTGGCCCAAGTGTATTATAACCGGGCGGTGACCACTTGTCTAGTTCCACAGGAGACTAGAATGTGCTCTTGCAACCCAGACCCGTAGGTAACGAATAGTACTGATCTATTCCTATTGGTAGATGGAAGCGGATGCGAGTTTCGGGAGATTCTCGTGTGACAAAAGAAGTTGAATTAGTAATGGATAACCTTAATGAAAGATAATAACCGGTTGATGTGTGAGCATGCTATGTGTTTTCTTTACCTTATGTGTGTTTGTGCCTTTACACTCTTGCTTATACCTAGAATGTTAGCTAACGGTTTATACCGTCGTTGTAGATGTTCCACACGTTCAGGATGCTGCTGAGTGATCCGGACGGTGTGGTCAACCGGGGTTCCCGTACATTATAGGACGGGATTGGGTTTTTGTTTCGTTGTTGTTTCCCTTTTGTTTTGACCCGGCTGTGGAGCTTTTGTATTTTCTTCTGTTTGAACCTTTGGTTTTATATTAAGTTTTGGTTTTCATTCGTCTGTGCCTTGTTGTAAGATCCGTTTGCTGTTGCTACTCTGAGGGTCGGGACCCATTGTGCGGTCCTAGCCCGTAGCGCTTCAAGTTCCCAGAACTTGGGGTGTTACACCTTCAATAGACCGACCTATCCACTTTCGATTAATAAAAACCTTTAATTTTCTATAAGGTATGTTATGCTACTTTTCTCTCTTTTAGAGGGTCTGAAGAGCCGCCTGCATGGATAATCTATAATGTTGATGATGATCTCTATCCTTATAGATATCTCTTTATCAAATCCTATTATGGTAATTTAGTATTTTTGTATGCAAAATGCAAGTCAAGCATGAAATCTCTTATATTACTACTTGTTCTTCCACGTGTTGATGATAAATTGCGAGAGCGGATTCACCCATACTTTTTATATTATGCAAAATGTGAGAGACGAATACAATTGTGTACCTCGTAACGTGATTTATATTTTATTTGGATTGGTTATTACCAATTGATGATCTTTATCCTAGAATTCCTTTAGTATATTTGATACAAACGATCTTGGTTACTTAGGATATTATAATTTTAGATTAAGCAACAAAAAATACTTTATTTTCCCTTAATTGTTACATATCTGTGTTTTTGTCATCTTTCGTCATTCGGCCGACTAGTCCCAATAATCGATCGACCCGTGTGTGTATTATCTTCTTTGTGATTCTTGATTTGTGCTTTCTTAATCCTCTATTCTTAATTCGATCAGCCATACAATGCTCTTTCGACTAACCGACCTATCATCTTAAATTTCTTATATTTTGTTTTTTATATTACATTATTCTGGTTTTACGATTAATTTGTCAAATTATCACACTATTTTCTTAACGGACGATCTTGACCTTTGTTGTCGATACAGTGTTATTTCTGCTCAAAGTTTGAGCTTGTAGGGACCATTTTTTACCAAAAAATATTGTTCAATTTCCAGCCATAGATCTCTATCCATGTCTAGCTTTGAAATTGTTTGAGTGCAGAGATAGATCAATGCTATACAACGTCCACCCAATGAACATTGAGTTGACCGTGTTCCAATATGTATGATCCGTTGATGTTTGATCCGATTGTGTTATTGTGCCATCGATAAGTCCAAGCTTTCGCTTGACTCGAAATGCATTGATCATATTTCTTTTTCATTCGGAAAATTTTCTCACTTAAGAATCACCGAGCAAAGAGAAAGTGACAGATGATCCAAATCATGCAAATAGTATGTATTGATGATATTAAGAGTGGCTGAAGTTGTAATGCTCAACCGGTTTTATGGTATGAAGCTAAAATTTTAGGATCGTGAAAATGTGTGATACCATGTAGAATTTAGGGTTTACAAATGTAAAGTATTACTTGCTTTATTAATAAAAATATAATTACATACGTATACTAACTGGGAAAAAAATAATATATGGGACACTTAAACGCAAAATTATGAAAACATTATAGACATAATATGTGTCAAAGTTCGATATAGATGGGCCGTAGAGCGGGGACTGTGTGCGTACGAGCGCACATGCACGTTAGACCCAAGCACATCACATAAGCCTAGCAAAGTTCAATCTTAAAACCAACTGGCAATAGGAGAAGTAGGCCACCGACATTATATACTAGGCTCAGAATTGTGAACAACATGCGATGTGGGAACTTATTATCTTCAACACACCCCCGCAAGTGCAACTATGATATAGACCGAGTTGACACTTGCCAACAAGTTAGGATCGTGAGCTGAATTGAAGTAAACCGCTCTGATACCATGTTAAAGTCCAATACAGACGAACTGTATAGAGGGGACCGTGTGCATATGAGCGCAAATGCGCGTTAGACTCTATCCCAACACATAAGCGCAACAGGGTTCCATCCTAAAAATAATTTGATACGTCCTTGGATAGGTTCAAGATTAAACTCCAGATCTAGATCGAGATAAAACTTCAACTACTTATTTTCTTATGTGCAAGTGGATCCAATGATAGACTATGGTTGGCGGAAGCTTTGAGATGATACTTAAAGAATCCTTAAATGTGAAGGTTTGGATCGAAGATCCAAGGAAGAACTTTGAAGGGAAAGATGTGAGGCCCGAAATCAAGGAGGAGGATTTACCTTCACTTAAACTTGATTAATTTGAACATGTTTTACAAATGAGGCCAAAGATCCTTTATATAGAGGATGTGGCCAAAATGAAAGGTCAGAACTAAAGGTCCGAATTAAAATTCTAAAATGAAATGTCTAAAATAAAAGGTTTGAATTAAATGTCGGAATCAAAGGTTTAAAAGGTGGACCAATGGGAAAGCTTAGAAATGAATATTTCATAAGAAATATCTCTTCTATTATTACATAGGAAAAATATGGGAAATATTGTCAGAACGGGCATGTCTCATGCCATGACGGAGTGGAGGCATGGCATGCCTCTAGCGGGGCCGATCAAAACGATGGTGTGAGCGACGATGGAGCCGGTAGCTTTGACGATGGCTTTGGCACATGGACGGGTGAGTGGCCCATCAGAGCGAATCCGCAAAGCCTTATTTTCCTCCTCCACGGACATGGTAGATAAAGGGCGCATCGTTCCCCCATCTTGGATGTGAAACGTTCCCGTTTCACCATCGTCAAAGAGAGGCTCAACAAAGGGGGCAAGTTCCTTGACGTTGAACGTCGGGTGCATGCCGTAGGAAGCCATAATATCTAACTTGTAGGAGTTTGGGTCATGTTGGGGGAGGATGAAAATGGTCCATCACCACGGTCCGAGAGCTTGCCTTTACGGCAAGATGGAAAATGCTCATTCCTTAGGTAAAACCAAACAAGATCACCGGGTTCGAACAAGATGTCGCGACGGTTTTTCTTGCATTGTCCTAGTCCGGTCATGAAGCTCGATAAAGTGAGCAGCGCGATGTGCAGTGGTGATGTGCTCTCCGTCTTTGAGCGGGCGTGGAGTGATGTCCATTGGGGTGTGTGGATTGAGGTCGTAGACGACTTCGAAAGGTGATAATTTTATTGCGGAGTGCCTCAACCTGTTATACTATTACTCCACAATAGAAAGTAAATCCTCCCACCTACGTGGGTCTGTTCTAAGTTTTGCTCTATGGAGGGAACGTAAAGTCCGAATGGTGACATCCATCTAATCATCGGCTTGGGAATAATAGCTACTTGAAATAACAAGATGATTCCAAGTATTCCCCATAATTTTCTCCAAAAGTGACTCATAAGTTTAATGTCTCGATCACTAAGGATAGGAAGTGGTATCCATGTGAGCCCACAACATTGTCAAAGAATAGTGTAGTGATTTTACTTGCATTATGTGTGCTCTTACATGCAATAAAATGAGTCATTTCTGAAAAACGGTCTACTAAAAATGGAATATTTGCCTCTTTTCGACATTGATAGGCCAACAACAAAGTTCATATAAAGATCCTCCCAAGGTCACATTGGTATATATAAGCAAAGGATATTACAATACATCCGGACCTTGACGAGATTTTGCATGGTGACATGTGATGCAAGTATTGCAAAACCGTGTCACATGCTTGCGCATGCGGGGCCAAAAGAAGTGCTCTTGGAAAGCGGCAAGAGTCTTGGTTGCACCGAAGTGACCATGACCCTCATGGGCCTCCTTTATCAACAAATGACACATAGACGAGCGCGGGATACAAAGCTTACCCGCGCTTAATAGATAACCATCATTAATAAAGAAAGTCTCATGCTCTTAGAGGTCAAGTGATGCGGGGTAAAAGCCGCAGTTTCCCAATCTAGATTGAAAGTCCTCAAATCGAACAACAGAAAGAAATCTCGGATGAAATCCCAAAAATATCGGTTGATATTTTTTGAAGAACAAGGCGATATTTTGTTGGAACTCAGAATGCGGAAGTGTGAATGATATTGAAAAAATAAGAAGATGATAATATGGAATGATAAGTGATAAATATATGAAGATAAGACTATGTTAAGACTTGAAAAGAACCTTGAACTCAATTAGATCAAAACCCTTAACAAAGAATTATCTTTCACCCTTTCTTCTTGAACCTTACACAAGCCTTCTAGATAATACAAGCACAAGGAGGAACCAGTTTGACTTGTAGCACCAACCTTCAAAAAGATTAACACACACAAGAACAACCTAGCAAAGACTCATAACTTTTCAATAAAAAACTCTCCTTTTGATTGAATAGAAATGATAAAATGAAAACCCCGTGAGCGAAATCACAATTATCTCACAATAATGTGGAATTAATAATCACAACTAAGCTATCTAACAATCTTCCCTTCTAAGGCTATTTATAATGGAGATCCTCTATTTAAATTAAGAAAAAATATCTTCTAAAAGATAATATAGGAAAGATATATTTAAAGATATAAAATAATAACAATCCCAAAAATAGGATCAAAACTAACAACTTTCTTAAGATTGTTTGAGAGATTTAAGGAGATAAAATATAAAAGATAACTGCCAAATTTTAAAGATCTTTGGCCGGATCTTCTAACACTTGTAGAGATGAAAAATCGAGTAGAAAACTCGGTCAATTTTCCTGGGAAAAATGTCAGCCGATTTTCCTGAATCTTCGGCCAAAATTTCTTCATCACCAACTCTCCATGATCTTCCTTGATGATGTCTCCTCTCAGATCCTTTAAGCCCTTGATCTAGTGGATGGTCCTTGTATGCTTGATGTCGAGGATGGTCCGCATCATCAGGGCATTGTGCAAATATATCCTTCAAGTCAAGATCCGTGACATATAACTCTTTGAGAAAAGCAAAGACATGAATCTTGGCGTCCATATGCACAAGAAGGATATACCGAGAAAGGGCATCACCCGCCACATTCTCTTTGCCTTTCTTATGCCGAATGACATAAGAAAATGTCTCAAGAAAACAACGTCGTCGAAAATACATACCTAATCGTAAAACGCTCTCTTCTCTCTCCTCATACAACCCTAGTGTGGCCTCCCGGCCGCACCCCCCCCCCCCCCCCCCCCCCCCCCCCCCCCCCCCCCCCCCCCCCCCCCCCCCCCCCCCCCCCCCCCCCCCCCCCCCC